>BMAO01021775.1:0-108793 GCA_019973975.1 Trichonephila clavata
TTTTTCTTTGCTTTTTTCTTTTAAATATATTATTCCGTATCTTATTATCAAAGAAAATTGTATTTTTAAATTCATAATGCATTGCTTTAGTGTTTTAAAGAAATATGTCTTTTTTTTTCCTTTAAGTTATTTTAAAATTAAGCTTCAATGTTTTGAACTTTTATTCGTATATTAATCGGTAAGCAAAGGATTAAATCTTATTTTGGTTCCCTAAAAATTATGCTTGGGTGGTTTTTTTATCAATGAAAACTTAAAAAAAGTAATTTATTACTTGCGCAATAAATTCCAATTATGTTTAATAACGTTTAAATATTAATTAAATTAGGAATATTTGACTGGTTTACATTTATTTTATTCAAAATACTTCTGCTATTTATTTTATATATTGTGACACAAAATTTCTCAATTACCCTTTTTTAAATACTTGAGTCTCCGTTGCATTACGTGTATGTAAGAGTAGACAATTATTTTACATATTTTACTTCTTACTTTCACGCTTCTTTTTAATTATTGGTTTTATTTTATGATACACACTTCTTAAATTTTAGTGATATAGAAGCTCCTTTTTTATTTATCTTATGTAACTTGCGGTAGTTTTCTTAAAATACATGCATATTAACTATTTTAAAGTCTTGTAGATAGATTAAAGCTATTTTAGCAAAAATGCTACAAACATAAGAATATATACTCATAATTATAACATTCTGAGTTTTTTTCAGACATTTTAATATCCACTGTGCATTTTTATTCCGCTCTAAAAATTTCTTGTCATTAAAATTATCATAAAGCATGTATTGTACTATTAAGGATATTAATTTTGTTACTCAAAAGCGTTTTCGTATTTCACAATAATAACTATCTTTCATTTACATTTTGAAATTAACATAATTAAATTATAAATAATTAAAGGCAACCAGTTTGAGATAACTTTTTTGAATAAAAGTTATGCATGTTCTCTTAAATTGTTAGGTTAATTTGAATAATTAATATGATTTAAATGTAAATTTCTGCTTTATTTTGTTATACTTCTAATTAATGAATCAGAAGTGCGTTAGGATTGCATATGAAAAGCAAAAGTGAATAATTACTAAGGTAACGTTACATCAGAATAACATCAATGAATTAATTTAAATTTTGGTGATATTTGAAAGAATTCCGGAATACCTTGAATGAAATATTTAGATGTATCATACGCATTATTAATTTTTGCTTGTGGTACAAAATAGAATCTGTTGTTAAATAAACCACCCATTTTATTTGCATTGTATTAATTCAACTCTGGTGCTCAAAATTTAAAGAATTTTCACTTTTAATTGATTATTTCCAAAAGTACTGGACTTACAATGAAATTAAGTATGTATATAGGGTAATGCAAACAAATATCATATATCAGTTATGGTACTCAAATGATCGTGTGTGTGGCTCATTAGTGCAGAAGAAAGATAGTTGAAAGCTGAATTATAAAAATGAGCCAATGGCTCGCTCTTATAGTTATATGGCTCAGACAACTTGAATACCTGCCTGAAATAAAATAGTTTATGAATTCACGTGATAATCAGCTTAATTCTTTGGTAATCATAAATAATTCAAGGAAGGCAAAGGAAAATTACAATTCCCCTCCAAAAGCTCCTTAAATTTTCTGTACATATTAAAAATCTGATTTTCAATACATCACAAAGATAATTTACGATGAAGTTTTTGGAAATTTATGGGTAAATGAGTCCTATATGAACAAGCGTTGTCATCCATAAAAAATTTTTCAGAAATCCGTAATTTTTTAAAATGAAGTAATGCCCGACAGCACTCCTGAGAAGGCGAACTCAGGGCTCCAAGAGTTCAGCCACATACCTCGCAATAGTCGCATAGATTCTGCCAAAGACATAGATGTTCATTCTCCATTTAATACGATGCCTGCCCAGAACATCAAACTTTCGCTACATTACTCAGATGTTGGACAATGTGTAGTAGGTCTCCAAGTCCCACTAGGTACATGGAGAGTTAATAATTATGCTTCATCAGGATTCATAAGTGAATGTAATTGTGTATTGCTGATTCCTGCTCCAATGTTTTGATGTTCTCTGCACTATGCTAAACGAGTTTTTCTGGACGCAGAAGTGAGAGAACCCAAATAACAGATCTTATTGAAAACAGACTTCTTACAAGGAGTCTTTCAGAACAGTTACTCTTGAAACTAAAGTTCCTGTGTTCGAAGGAAGTCCTCGAGACATCTGAAAAATTGCTGTTGTTCAGTTATATCTCGTTGTAAAGGAGAAATATCGATCTTCATTGGTCTTCCTCTGATCATGGCTGCTCAACATTTCCTTCAATAGATTAACCACCTCAATCTACAATCTAGCATTGATATTTACTTATTTATGTTTGCACTTAATAATATTATCAATAATTTGATTTGGCGTTTTACTTAATTGTCACCTCTATGCCCCTCCCCAAAATTTAATAAAATAATTGAAATTTCATTAGAGAAAATTTCCCAAATATTGGTCAAGTATGCTATCATTGCTTTATAATTTTGATCTAAAATATTTTACTTTCATATTTTAAACTAAAAGTCTTCGTGTTCTTTCTTTGTTGCATTCACCGTTTTGTAAATTGCATTGGTAAATAAGAAAATCTTTGTTTTATAAAATTATCAATTATTTTCATTCTATGTTTCTCAGCTATTTCATACACAGTGGAATTCTTCTCTTTTTTTACTTCTCTGTTTTAAGTTGACGTGGTGTGGAAGTTAAGAGAGGGGCGTCAGTTCAGGTATCGTCCACGTCATTTGACGATGGTTCAAAATTACGAGTTCCATCGCCAAAAGCCCTGGTGTAGCTGAATAGTGTGATACATTAATATTCACTCACTCACTCTCTGCCTTAAGCCTATATTTTGATTTAATATTTCTCAAAGGACCTACTTTGGATTTTTTTAAAAATTCATATGAATAATTTCTATTACATTCAAAAACAACTTTCTATTGAAATTTCTTTGCGTTAAATATTTTAACATTTAATCAACATGCAATATTCCATTGATAAAGCATAAAGAAGATATTCTTTTCGAAAATTTCAAACCATTGTTTGATTACTATGATTAATGGTTTGAGCTAACGAAGTTTTCTTTACGTTTGCATTATTTCTTAGAAATAGTACTCAATTTTTGATGAACACCGATCATTAAATCTTTTTCCGTTATTGAAAAGTATGTATATTGTTCTGTGATAATAATTGCAGTTCAAATGGACATTAATAACGTTTCCCTCCCGAATGCTTCAATTCACAAGAACTTCTTCATAACTTCGAATTCTGTTTATCTCCATTTGTTCCATTCAAGTTGATTTGTGTGTATTAGGTGCATTGTTTTGTTTGAAAGAATGTGATACATTAATTTATCATTCTTTTTTGTATGTAATGTGGTTAATTTTAGCTGTATATTAAGCATTTATTCTGAATATCTTGAAATGTCAAATGTAACAATTATTTTTAAATGGAAAAATAATTTATATCTAACGTTAGAGAGGGAAATAAAAGTTTGAAACTGAAATTTCTTGAAGGGTAATCAAAAGAAGAGATTTTTTGTTCTTTTAATAATAAAACTCTTTCATCTTGTCATTATTGCATTGCTCATAGCCATAGCATTAAGCAATAGTTTATAATCAGATCTGAAGAAAAGACATTTGAAACATTCTTCTTTTAATGATTGAATGGTAATCATTCATTCATATTTTGAATGACCTTAGTTCGCAACAATGTAATAGACAAAAGACAAAAACATTTTACGATCATAAGTTCGTTTACCTTTCAACTTGACGCAGACTTTGGTGATTTCTTTATACTTAAAGTACCGGAAAAAAATGATTTCAAAATAAAATATAACATGCATATTCTTGAAAGTGCTACATTATTAAGCAATGAAACTTACCTTAAAATTTTTTTTAATATTATCTCTGAAATGAAAAATATAATGATAAGTTGATTTAAAATAATATTTAAATAGTGATTTTTAATAAAAGATAATTACGCGCATCGAAATTGTACTGTTTATAATTTGAAAATGTCTGTCTTCTTATGATGGTTTCATATTTATTTCTTTGATTTAATCGGCAAATTACATGCATACATAAAAGTAACCATCAATATAGATCAACAATGCGAAGAGTATTTTTTTTTCCTTATTTCGTTGTCAATGATTATTTCTGCTCATGTAAGTCAAACTGTGTTTTTTGTTACTAACAGTAAGGAAAATTTCAAAGCTTTTATATTACTTCAGACGTTTAAAAGAACATAATTATTAAAGAATCATTGCTTTCCGTATAGGAAAATTTAAATAACTATAAGGACATTTTTCTGAATTCTGCTTCAAGACCTGATCGAAAGAATCATTTTATTTAATACAGTAATACCAGAACTTACGCGATAGGTGGGTCTAAGTGATAACCGCATAAGTCGAATTCGTGTAAATCGAGGTATAATTTCGCATATAAATAAATATAAATTAGTTTTAGTTGTCACGAAGACAAAAGAAAATATAATTTAGGGGGAATATATGTTTAGTTTAATCGTAGATAACTCAAATACACAAAATCGCAAAACCGAAGTTATTTTGATATAGAAGTTTTCACAAAATCTAACAAAGTAGTCTACCGACTCAAAGATTTTCATTTCTTCCACAAAATTTCCTCATAGCATACTAATATTTTTTTATTCCCTGTTTTGCTGAAAAAATACGCTCTTCGTTGGAATCTGTATTTTCTAAAATGTGTAACTCTTTTTCAATTAAACTGAGGACTTCTATCAAATTCCCAACCATTATTCAATCTTATTGAACTGTGTCTAAAGACTCAAGTTCTTCAATGTCTTACTCTTGCTCGTTCATTTCTATGAGTTCATCCATTTCCAGCTCCTGATTATGGAATCCAGCAGTTCTTGAACAACATCACTATCCACTTCTAAATTTATTTGCCTTCAAATATAAATAACTTTGTCAATCACATTGCCAATTTCATCAGGCTATGGCACTGATTCCGCCTGAGTTTCAGTGATGATGGGGAAAAAGACGAATTCCCGGGATTTGAAAATCGCGTAAGTCTAGATATTGCTGTACATATAATCTCGTAATATGATCTTGCAATATGACCTCTTATTTTTGCAGAAGGACATTTAATACTGTAAGAAAGGTAATGTTTTTCTTTATCTAATGATTAGCCCTATCTATTAGAATTTGTATAACATGTAAAAATCAGTACGTTAGAATATATTTTATAAGTCTAAGATAATATGAATATATTTTTGGTAGATCCGTTTATCATACAATAATATTGTAATTTCCATTTTGAATGTTAGTGATCTTTTCAGGTCTATGTGAAATCATTTCAAATTATGGTTGCAATCAAAAAGTCATCAAACAAAATTATGATTTTTATGGCGTAATTTTAGTTGAATAAAAGAGTAAGGTAAATAAGTGTATGGTATTTATACATACTGTAATTTATTTTTAATATTATATAGAGTGAGAAACCATTTAACCATTATAAAAAACTTATTCAATTTTTGTTTCAAAAAAAATTTTAATATTTTTAATAATTATGTCTTTTTTTTTTTATTTGAAAGCCAATTTGAGATAACATGCTGAATGATAGAAAAATAATCTTTCTGCATTTTTTCTCTATTATAATATATGTACGAAATGACATTCAGTCAAATGATAAGTAAAAGGAATTATTTTAACAAACCAACTATTTTTCTGAAATATTTTACTTTATATTATTCATCTAAATGTATAAAAAGACGAAATAAATCTATATTTTATCATAATATTAATTCTACTGGATTATTAAGTTAAACAACAAATAAATGATGTAAGATTATTACATGAAACTGACACAATAACAAAAAGCTCGTGCAGTGAAACTATATAATAGTTTCAAATATCTTAAAAATAACATACTTTGAAATAGCTGGATGCAACGTGACTTCAGATTTTCTAATATTTTTCCCCCTATCTAAAATTTCACTTGTGAAAAACAATTTATAATTTAAAAACTAAAGATAACAAATAATTCAGATATTCTATTAAAAAACACCTCTTTGTGAAAGAAAACTATTTCTGTGTAATAACTGCATTTGTGTCCCCTAGCCACAAATCACACACTGATTGAGTGTTATTGATTCTAGTCTTGTATGTAGTTTAAATCTCTCACATCTTTTTAATTCATCTAAATATTTCATTAGAGAAAATCCCAAAATTTAATGCTTCGGAATTCATTTCCTTAATTTGTTTCATCCGTCTTGCAAAGATAGATTGTTTTTAAAAAAATTGTTTTGCTTGACTAATTAAATTGTTCATAATGGTTTTAACAAGTGCTACCAAACCCCTAACCACCTATCCAAATGTTCCATACAAAAAATAAATAAAGATTACGTTAAATCTCATATAAGTAATGAGATTTAAAATGTAGTCTTTATTTATTTATTTTTTGAAATTTTTTCAAATGATTCTGAAAATGCTGCAATAAGTATATCCAATTAATACATATTGTTCTTCAAGAACATACTATCATTAACTACTTTCTAGTCTTCTAGCCATTAACTTTCTTGTACTTTCATCAACAATATCTATATAGTTTAAGCTATTTTATTTATTTCTTTATAATACTCTAATAATGAATTGCTCTTTGTGTTATTAAATTAAGGTTGACAGAATTCAGTTTAATTGCGAGTACATTAATGAAACTTAAAACTAAAGTTTCATAGAAAATCATTACGTCTCAAACTTCTTTTTCGTTTAGATAAGTTAACTGGTATTATTGTTCTGAGAACATTCAAATATTCAGTTTCAGTATTCTTATCATCTAATTAAAAACAAAAGATAATATCTTCTACAGCTTTGACACAGACAACTGACATGTTAGAAGATTAATTAATCTTTTTTGTATTTGTTATCATGCTCACCAGAAAATCTATTCAAATTATAAGGAATTAATTTTTTCCAACATCATTTGTCAGATAACTTTTTCAACAAATTGTGTCTTATCATTCCCCAAAAAAAAAGTTAAACGTTTAATTGTTTTTTTCTCCAGTAGCATCATGCGATTTAAGTATTTAAAAGCAACCTTGTTTCCATCAATAGAATATATTTGAATAATTGTTCGTATTGTGTGGAATCTCATTTTTGAACCTGATATCATGATTAATAGCTGGGTTAGGATACTTATGTACATATACGAGTATAAATATCAGACGGGTTTTTTTTATCATCAACTTGTTAGATAATATCCGTTGTGTATTATATCTGATATAATATGCATAATAAAGATATGCATTACAAATAATTTTTTTGCTGTGGTTTTTGCTTTAGTACTTGGGAATAACCTTGTTGGTACAAATGGTCTCTGGGGAGTAACCTTTTCTATCACACGATTTGGCAACAAATCTCATTTGAGTAATGTGATTGCTAAGTAATAATAGGATCTCGAAGGCTATTTACCTAATGGTTTTGAACTTCCTGTAGTATGCAACGAATTCTAAGATCAGAACAAAATGTAATTATTCTAGACTTTATTTCAGAAAAAGTACATCAAGATCCTTCAATTTGTTTTTTAAGATAAAATAACTATTTAGATCGTGAAAGAACAACGAGAGATCTACTGAATTCGTGACTCTTCGCAGTTAGGATTTCTACTAAAGAAGTAATAAGTTACTGCAAAGATACTCCAAATCAAAGACTAATGTAGTTTACTATATATTTGGGATCTATCCAGAGAATCGATCCTTCAATAAATATTTAATCTCTTGATGGTTGCATAATTTTCCAAAAAACGGTTTTAAAAAAATGCCTATTTTTTTTATTCAAGAAAATTGGATAAAAATAATTGTAGTTTATAAAGTTAACTAAATGGGAATCCACCAAATATTTCCAATTACATTATGAATAGTCTGTTACTGCCATCGGACATTCAAAATAGGAAATGAAAAGGTTTCCGGGTACAAGAAATAGTCTTTTGTTGCATTAATTCTGTGAACACTCCAACCCGGAAATATCGTAGGCACGAAACAAAGAGCTGATAACTTACCCCACCATTTTGACGGAAGGGAAAGGAAAGGGTTAATGGTAATTTAATATTTATTGAATATATTTCGTACGATTTATGCTGCAAAATAGATTTAAAACGAACTCGACAAACTTATTTTAGAAAAAATAACATATTACCTGAATCCCCCAAAATAGTTGATGCAATACATCTTATAGTTTTAAACTACGGGTGAAATATTGAAAAATAGACAAAATTCGTTATCTAATCATCAAAATGAAGACTTTTAAGAACTAAGTTTAGGTGGTCATTTATTAACCGTCTCCACGATCATGGAATATTATATGTTTGAACTTTTAATCTTCTTTTACTTGAGCACAAGTTTCACTAATTAGATTAACACCAATTGATGAATCTAGGTAGTAACTGAAATCTCAATTTTATTCCTCTTCATTCAACATCAGACAAAGATTTTGAAGTTCAATAATATTTCATACTAGCTGTTACCCGCCCGCTTCGCTGGGAATTTCATGATGTTTTATAAATTTTTACTGCTTATATATATATCTATAAATTATTGATATCTAAGTCCTGCATTAAGAATTCGATTGTATTGAAAAATATACTCATACCTGTAACTGTCGCCTGTTGATAAAAAAAAGGGGCAGAACTCATCTAATTTGTGTTTTCTAAAAATCTCTAAAATTGAAGCATAGAATGATGTTTGCTCTTTCGTAACCCAAAAACCAAGTGGATTCCCGCAAAACCAATTTTCGGTGGATCTCTACTCCGTAAATTGAACATGCAAGCCAAATTTCAAGTCTAAATCTAACAGGAAAAAAAAGTTTTACTATCAATATCCCCGTAATCCCGTTGAGAGCCGTTTTCTAAAATAACCGCTCTTAGCGGATTTCAACTCAACAAAAGAAAAATGCAAACCAAATTTCATTATTATAGTCCTTGTAGCTCGAAAAAAGTAATTTTTTTTGTCAATACGTCCCAGTAATCCCCTGCACCCCCCCCCCCAGAACTTGATTTGCTTAAAATACATTCTTAGTGGATCCCTATTCAACAAAAGAAACATGCTTAACAAATTTCAAGTATATGGGTCTAACAATTAAAAACAGGAATTTTTTTCTGTAACTCCTCTTGACCCCTCGCAACCCTCCTTGGGGGTCAATTTTCGTTTTACTCTTTGTTAGAGGAACTCTATTCCATGAAAGGAACATGCCTACCAATTTTCAAGCAGGATGATCAAATAGTTTAAAATGGAAATATTTATCAATTACGCCTCTTAATCTCCCGAAATTAAACTTAGTAGTTCATATTCGCGAAACCCATTTTGTAGCGGTTCTCTACTTTACGAAAGGAATCTGCTTATCAAATTTCAAGACTGTACGTCTAATAGTTTAAAAATGGGGATAATTATCTATAACGCCACTTGAGCCCCCGCAACGCCACATTAAAGAAACTCACAATTAAGAAATTAAGAACAATTTGAATTAAGAAAAACAGAGAGGTAGAAAAATGAAAGATACCTTGAAAAATATTATTCTTCGATTACAATATAAATATTATAAGCAAATAATAACTATTGTTAAATGTGACTAAAAATGTAAATAAAAAAAAAGAAAGGATTAAAACTAACCGTAAAACTTATCAATTTTTTGTTTCTTGCATTGCCTTTTGCTTATGAAGCCTTGATTTATTATTTTTAAAAGTGCATACGAAACAACCGATGCTCTACTTAACTGAACAGTGAGATAACTATCATAAAAAAAAAAATACATGGCACGTGTCAGCGTATTATCATGTGCGCGTAACACTGTTATGTCTCATGAAGAGCATCGGTCCCCAGTAACCGAAACAACGACTTCATTAGATCAGCTTGGCGTTCAATTTGGCGTTCATCTTGGCATTCAGTTTCACGTTCACCCGTATAGTTTCCGTTCCCGTAAGAATACGGGAATAAAATATAGCCTATGTTACTCCCGTTAATGTAGCTTTCCATCAGTGAAAGAATTTTTAAAATCGCACCAGCCGTTTCCGAGATTAGCCGGAACAAACAGACAGACAGACAGACAGACAGACAAAAATTTTAAAAATTGTTTTTTTGTTATGAGTACCGTATATACTTTTAGTGCATTAAGTAAAAAGCTGCTAATTTGAAATTACAAACAGACACTTCAATTTTATTTATTTGTATAGATGCAGAACTGAACTGAACTGAACTCAGTGGTGCAAGAGCCCATGAGGACCAAGGCCTACTCTGTCCCTTTCTCAGTTTACATGGCCATAGGCTCTGGTTACAAGTGCAGATGTTTCGGTCCAATGATCCGTCTGACGCGAAACCTCCGATGTTCAGTTCCCAAGCAAGCTTGTTACTCATTTGTCGACCCGCTGAAGGGATGAAAGGCTGAGTCGACCTTGCCCAGCCCGGGATTTGAGCCCCGAACCTGTGGCGTGGAAGCGCGATACACTACCACTAGGCCACTGGACTCTACAATTCAATATGCAGAACTCCTTTTTTTCTATTAACAATCTTTGATGCATTTTGATCCACAATTTTGAGTTGGTGTCGAACTAAAGTAACAATAAAAGTACCGATAACAAACTTTGTGTTATTTTAAATCACAGTCGAGTAAAGTGTGAACGACTTTTAAGTTGGTACTTAAATATGTTGAGGCTCAAAGAGCTCCTGTTGGTATAATGTGGAAGTTTGGAGAAGGGGATGTCATATCAAAGGCCCTCCTCCCCACTTGATCATAGTTCACAATTGCATGGTCCGTCGCCAATAACCTTCGTGTTGCTGTATAGTGAGACGTTTATAAACACTCTCTTATTCTAAGCTGGCATCTCACTCATTTAATTTTTGCTTCACAACTCATTAGTAATTTGAAATTCAGTCCCTTCCTTCCCTTGAAGCGTACTTTAATATGCTTGTTGAACATTTAGATAAGTAAACACTGAAATGCGTAGTTTTTATTGAATACCGTTGGTAACGCGCGAACCACCATAACTACTCAGCCAGTACTAGACAAGAAGAAGACAGAAGTGTTAAGATCGATGGCCAATTCAACATCTTGTTTTCTTAGTTTTTTCAACTCGTAAGCTTGAGCCTCTCTATTTACTATCACAGATTCAATGTGCTACTAATTATCCACAGAAGTTTGATAGAATCGAAATCAGATACTAACTTAGGAAATCCCGGCTACTAAATCAACAGTATTTAAGCAAAAAGTTGCCGTGGTTTTTTACGGAGCAAAAAGGGGGGGGGATATTCTAGAGCAACCAAATAATAGATCGGAAGCAAATCCATGAAGCGAAGAAATTATAACATTGTAAAAAAGATACTTGTTTATCTTTTTTATAACCTTACTACGTTTACTAGTATAGAACGTCTAGTATATCAATTTGTTTTGTTGTTTAACATATTCTTGAGGACAGTTTTGTAGTTTTTTCGAAAATCACACACATTTTCTGCTACAAAATAATGAAAAAAAAACTCCACTCAGGATATTGGATATCCAACGTAAAAGATGAATGAAACTGCGTGCCAGAAAATTACTCGAAAATTTATTATAGTCCTTGGAATATTTGTCCTTGCTCATACTCTGTGAACTGAAAAGAAAAATACCTCAAAGAACAAATTAAAAATAAATTTGAAATAAAATAACTTATAGCGGCACACATTGTAAAAGCAACATGAACATCGGCTCATAATTGTCAGCAGCAAGTCGTGAGTGGTCGAGTAGCTTTACAGTTCTTGAGATGAAACAAGGTCAATCAGCTGTTTTAATATTCTATCCTCGAATGTTCTATCTCACGCTAGTCTGCACTAATGGATAAAAAAAAATTTATACTACTATAAGTTATGAATTTCAGATCCAATTTTTTAATATCTATTTCTTATCGTGCATTATGTGAATTGAGTCTATTCAAGAAAAATCTCACTTGTAGATGGGTAATAAATGTTCAGGGAACGGAAATATGATACTAAAAATACGTAATGAATTCTGAGGGGATGAAATAAGAAAATGAAATTATGTAATGAATCTCTTATGAAATTTTATAAGATAATGAAATTATGCAATTCAGTTTCCAGAAAATTGAAAGAATAAAATAAAGTAATGAAAATAAAATTGAATTTATTACAAAATGCAATAGGACAAAGAAATTAAAAATTGAATTTTTGGGGTATGAGTATTGTGAATAAAATACATACTATAATTTAAGAATAATAAATTACTATTTAGCAAGATACTTATAATAATTATATCTAATTCCAAAAGACTTACAATAAGAAAACTGTGAAATGATAGAAATCAACAATTTAAAAACTAGGAATAGATTAGTTATACACCCAAAAAACCATAATTTTTTCTCTCTCGTTTTTTTGTCAAATTTTTTGTTACAAGTCGGCCATGTTAGGCCTAATATGTTCCAAAGTAAATGTTGATTCACTATCAATTGTCTTTTATTTTTGTAAAATTAATCTTATGATAAGGAAAGGAAAATACAAGTAAATTAAAGGTAAGAAAATAGTTTTTAATAAAAGAAATAAATATAAACATTTTTTTTTGTGTATAACAAATTTAAATTCCTGAAAAATTTGCAGTGAACTGGTTTAAATTTATTTAAGATGTTTTCTTAAAAGTGACTAGTTCTAAATTTTTTTTTATCTTAAAATAATACCGCGTTTAACATAAATGAAAGCTATACTTTAAAAGAATTCAGAATCCACTTAAAAAAAATTCGAATTTATATAAAATTAGAGTAATGAAAGTAACATTTCTTTTCCTATCACAAAAGTGAAAGGAATTATTATTATTATTATTATTATTACTATATATTATTCGTTTCCCCTTTCTCTCCAAGACGCAAATTATAGAAATAGGCTAGTATCAAACAATCTTTTCCCAGTCTAGGAAGAAAGTATGAAACCTATCATAAGCATCTAATAATAACTACCTTCCCAGACTCGGATTGTAGCTTTAATTTAACTAATGCATATTTACTTTATCACAGATTAGTATTTCGGCTACCGTGTGTACAAACCAAGAAAGGAAAAAAAGATGAAAAATATTGTCAACAAATCCAATTCTGAACGAAATTTTATTGTTATTTTAGGTGGAAAAAATTATAAAACCGGTATTTGTGTATTCAATCATGAATCTGTAATAGAAGATAGGTGATGATATCTGTCTTAAGAATAGACATTTTATCCGTGTTATGTTTTGTTTAAAAAATAACTTATTCTTTACTATTGGCAAAATATATGCCTTACGAAGCGGATGAACGTATTTATTTTTATCATTGTATGCAAAAGAGCTTAACTACAATATTTTTCTAATAACGCTAGAAATGCTTGTTTGAAACGTATAAAACTCACTTTGGAAAATTATTGCTTTTATTTTCGTAAAGGTTGCGTTCCCTGTACTTTATGCCTCAAATATAAACGAAAAAAAATAACAATTCTTTGCTCTGTGTTTATCATAACTAAGATATGATTTGCAGTAAACATATGTAGTCATAACATCGAAATGAAAATAAAACTGTTTTACCAACAATTTTCATAGTTTCCGGAATTCTTGATTATATTTTAATGGAGTTGTTCTGTATTACTATTTTTGTATATCTTCATTTCAAATTGCGAAAATCATTCTAGTTATAATAAATAATTGTGTGTGAAACGTTTTCAAACCAGCCAGTAGAGCAATAATTTATTAAAAAATGCATTTCAAAAGAAATATATATATATTTCTTATCCTTAATTATTTATCAAGGTTTTCAAATTAATCAGTGTTTGTTAGCTTTGATAGAATTTGTTTAATTCATTTTATTTCTTTACAAAAAAAAATTTATTATTGTCAGATAAATTTCTATATTAAAAATTAATCGAATTTCTAGTGATTAATTTTTAAAAATGACGTATAAGTTGAGAATGCACTGATTTCTTATCAAATCAATCAATTATAGAGCAAATTCAAGGGTGAAGTTAGTGAAGATAGCGATTGGTGGAATCGAATCCGTCATTTAATATCTTTTTTAAACCATAACATTCCTTTATAATTACTCTTTCGATAATTAGATATTAGATGTCATATATGTGTTTTTATTGGACACTAGTATAAATGTCGTATCATAAATTGAAGGAATATCCTCAAAAATCTCTTAAATTTCTTGAATAATAATACAGTTTTTTCCAAGACAAAACTCCTACAGTCGACTCTCTCTAATTCAAACCTTTGATAGTATGAACCTCTCACTAATTAGAAGTATATGCTCAGCCCCTAGAAAAACTCTTGATATTTCGAACGAAAACAATACGTTTTGGTACACTAAATAGTTTGAAGTAAAATCTGTGGTTGGCCCGACTACAACACACGATAATTCGAAATGATCTCATGAAACTCTCGACAATTCGAACATTAGTGAGGGATGGCTTACAAATTTTAAGAAAAGGAAAAGGATAGAGTCTTCAAAAAATGTGCAGGGAAATCTCGAGTGCCGACGTTAATGTTTGTTCTAAGTAGCAGAACTCGCTTTCAGATTTAATAAAGGAATACGATCCACATAACATTTTCAACATGGATGAAACCGGACTCTTTTACAAGAGTAATGCCAGAAAAAACCATTTACATTCAAAGAAGAAAAATACCATGGAGCAAAACATAGCAAGAAGAAGTTAACTATTTTACTGGCTATAAACATGAACGGCTGAGAAATAATTATTCCTCTCGTCATGACTAAATCTACAAACCCACGATGTTTCAAGGGCATAATCTCGTTCCCTACCACAAACCGCTCAAACAAGAAGGCATGGATGATCACCGAACTCTTCAATGAATGGTTGGTTTCATTAAGAACACGGATATGAAAAGCCAAAAAAAAGTCGAATTCTCTTATTTTTAGATAACTGTACTGTGCACACTAACGCACCACCTTTATCAAATGCAAAAAACTGTTTTAAAAAGCTGGACTTCCCCACGCCGAATCTGGTAAGTGTGCACAGTACACTCATGGAATGTAGCGCTGAACCATCCCTTTGTAGAGCTCTTCCAGTACAAGATTTGATGTTTGACGACTACCTGCAGGTTGACACGGACATCACTGTGTGGGAAGCCCTATCTGACGCAGAAATTGTGGCTTTGGACCAAAAAAAAACACAGAAAGTGATGCAGACGAATCGGAGGAGTTGACTCCGATAACTCTGATAGAAGCTAAAGTGTCACTAAACAAACTGCGCAAATTTTCCTTCAAAATCATGCGGATGAGATGTTGTTCAAGCTTCATTTATTCTAGAAAAATCTATTGACAAAGTTAGATTGAATGCCATAAAATAAAAAGGATAACAAATTTTTTCGTTAAAAAAAGATTAACTATATATAGTATGTATTCTTTTAATAGTTGTTTTTAATATATAAATGTATTATTTTAATACAGGATATTAACTTCTTTGTCATATTTGTACTGTGTGCTTTTTAAAAATACTGAAAAAAATAATTTGATACATATGTACAAATGTTGCTTTATTACATAGTTTAAGATTTAAGTGCTTTAAAAAAATTCCCTTCGTGTATTTTACGAAATTTTTCTACATTCTTAATAATTCGAACTCTTGACAATTCAAAGTTTTTCATTGGTCCTTTCAACTTTGAGTTATCGAGAGTTGACTGTGTATGAAAGTTGGTTCTGCAATTAGATATGAAAAAAATTAATTTAAAATGAAATTACTGTTAAATCCGGTGTATAACGCGCATTTTTAACACAAGAAATATGATCGAAATTTACGGTGCGCGGTATACGCCGGGTAGAATAATGAGAGTTTTAAAGTTAAAAAAAAAAGATGAGCATAGAAAAAGAAGTTGACTTCTACGTATATCGAAATACTCTGTTTCTTTAAAAGAAATTACATTCCTTATGAACTTAAAGGGTTGTATAGTTCTAGAAATATATATTTTTTTTTTCTAGAGCTTGTAATAATACCTCAAATAACTGACTTCAAAACCTAAGAGAATTGCGTACGAACATTTCAGGTTTCTTCGTAAAAAAAGGAAGGGGGGGGGTGCATTATACGACGAATATATCTAATAACTAAAAAGTGCAGCTTGAAAGTGTAGGTGCGCATTATACGCCAAATTTTACGGTAAATGAACTTTTTATAACTTATTTTTAATGAAGTTGCATAGGAAATCATTCACGTAAATTTATTTATCAGTATGCTAAGAAAAAAAATTCAAAATTCTCTTGACCAATCATGGAAAGCACCTTTCAAATCAAGATTATTTTAAATGTAATAAGTTTAATTACATCAAATTAAGAGTTAAGAACTTTTATTAATGTTTGCAACGGTTACTTTGCGATTTTATAATTGAAAATAATTTTTTCAAATGTTTAACTATGACAGATATCATAGGATAATTTGAAGCAACTAAGACACAAAACTAAAATGCTTTTCTTGAAATTTAGAAAAAAGATGGTTTTATAAATCATTCTCAGTTTGCATTTTTGTCAATCATTTTCCAAATCCACTAAATGCTAGAGAAATGTTTTTAGCTTATCAAACGACATAGCTTTTATTCCTAATTTTAAAAAATTGGGGATAAATTTTTTTCTTGGGTTAATTTTTTTTCATATTGCTAAGCATATCCCCCACCTCCTCAATTTTCTGAAGTTATTCTTAAGAAAACGAACAAAAATTCTTTGAACTATGAACAAAACATTTTTGCCTTGTAATATTAAAGATTCGTTTAGATTTTATTATATGCATGAGAGAACAAAAGAACATACTTGAGCCATTTTGATACAAATATTCAGTTTTGTTTTTAAAGAATGATATTATTGTAAGTCGCGTCCGACTGACCACCTGACCTGAACATCAGCCATGTATCTCAATGTCCAGGGTCACTAAAACTGAGATGGACACAACAATCTTTGGTCCTCATGGGCTGTTGTTTCACTGAGTTTAGTTGTATCATTGTAAGCATATTTATATTAATGAATTGTGATGGGAACAGGGGGTTCAGTTTAAAATTAATCAACACAAATTTCGTAATTAAAGATTTCTTTACCTCTATTCACAAAACAAGAAAAGAATTTACTCGAGAGAAGAAGGTTATGTGTAGAAAAAAATAATTCAGAAATTTTTATTTTAGGTCCTGAATTATGTTCTAAATTAAATGTAGATTTTTAATAGGGAACAAAATTCCCGTGATTTACTTCATATTCGATTTTTTACATTTAAAAACAATACTTTTAACAAGGAGTTATTAAACATTTTTCAAGTAGCATCTAATTTCTCATCTACTTAAATTCATCTTTCATGCTCATTGTAATATAAATATATTTAATGTAATTAAAAATCATTTAATTCCTATTATTGCCTGTGAAACCAAAAACTAAAAAGGCTAAAATTAATATGCATTCCAGTAAAATTTATGCAAAATTGTAAATAATCGTAAAAAATTATTCTTTAAATATAACTTTCTTATCTGCATTTTCGCGTGCTGCCATATTTTTTATTAAATTATTTTACTCTGAGAAAAAAAAATTTTAAAATCCGGAACCGAATCATTTGGTTATTTTATAGAAATAAACTAATCATATAATTGTTATTGACCATTTGGCAACACTAAAGAAGAGAGTTATTCATTACTCCCAAATTTAGGTATCAAAAAATTTTATCTAATACATCTGTATATGAATTAATTTTGAAAGAAGAGGAAGAACTTATTTCGCTCTGTAATAATCGAGATTTAATTTCAAAATAGTAACAAAAGTGAGTTCATTTGGATTAAAATTTAAAAAATTATCCCATAATAGCCACACAAAAAATTTATATATATATTGTTACAATTTTCTACATCTTATTTGTGTAAATTCGAATTTTCAGCATTAACGAATATAAAAATTTTAAAAAAAAGGTCGAAACTTTTAAATGCAGATGACGAAATGAGAGTGGCATCATCATTTTTACGACCCAATATGAACGAAATTATCAAAAATAATCAAGCTTGTAATAAACACGATGCGTTTATTGGTGTTTGGGGGTTGGAGGAAAGATCAGCCATAATCGGTACAAATTTATTATTCTCTCACTTAAATTAACAACCCAGGGTAGAAAATGCACGGCACAAAGGATACTTAATATTTGAGTATAATTTAATTCACTTACTCTTGGAACTTATATTCTTATGCACCGTAATTCTGTTATTAGTAGGACAACCTCAGGTCGTTAATATTAATCTCTATCTTATTAATTAAATCGTTAATTAGCAATCTTTGATCATTCAGAAATTACTCATCGACTAGCTCTAAGCTTCTCTCCACTAACTAACCTCTCGTATCTAAAAGTCATTGCTTAAATAGAACCCCTCATTTGAGTAACTCAAATCTTCTTCTTCGGGAGAAAGTTTTCAATAGAACAACACTTAAAAAGAAGTAAATTTACCCCAAGAGGATTAGTGACAGGTTCGCTGATAGACCCGTTACAAGCTCAAATTTAGCATTAAATATATTCTTATAACTAATTACTAAATAAACATTATGTTGTCTTTGTCGTACATATTGTTTTATCTAACATTGAAAACTATTATCATATACTGTTTTATATAATGTATTATAGATAAGCAAAATTCTTTTAAACTTGTTTTGTTGTTAGTGCACCACCAATTTTTGAAATAGTCAAAAGTGAACCCCCCCCCCCTCCCCACACAACAAAAAAAAAAAAGATGTTCAGAATCACTGATCTAGAGTTCGACGAATGAAGTGCTGATTTTAAGTAAACGAGAAGAAAAACTACCACACACACACACGTAGTTCCAAACCAGATTTTCTGTTTTGACAAGCAGAAATAGTGAAAAAAATGGAATGCGAAAGAACTAATTTGTGCATAACAGAATGACAGGGCTCTACATCGTGTCTACGCGGCACGTGATTTTTTTTTAGTTCACTTTCACATATGTGCGACGAGTTAAAATGCAAGGTGGTAACTCTTCAAGTCTACGTGACCGATTGATATCAGTGCTAGAAAGTCCCAACTGAACTTGAAAAAAGGGGTGCGATCGCAAAAGCAAAATATTAATAGCAAAATTTTTTTTAAAAAAAACCAGCCTTGTCATTAAGGAGTCACGCTTTTTGATTTTGACGTGAAGGGGTATTTTAGAAAACCAGGGAGTAGTAGCATGTGTGTGTAGCAATTAACGAATAAAAAACGTCTAAGTGAGTATCTGATTTCATTTATCATTTCATCCATTCTTGACCCGTGGTTAGGCATCCTTGAATTTTAATATCTCATTCGAAGTGTGAAGCAATAACATATTAATAATAAGAAAAGCAAGAATTTGATGTTTCTTGATCGCAAAACTAAAATTAAAATGGGAATGCTCATCCAATATCTGATATCATGTAGTGACAGCAGATCTTGATATTTCATTCATATTCAAGCTTGCATTCTCTAATAAATTATATTCAATCAATGAAACGTTTTTTTTTCTAGTATGTGTGCTACAAACGTATCATTTTCTTAATTTGAAGGACGTATCGTGATAAATGTATGTATTTACGTTTAGTGGAAATAGATTAAAGATGAGCTTGAATTTCAATTTAATCCAATTTTACCGTAATTTATTTAATTATGTAGGATTTTCTAGGCCTTTTTTTATTGAAATTAAAGCTCAATCGCCGTTATTATTAGTAAAGCAGAGGAAAACTTCTTACTTGTTTATAGGTAGCATATAAATTAATAAAAAGAGAATGTAAGCTGATAAAAATAATTTGATTGTATGCTTGTGTGTAATAAATTATCGAACAAGCTTCACTTAAGAATGGGCATGAAAAATGATTGTGTTGAAATTTCTCAACAAAAAATTATGATTTACAATAAAGTATATATATATATATATTCGAAGTATATGATGCTCAGCCCCAAGAAAAACTCTTGATATTTCGAACTAAAACAATACATTTTGTACACTCAATATTCGAAGTAACATCTGTGGCTGGCCAGAATACAACACGCGACAATTCGAAGTGATATAATAAAACTCTCGATAATTCAAACACTCACTATCATGTAGAATCAATCCTGTAGCGAACAGGTTGGAGCTTACATGTTTTGTGTTGTATTGTCTCTGCTTGTCTCTCCTGTAACGTAGCCCCTTTGATGACCATCGGAGTGGAGTCCGATAGCTCTGGCAGAAGCTTAAGTGTCACCAAACAAACTATGTAACTTTTTCTTTCAAAATCATGTTGATGGGGACGTTTTTCAAGCTTCATTTATTCTAGAAAAATCTATTGACAAAGTTAGATTGAAAAAAAAAATACCGGTGTTTTTCGTCAAAAAAAAAAAAAAAATTAATTATGTACAGTATGTATTCTTGTATTCTTTTAATAGTTGCTTCTAATACATAAATGTATTCTTTTAATACGTGACTTTTAACTTCTGTATAATATCTATACTGTATATGTACTCTTAAAAATACTTCAAAATAATTTTACACATATGTACAAGTGTTGTTTTATTACATAGTTTCAAATTTAAATGTGATAGGGAAAAAAATTTGTCTCCGTGTATTTTGGGAGTTTTTCCTACCCTCTTGATAATTCGAAATTTTTCATTGGCCCCTTCAACTTCGAACTATCGAGAGTCGACTGTCTGTATCTTTCTGTCTCGGCTGCAGTTACAGAGTGGTCGTGGTTGCGAACTTGTGGCCGGCATTATCCAGTCACTGGTTCAAATCCTAATGCCACTGAAGACCGGCCTTGTAGAGGGGCTAATGCTCGTTAAATCTGTCGAGGCTCTAAATACTCCCATTAAATTAATGGGGAAGTTTTGAGAAGGGTGCCAGAGCTCAGGTGTCGTCTTCGTCACTTTAATATGGCTCAAAATTATGTGGTTCGTACCCAATAGCCCTAGTGCTTCTTTAGAGTGCGATGTACGTGATTATCAAATCAAATCTCTCTCCTTCGCTTTCTGTCTTTCTTACCCCTCTCTATCATCTTTTTTTTCTAATATTCGTAAAGGATATGTTTTTAAGTGCTTATAACAAACAAAACTCTAATGACATTTAAATATGAAACCCATCTTATAAAATATGAAAATCCACAGATCGCAAACTTAATTTTTAAAACAAAGACTTAAGTATAACTACCTGTCTTTAATTTAGGTATCTAGCATTGACTGAGAAAATCCTTTTATCAATAATCTTCGTTCTTTTTTTCGCTCGTTGTAAAATATTGTCATTCAAAGCGGCTTCTTTTATGTTTGAACTCACAGACAGTAAGTGAAAAAAATTCATAATTGAAATACAGGATTGCTACGTTATCAATTAAAATCAACAGACATTTATAATTTCTTCTTTTTAAATTAGGTACCTGAATTATGTTGATGGTTCTTTTCTCAATCAGTTTGCTTTTGTGTTCAGTCCAAAGATTCCGATCCCTAATTGAAATTTTGTTCTTTTACAGGGTGATGACTAACACTGCGGCCTTCACAGCCAGTATAATCTGCAGCAAGATTCCTGGTCTGACACCCGCTCAGCAGAGGTTGTGCCAGGAAAGACCTGACCTCATCGTAGCTGTGGGTGACGGGGCAAGAATGGGTATTGCAGAATGCCAAAAGCAATTCCGCTACAAACGCTGGAATTGCACAGCCATTGGAAGTTCCTATGTCTTCGGACACGTTGTAATTATTGGTAAGTTTAACCATTACCAAATCGTAGCGTAACATAACCAGCAGTAAAAAATCATTGAAGCAATCATAGATATGACAAACCCGGAAAAGAGTTACGAGGGTTATCTTTTGATTTTTTTTTTCTTCCTATATTATTTCTTCAAATAAACCAGTATTTTTTTTTTATCTTTGAGGTTTTAACTGCCGCATATATTACCATATCAAACTTGTATCACAGGATTCTTAATGATAAGTAAACCATGATTAATTATGTAAAGTAAAATGCCTGAAAGTGGACTTTATCATCAATAGATTAGTCATCAATCCTCCCATTATAATGGTACGCAAAGGTTAAAGAAGATATATACAGTGATAACATTAACATAATTATCACTTTTAAACTTACAGACTTACTATTTACAAAATTAAAATGACTTCTATTGCATATTCTTAGCTTGTATTTCCGTCCTTCGCTCAGTAAAATGTTCCTACTGTGTGTGGTATTTACTATCAACAGAACAGAACAGGTAAAGGTAAAACATTTCATTTCTTGAGATATCCGCTCATCCGGTATAGTGGTTAGCGTCGCTGACTGCGGTGCCGTAGGGGCTGGGTTCGAATCAAGGCAAAGATATGGATTCTTGTAAATGTATAGTGCAGTGCTTCTCAAACTTTCATTGCTTGCGACCCAATTTTCCTCGCCCCCCCTTATACAATGACAATGTATTGAATGCAATAATAATTAATAATGTAGTTTTATGCTACAATACGACCTTATTTATAAACTGTACAAAAATTATATATTTATATATATATATCAATATAAGTAGTAAATCTTGTATGTGTGTGTTACTTTTAAGTATTAAATATTTAAGCTACTTTTTAGTAATAAGATAAGTATATTATGTTAATTTTCATAGTTTAGAATGTATTTTGCTTCGCTTTCCTTCAGTAAATTAATAATTTTTTAAGAAAATAATCTTTGATCTTCGATTTTTCGGTACGCTCGCGCCCCCCATGTAGGATTACCACGTCCCTCAAGGGGGGGCACGCCCCACAGTTTGAGAAATGCTGGTATAGTGCCTTCGCGGCATTGGGGTACTCTAAATAGCCGTCGAGCCGCAAGTCCTCTAGTGAGGTTGGTGGAAGGAAAAGAGAGGTGAGAAACCCTTGACCCCTCCCCTCAGGATGTTCTCCCTCCAAATTGGAGTGGAACCGAGGAAAATCGTACTGTCATCTGCATGGTGCTCAAAGCTAAAGCTAACGACAGGAGTAAAAATCTAGCCCTTTGCCGCGATGAATTTCGTGGACCTTGATCTTATGTTATTGTTGATCAGGTGGCATAAGTAACAACATTTCTTGAGATAACTTATAAAAAATGGTCTTTCTTTTTCTTATTTGGAACTTATTCCATTGGTTTTATGTACAGAGGCAAAACTGTTATCCTAGCTTTAAAATCTAAAAGATATTTAAACTTCAATAAATACTTTATAACATATCTCATTATGTTAAAAGATTTCATAGTTTCTGGTAAACTCCTTTTATTTATTTAGCAATAACAAAATTTGAAGTTTTACGAATTGAATCATAGATTTCATTATAGTTATTTTAACTATAATTAAATTACCATATTTAATTTATAACAAAAACGTTTTGCGTACAGATAAATTTAAGAAATTCACGTTGTTGTTTTTTTTTAAAAAGTTTTCAGACAAATATTAATTTTTATCTTTTTATAACATTTAATCAGTATGTGAAGTCTTACCACACCACTTTGTAAGATTGATTGAATAATTGTTTATTTAAGTCACACTCTGAAACTACACGAGTGCTATGAAAGGGTGGAGCTCGTAATATTGAACCATGATCAATGATGAGGACGACACACGAGCTGATATCCTACTCTCTAAATCATTTTGAACGATTTTATTCTGTTTTGCTGACTCTACTTCTCCAAGCAAGCTGAGGTTCATTTTTCAAAGTTTGAAAATAAATAAGAACTGAAGAGAACTGCATTTTCTGATTCTCCTTATGAGAAGACAGATTATATTGAACAAAGATTAATTGGATTGCATTACGTGTAGGAAAAATTGCAATTTTGTGATTATAGTCACTTAAATTAATCAAAACTGAATTTAGTTTTTAATTTTTTTTTCCTTTTTATAAAATTACATTTCTCATTTTATATTCTTTATTTATATTCTATCTATCTTAAGGTAACCCTTAATTTTTTTGTTACTGTGTGGTGTTTTTTTTTTTTTGTTTTTTTTTCTTTGAGAGCGATAAATACTGATAAAAAATGATTTAATTCTCAATTGTGCTGATTTCTTGTGAGTCCTTCTCTAAAAGTGTATATCTTTTTCATCGAAAAATATTAAAGAGAATCAGAAGGAAATCTAATGGTATAAAATACTAAAATTTGGTTTATTCTATTAATTTAAATATTTGATTAATTTTACCACTTTAAATTTTCAAATCACATTTTTGGAAAAGCTTTCGTAAATAGCCGTGATGTAACATGTTGATAAATTTTAGCAACAATTTCCGCCTATTTCTTTAAATTTTTTCCAAAACGTGACATCAAATATCAAAAAAGTAGTAGTAATTCACGAAGAATTTCCTGTTATACAGCTGTACCTCTTCAAACTTGATCTTCTCTATTATTATAAGCTATCTTCATACTAATTTATTTTCAACCATTTATTAGTAAACTTTAACCATTTAGAAATTAATTATTTCTCATTTTTTTTCCTAGGAAACGTGATGGTACAAAGAAGTTTTTATTCAGAAGCGTTCCCCTAATAGTCACGTTTAATTATTGTGTTGAATTTTATTATACATTTTTAATTAAAGTCAAAGAATGAAAAATTCTGATTCGTAAACATTCGTTTCAGTTAATTGTAAAGTATTATAAGGAATCAAGAAAAATCGTGTTAGCAAAATGCATTTTAGCACTGTTAAAACCTATGTAAAGTCCTTGATAAAATTTTGCAGAAATTCTATGCTTTCTGATATTTTTCAAAGCCTCATCATCAATCACTTCAATCGTCATCTAGTTTAATTTGTGCTGTGTAGTTTTAGTAATCCTGTATTTTATTTAAACTTATTATTTAATTTTTTTTTATATTGAGAATACTATAAAAATATTATTTATACAAAGTTCATCAGAAAAACTAAAATATTAATATGGTAGTGTTTCAGTTCATATTCAATTTTTTTTTTTTTTTATTCAACAGCTTGAAAGTTTTTACCTTTTGGGGGCTTGGAGAAAGTAATAATGTTTTTTTTTTTTTTTTCTTTACTTTACGTTAAATTTTATCAAGATTGTTCATTATTAAATTATCAGTTTGAATGTGTGTTATTTAATTTGACTGAAAAGCTTAGTTTGTAACGAAATGATAAAAAAAAAACAATGCCGTTATAAATTCTAATGAATGAAATACTTCTATATGCTACAGTCATTATTATTACCCTATACAATGCAACGATCATTTAAGATTAAGAATATGTTTTACTTTTTTAAAAAATTTCTAGAAATTTCTAATTAATTTACTAACAGTGCCGATGTAAGCTCATTTCAGGCCCTGGGCGCAGATCTACAGGCCCCTTTGGCACTGGCGAACCGAAATTTATAACCAGAAAATTCGTTTAAATCCAGCTTATCAGGGCCCTTCCGGGCCCCAGGGCGCCCACCCGAAGTGTCCATTGGATAAAGCAGCAATGTTAACTAATTGTTAATTTTTAAGGAAAATCTGGGAACTTTAGCGTAATTTGAAAAAAAAAAAATGAATTGAGACTAAAGGAATTTCTGAAAAATTATTATATATTTAACGGTTTCCTCAAATATTAGTTACTCCTATATCCCCACTACTTCTTTGATTCTCTGTGACGTTTGTATAAGAATAAATTAGTAGAATGCTTAAAACCAAGTTGATTTCTTATTAAATTTGCATTAATTATTTTTAATTCATAAAATTTAGTATGAAAGATTTAAAATAATATTACTGCGGAGATTTCTGAAATATCTTCATGAACCTTTTCCCCAAATCACAACTGTGCAATATTAATTTAGCAAAATCGAAAAGTTGTAATAATTAATAAATAATTGAACTGTGCATGCAAGATTAAACTTCAAGACGTATTAAAAATCATAATAATTATAAACATATATAATTAAAACACAACTTTATAGATTTCAAAAAAATGCACGAAATTTTGCTTCTTTAAATAAATTAAACTGTTTATTTGTTTTCTTTTTTAAGTTATTTTTTTAATTTCTTAATAGTCTATTTTAACAGATGTTTCATTAATTCATATTTAGCACACGATTATAATAATATAAATTATAACATCTGATACTCAAAAACTTTCAAAAACTTCTCTACTAACTATCTAATCATAAAAAGATCGATTATCCCTTAATTCTAGATATGACAGATAACACCTGGTTAGAGAGAGTAATTACGCATCTACCTCTCTAAAAGAAGATCATAAAACCAGCCACTTAAAAGCGCATCACGAAATTTGACTTCCAAATACAAACTGTCTGCGAATGATTTTTTTTATTATTATTTCGTTGCAAATTTGCGCACTAAATCATATTACTTCCAAGAAGTCATAATCGGTCCAAATAAAACACGAAAAGTATAACACCTTCTCCGAAGCTTTCGTTACAATTTACGACCCATCTGACAAACCTACATATCACCCTGTCAACAGTATGGTATTAACGTAATTTTTTAATGTTAATTACGTCTAAAACTGTTCTTACGGAGCCTCGTTTAATGCATCTTACAGATATAATCGACACGAGAGGTTAAAAATCATCCGGTGAGTTTGTTGTTGAGATGGTATGTTTATATATTACCAACTCTTCGTTCTCATTTTTTTCCCTTACTTTTTCTTTCTTTCTTTCAACTTCCTAGATAGAATTGGCACTCGTAATTCTTTCTCTTTACCATCCTTGAGAGTAACAGTGTGGGAAAAAGCACAAGAGTGTAACACTCCCGTTCTTTTTGAGTGACCTTCAGGTTATTTTTGACCCTTGAGGGAGAAAAAATTTTTGAGGGAAAAAAAATACTGCAAGGCCCGAAACTTCTTAGGGTCGAATTATTGGGCAGTCCAACAGAGAGACGAATTATGTGCTGTAAATCATATTTATGGATATTTACTCTGCTGCAGGATCGTTCATCAAAAGTTGACAAACACACGAGCCCTCTTGGCGAAATTTGTCTTTGAGGGCAAATGCCGATCCCATTCGTAACTGTGTTGCCCAACCAATTATAGTCATTCGCACGACAACTTGCTCTCTTTGGCTGGTTATCATTCTATTGGCCAATTACATTGTGGTCACAGATTTATTACATAGATTGATGAACATTAGAGACTCTTACGCTCTTGAATATAGATTATATCGCTTGAATGTTTTATTACCTCCGCGTAAAAGAAATTGTTATGGAGCGATACTCTCTCTCTATATATAACAAGATCAGAATCGAGTCTGGCTTTTGTTAATGTATAATACAGCATGGATAAAGACCTATCTTTTTACGGTTATTGCCACGATTATTTGGTTATTACATATTATTAATTTTATTAGCCCTTGAAGATATATAAACAGAAGGATTATACAGCTGCTTGGGATTTTACAAATGTATCAATAAGGTTATTAATATTAATGATAGTTTAATTCTGGTAACTATACTATTATTATACGAATTTAATCCAGAAATTATGGTGATTTAATGTATGATTACTCTATATTATGATTTTAAAATTTTATTTTCTTTTTGGTTGGGATTTGAGTTCACAACAATTATGAAGATAAACTACCAAACGCATTATATTTCCACCGAACTCCTTTTATTTCTCTTTAGCTTCAATTTGGAGAAATTTCGTGAATAGTATATTAAGTGGTGTACATAGGCTACTTTCATGGAAAAAGTTATAATTTTTAAAATACCGCAGAGACACAATCATTTTGATAAAAATTTAAAATTTGTTGAACTACGAGGGAAGTTTGAACCCCTAAGACATTCATCCTCGTGTACGCCATAGAGTATATTTATGTGTTTTAAAAAGTACACGACACATGTTTTCACTATTCATAGTAGAACATAATCAATAAACATTGGTACGATTAGCTATATATGCTTTTCAAGTAAAAATACTTATTTATATAAACAAAAAACTAAGCTGCATAAAAGTTATTTAACCTTTCTAAATAGTTCCAAAAGTGAAATTTTTCGTTAGTAAACGAGTGTTTTTATCATTTGTAAATAAACATTACTTTTACGTATCATGTGATTTAATAAAACTGATAAATCAAATATATATTTTTCTCATTTGCGGAATTCATGAAGAGTAATGATATATTAAGCTTCGATTTATTACATCATACATCAAGCTTAACTTTAGTCGAAATAGCTATTAGTAACGTAATGGCTCTTCAAATATTTAACATGTTTAAAATACATCACGAAATTACTCCATACTGCTAAATTCTCTACCTTTAATTTTATTACAATTATGTGTTCCTCAAAAGTATTCAGATTCCATGGAGCTTTCTGTTAACTTAAAATTGCTTACACACACACACACACACACATTTGCTTGTTTTCTTTAAATATAGTTGCTCTTTTTCTTAAATCTACCTTAACCTCTCTTTAATCCAGATTTATATTTTGAATTCATCAAAGATTTCTGAGTGTCATATGTGCTGGGCTTACATATTTAATAAGTATGATTCTTGTTTTGATGTGTGTGTGTGTTTTATAATTCAAAATCTTATTTAAAATATATTTGCTTTTGTTAAGCCACAAATTAGTTTACGATTATTTCCCAAGCAAAAAGAAGATCGCCTTTTCCGTTAGTATTTGTTTGAGATTCGAAATTAATTCACGGATCGATTCAGTTGATGACAACTGATTAGTCTAAAAATAGAACAAGTCTTTCATTATCTTCACAATGTAAAATTAACTTGTCTGGGAGTTATCTGTATCCATCTATGTGAAATTACTCCGCCCTGCCTTTTAAAACCGAGATAAACACGTATCTATACCCTCTATCACAAGTCTCTTTCCATGGATCCATGCTAGAACGTGATTTTCTTAGAGTCCCACAATGAAAAAGGTGAAAAAAAAGGCCACTAGGGTCCACCTGCATCGTAATTATCGAATCACCCGAAACCTTAATTGGCGAATCGTGGCTTTGTTATGCCCACCCTACCACTTTAGTCTCTAATTGATCACCTAGGTAATTAGGAATCATCCACCCAAACGCTGGTGATGTCTTATTTTAGAAATATCCTATCGAGGCAAAGGAATGGATGCAGAACTTTTTATATACACTTATATAGAGAGAGAGAAAGAGAGGGAGGGGAAATGTGTGTGTGTGTGATTTTTTACCTTTTTTTTTCATTTCATTTAGTTCTCAAGTAACGAAATCAGTTGATTACTGCTTCTCGTAATAGGTGTAACTGCCATTAATTTTACAATTTGAAAATTACAAGCCTGCCTACAACCGCATTGTCTCCAGATGTAAAAGACTGACAAAAAAAACCGTGATGAATAGCGAGAAATGAGAGCAATGCTTTTAACCTAACAAAGTTAGGCAATTCAAAGACACATTCGAAAACGTTGTTTAGCAGAATCCTTTTGGCTAATAACTGGTTTTCAAATAAGACGTCTCACTTTACGGGTAACTTGATGGTCTTACAATAACATTTAGGGGCCTGCACGATTAAAGTTTCAGAACCACAAAAAGGTATTCGAGAAAACTTTTATTTCCCTTTTTTTTTCAATGCTGCTAGAAAGTTGAAGGTCATTTTTTTTTTAAATTTTAGTTCACCAAAGAATCCGCATCCGTATGGGAGTGTTGGCAAATGCTTTGAAAATAATAATAAAAAATATTTGCTTATTTTTATTCCGTGATGTTTTGAACAAACGAATTCAACAACTTTCATCCTTTTCTATCTGTAAAGTTGTTTTTCAAGATTTAATCATAGACAACTATTTGATATATTGATGGTAATTTTTATCAAGTTATTTTCTTATTGTTATTTCCACCAGGCAAAGTACTTTAAAAATACACATGAAGTTTGTTTTTAAAAATACAATAAAATAAAAGACCTTTTTACTAATTAAATATTGTAATAATGCTTGCAATCTTTTAACACTAGAAAGAATGAAACTTAGTATATACCAATATTACCCAAAAGTAGTCATTGTGAGAATAACTATTGTGTAAAAAAATTTGCTTAAGATTAATTTTTTAATATTTTTATATTATTTACAGCCGTATAACAAGTTATCAGTAAATATTTACAACAGAAAAATTTACTTCACTTGTAAAAAAAATGTATTTAAAAAAACCTAAGAAATGGTGCCAATATATGTAATTTTTTTTTCTAATTGAAATTAAAAAGCAGTCAAAATGGCTTCCTATGGCAATCTAGGGTTAATAATACGAAAACTTTTTAAGTTTATCAAATATATTAAAGTTTGTCAAAGTTCAACGAAGATCAAAGACAATGATTTTAAATAATATTTAATATTTTTACGGGAAAAAACTATTTAAACTATCTTTTACACGTATAGTGATACGAAATTAAGCAACACATTTTTCATTACTGTCGACTCTCAATATCATTTCGCACAAATGTTAAATAATTTAACAGTTATTTTATACAATGATCACATCGTTTAAAATAGAAATGGGAATAATTTAAAATAAGAACAGTTATCTTTAAGAGCTTTTATTAGTAAAATATGGGCCGTGGGTAGCCTAGTGGTTCGAGCATCGGACTCCAGACCCGAGGGCCTGGGTTCGATGCCCGATGCCACCAAATACCGCCGAGTATAGACGGAGTACGTGCTCGTTAAATCAGTGGGTCTGAAAGCCCTGTGGGCGGTCGCAGCAGAAACCACGAGTGTAGGGGCTGGAGAATAATTCCCTCCCCTTCAGTCCCATGCCAAAATTGGGGATGTGGAGATAGGTGTAGTCACCATCTATCATTAAGAAGTCCAACATGTCTCACAGGCAATGGCCACTTTCATTCCTTCCCTGCGGGAAGGACACGATAACAACAACATTAGTAAAATATTATTCAAACTATTAGTCGTTTTGTTGTTAATTCAGTATAATTTTCGTTAACATATCCATCCTGAAGGACAATTTTTCATACATTTATTTAAACGTGTCGAATTTATTTATTTATTTATTTAAAAATTAAAATACTTTGATTTACTGAAGTCATAGACATTTGAATTGTTTAAATAATAAATATCAGAAAAAACCACAGAAATTTATTTTTAATGTAATTTTGAAACTAAACTGAAAAAAGTAAATTTTTTGTTGTTGAATTTTACTTCATACAAAACTTTTCATATAAAATTAAAAAGTTTTGAGAGGGAGCATTACGGGTAAGAATTTTGAATCCAAATTTTACATGGAATAAAGATTATTTTAAGATGTTTATTTATTGAATTATTGAACTAAACCTTTCATGAATCAAAAGCTTATATAAAATAATCAAAACTTATTCCCTAAAGTATCTTAATATTTCAAATGGCTTTATATGATAACCACTTCAAGGCTTCTTCAATGACGAATCCGATCGAAATAAAAATAAATCCAAGCAATATTTTAATAGTATTCGGATTAGAACTGATTTTGATTTTTTTTTAGTCGTCTCTCAGGAGTATTTTATCACACATTTGACCTTGCCTCTAAAAAATAACGTTACAAAGTTAAGAAATTACAATTCTTCGGTTAAAGTATTTCAAGTATTGACTCATCGTATTTAAACACTGTGCTTGTAAAACAAATAGTATTCTTTGAAAGAGAAACTTGAAGCACCTGTTCTTGAGGACGCTGAACATTACAAGAGACAATCCTTTTATTTATATTTGATCTACGATGAAGAGGCTTTATACTCCTTCTATCATCTTTAGTTAAATATTTTAGGAACACCTGGGAGAGAAATCCTTGGCATTCTTTTCATTGGCAATCTCAAGTTCTTAAAAACAAGAAAGTTATACTTGCCCGGGAAGTAATTTTGAAGAAAGAGGAAAGGGTGCTTGCTTTAAATAAAAAAAATATGTATACGATTTCATTTTAACATTTTTTCCCAGAATAAAAAATAATTCTAATGGAAATAAATTGTAAAGATTATCAGACCACACAGCAACATTTAAAAGCTAAAAATTAATTTAGTTATAATGAACAAAAAAGTAGATTTAAAAATATAATTTTTCTTTCCCCCTTCAGATCTATCTACATAATTTTTTAAACTTTATTCCGGGTATTGGCATGTGAAAATTCTGCCATAAATTCAATTTTAAATAAACTTCCCTAAATAAACGTTAAGGATTAATTTCAAACTTTAAGAAATAATTATAAAATATGGATAAAAAACTCTTCGTATTTGAAATTAAATATACAATGCATTGCTTCTTATTCTGATGTAATTTGCAAATACCGACTTCAGTCCCACGCTCTGTTATAACTTAAATTTTAATTAATGTCGAATTCTCCCTAAAGTTACATAATAAAGGTTAGTAAACGCGTTGTACATTTTAGATTTAAATTTTGTAAATAGCACTTGGCTGACACACACTGGCTGATATCCCACAATCTGATGCCACACTCCTCAATTTAAATGATAATGTTTTGTACAATATTGTCTCAAACTCTTTGGACTAACTAGCCGTAAATCTTACTCCAGGAAATCCGTAAGAAATAAAATTTAAACTTAACCAATTAACTTTGATTGACGGGTATACTCGTCATGGAGAAGTTGCAGGATTTTGTATCATGACGAGTATACTCGGCATGAGTAAAAAGTAGAGACCATCAATTATTTAACTTGTAATTCTTGAGAAAAATAAAACATATTCTCAAATTTCAAGATAGAATACTTCAAGATAGAATATTTTGAATTTCATTCAGAAGAATATTTTGAATTTTTTAAATTTCAAGATAGAATATTTTGAGGTCAGGCAGGAGTAAAACAAATAAATAAGAAATATGAAAAATTTAAGATGAGCTCATGCGTCTCCGTATGCACCGGCTGAAACAGAATATAAGTTCGCATAACGAATTTATTTACGTGCGATGATAACGTTTTTTAGATGTTAGCCTAAAAGGGGCAAAGGCAAAAGTCGGAAAGTTGATTTATAATAAGGTTCCTTCATGTATGGTCAGCAATGGGAAATGCGTGACGCTGATCAGGCGCTGAGTACATTGATACCTGTTGGCCCGAAGTATCTAGCTATCGAGTAATGTAAATGCCAATTGTTAGGTGTTACAACCCTGTGCTGACATTAGAGTAATGGCTCAATGTGTGTGTGATGCTGCCTAAAAAATAATTATTTTATTGGGGTGGGAAAGGCAAGGATACTTTCTGCTAAGAGGATGGTGATCAACCTTACTCCAGAACTTCCTTAGTGTCAAGACATGTAGAAAATATTTTGTCAATGAAAAAGGAAGGAAATTAGTGTGTGTTAAGGTCTTTCCATCCGGGAATTTCAACTGTCACTAAAATTCATAGATACCCATAAAAACTTACGGTTGGAAGGACTGTTAGCCTTATGAACCTGCGACAAGCTAAGCTACTTAATAACTCCGCACGTAGATTTCCTGTACTATAAGTATAAAATTGGCACGTTTATAAAATTAAAACCATCTTTTTGATCCAATATTTTAACAGCGACACTTACTCCGTGATTGACGAGTATACCTCATCATCGCTCGATTTCATTGATACACTCAGTTGCGCGCGTTCAAACGGGGGAGCCACATTTACTAGTTAAATAATATTATCATCACTGAATAAATTTATTTTGAGATGGCGTAATACAAATATTTCAATCAATTTTTTATCGAGTGAAGTTAAATTTTTTTATGGCTCTGATCACATTTTCCTATAAAAATATTAGTTTTAAAAATTTTTGACAAGTAAGCATTTATCTGCATCTGCAAAAAGACAAGACTAATTTTATTTTATTATTAAGGCATCCGACTATACTTGCGACAACTATTTTTTTAAAAAAATGGAAATATGCGAATTTTTTTGTAGTTTTTAGATTTGTTTAGTACATTTTAAGAAAAATATGCTAAAATTGAGAAAAGAAAAAGAAATTATATTATAACTAAAATCGGAAAAAATTGGTACAAATGTACAAAGAATAACATAAACGCGGCCCATTCTGTACCAAAAGTTTATGAACAAATTTTCAATTCTGATGTGTTGCTATGTTATTCATTTTTAAAATGACCTTCAGGTTAAGAGATATTTTAATTTTTACAAAATCTAGAGTACTTTATCTTAGTTATTATATGAAATTGCTTAAAAAAACAGTGATCATATTCACATAAAGAACTGTAAATTTTGTCATAAAAGAATGATTGATAAATCTGAAGGTTACTACTATTATACAGAATATACACAAAATATTTCAGTTAATTATTTTCACAACTTTTTTAACAATCACTGGCCCTGTTTGAGCATTTTCAAAAAACCTCATTTCGAGTAAAACGCGTTTTAAAGTATGACATCTTGCTTAAAGTAATGGCTTCTGCTTTTACTAAAACACTTGTAATTTTTGTTCTAGTTAACAGAAAATAATAAACTTGGTATTTTTATAAAGCTAATAAAATGGTCTATAAAATAAAATCATAAAAAAATTGTCAATGTTTGGCAAAATTCACAATTTTAGGGTAGTCGGATACCTTAAAGGAAAAACTATATGCATACAATCTCCAATTCTGCACTAAATTTCAATAGCTTTCCATCGAAAAAATCAAAAATTGATAAAATTATTCCCTTATCACAATCCCGAAACAACCTTTAAAAATCCATCACTTTCTTTACAAATGATTACGCAAAACAGAAGAAAAAGCCCGTATCGATGTTAATATCGTGCTTCTCAGCGGTGATCACCTGTTGCCCGATCGACAGGTGATTTATTCTCCTCAGCAGCGACCACCGTTCGTCACAGATAATGAGAGCTTAAAGAAGCGATGATTAAGAAAAAAATACCAGACGCCCCGTCGTTTGCAATTCCAGCGATGGAGAAAGGCCCACTGTGCCTCTGACTGTGACTAAAAAAGGTAGTCTGCATCCATTGCTGATAACTTATCGACAAGAAAAGATGTTGACAGCACTAAGAAAACAAATTTTTTAACTTCAGACGTTGTGTGGGTATGCGATCATGGAGATCGGAAGGGGAAAGAAGAATCCGAAAGCAAATTTGTAATGTTAATTGATAGTTACGTTACGTGAATGTGGTCAAGTTTTTAATAGTTCTTTTTTTATTTTATGATAATCATTTGTTTAATGATTTGCGCATCAGGTTCTCATATATCATTTCTCCCTTAGGCGTTTCGGTGTATGCATTAGTTGCGAACTTTTTTGTTTTCACTTGAAATATGAAATAATTGTTGGAATTCCGTTTTTATTTTGTTACTTTATGAACCAATGGTTCATGAAATTTTGAAATATTAATAAGCTTTTATTAATATTTTTTACAATGTATTCAAACTCGTATTTTATGTTTTGTGAATTATTTTCACAAAATAGGCAATTCAAGCTTTGATAAAGACAAAATACTGATCATTTTAGAAAGTACTAGCCCACAGATTATAAAACATATCCGATTTCTTAATTTAATGCCTAATGAAAAATAACAATCATATAATATGCAATTAGTATTTTATTCCGAAACTGTTATGAAGAAATCTTATTATATATTGTAATGATCAATGTTAATTAGTGAGTCAATGACTGTCATATTTCTCTTGTTTTTATAAGTTCAATCTTTATATACATGGCGATTGGTATCCGCCTATACGGCGGCGCACTACAAAATGATACCAGCTCCTGGTGATGTACTAGGTCTGCAATGGTAAAAATACCAATCCGCAGCCCCATTAAATAAAAAAAATCTTTATACACATATAGATAACAATTTTATAATAAACCTGATAAAGCTGAAGCCCATATGTGTCAAATTAATTTCTGAGTAAAATCTAAGTAATTTAGTTTTTTTTGTGTAGTTTAATGCACATAGTTTGAACTCATATGTCGGATAAACTAAAGATTATTTTAAAAGATATTTTCCTCTATTTCATCCATCTATTACATTAAAATCAAAATTTAACTGAACACGTTTTACCTTTATTTTAAAAGTAATGCCCAAACAATACGTTCTTTTTAAGGGGTAAGGAATACAACCCTTAAACCTTCAAAAAATTTAATTTTTTAATTATACATTTATATATATGTATATATATAAATTTTTCTGAATACAGTAAAACAATCTCCTAGAAAGTATCTCTTATTTTCAGAGATATGAGTACAGATATGCATGTTTACTTTTATGTATTAAAAAAAAACTGTAAAGCTGTTTTTCTCAAAATGGGATTTTTCGCATATCTGGAAAACTACTGAAGATAAATTCACACAAAAAAAAATTGTACAATTACATTATCTCATATTCTTTCTACTAAATTGGAGCTGTAATTATTTTATTTCTTGTAAATTTTGATACATTTTCAGAAGCCTAATCTTATTAAAATAGGAAAATTTTAAATTGCAATTATAATAAGATTTTTAAAAATTCGACACATATTTTAAATGGTGAATATTTTTAGTTTAATTATTATCAAATCATCTGCTTAAGCTAAGAAAAAAAAAGCTATGTTTTGAAGCAGTAACTCATTTGGAATGTGAATGCAAATCAATATACCTATAAATAATGGGAAAAAAGCTTTCTTATTAAGTAAACTTCTGTACAAACACCATTTAAAATATTTCTACTAATATTTAAAATTGTATCAGAGTAAAAATTACTACAAAAATCCCATAAAAATCCCATACAAAATTAATTATTCCCATTATTAATTTAACCCATACATTACTAAAAATCCCATACAAAAAAAATTGCACTATTTCATAAAAATTTTTAAAAGTTTTGAAAATTCGAAAAAAAATGAAAAACGTTTGATTTTTCTGATCTACAACACATAAAAATACAAAAAATTGGATCATTGCAAGTTGAGCTCACTGTTCATTTTGACTTTCGCATTAATTCATTATCATCTTGTGGCTAGGCCAGATTCCATCATGCATTACAATGTAACAAATAGCACAATCAAAACTGTACAATGTATGGGAAATATAATCTTCCAGCCAGTTCATGAAAAAATTGTCTTAACAAAACCGGTCCCTGGTGTCAATAAGATTGATCGTTAATTTTCTGTACCTACTTAAAATGCATATTCAAATTCAATTTTTAAAATACAACAATGTTTGCTATTCTTAAAATACAAAGTTGTTGTGCAACCAAGCTGTGAAAGACCTGTAATCATTTAACCTTTAACCTTGTTTCGACTCAACTACCGGGGTCTCCCACATAGTTTCTAAACTTCCTGCCAAAATTTCAAAAACGACTAATCTTTCATGGATGACGTATGGGTCTAGCAACGGGATTCTACGTCGGAAGTAAATGCTACATTCTTTGATTTTTCAAATCTATATTCATCAAGAAACTCCATTTCTTGTTACAGTGATTTATGATACAGTTTATTCCGATTAGTTTGAAGACAAACTTGCTAGTTTTTTTTTTTTTTTTTTTTAGTTTTTTTTTTAAAAAATTGGTTTGTGTAATTTCTTTACATTATATAGACTTACATGAAGAAATAATTAGAAATATTTCCATTTTTCCCTTACAAGATGAAACAGCTGGTGTTGCACGGAAGTTGAACCATTTCATAATAAATATTGGTCTGCTTTTAACGTATAAATCTTAAAACTGGAGGGTTTTTTTTTCAGTTTTCTACCCATTTTGCTTCGACAAGAAAGAAATAACTAAATGGAAATGTCTTGTAAGAAATATATATAACAGTTTTAGAAAAAAATTTATGTCTTTTCCTTCCCAGAATTTAATGTAATATCACAAACGTTCGTACACTAAATATGCCAAGAAGGAAACTAGATAAAGCAAAAATAATAGAGTCTCAAGGTAACAATAGAAACCTCACAAATTTTCTTAAGTTCTGAAAACATTTATCGTAATTTTAATAATTTGAACTCCTGATTATTTATAAACTAATATTGAACCAATAGATAAAAAAAAATCAATACATCAATTAATAAGTAAATAAAGCCCTCAGTTTTTTTTTTTTTTTTTTTTTTTTTGTGAGAATTCTATTTCAATTTAATGGGAAATGTTATTTATATATTATTATAACATACATTTTTTTTAATTAAATTCATTTCTGATGTTAACATTAACATTTATATCCACGTAAGCGCACTAATTATGTATTTTGTATACAGAATCTTAAAAATTTGCTTTAGGGACTTTTTTTAATATCTTTAATCTTTTTTCTTATTTCTTCATTTTTGAGGTATGTTTTTTTTTAATTTTAAAAACAGTTGTGTGAAAAACTGATCGTAATTCTTTCTTTTTTTAAAAAAATAATCCTGTAAATAGATTATACAGTATTTATAAGATAAGATTATCTATTCAATTGTATACTTAATTCATTTAAACTTTCCTATTTGATGTAACTTACGGGAAAATATATATCCGGCATATAACGCGCACGTTTAACACAAAAAAGTAAGATAGAAATTTACGGATGCACGTGATATACGCCGGGTATAAAAATGAGAGCTTTAAAAATAAAGAAAGCATGAACCCAGAAAAAAAAGTTAGACTTCTAAATATATCGGAATATTGTTCGTTTAAAAGAAATGACATTTTTATGGACTTAAAAGTTGCAGTTCTAGAGAAGTATACTATTATTTTCTAGAATTTGGAATAATATCTCAAATAAATGACTTCAAAACGTAAGAGCATTGCACGCGTACATTTCAGTTTCCTTGATAAAATAGTCGGGCGTGAAACGCCCCGAATATTTTTAAAAACTAAAAATAGCAGTTTGAAAGTATAAGTGTGCGTTATACGCCGGATTTTACAGTAATTTGATCTAATAAACTGAAAACAAAAATCATTAACATTTAATATAAAGGGCTAAGGGACAGATATTTTTCAGTTCAAATTTTTATTGCAGGCTAAAAAAACAATCTTAATAAGTAGTTAGAGTGTACACCTTTGTTTTTGAGTGTTTCACGGTTGTTTTAATAATGAAGTAAAATGAAACATTATGAGAAAATGAATGCAGCATTATGTAATGAAAATTAAATTACATTCAGTACAATTATTTTTTCCCTTTTACAATTGTTATTCATCCATCATTATGTGTTATGTATCATAAAGTAATCATTTTAGAAGGGAAAAAATATTAGCTCTCAAAATCGAAAATATTACTTTCATAACTGGATGTAAGCAACTACACTGCCTGATTATTATATTACATTTACGAACTTCAAAATTTAACTTAACTATGTATGATTTCTAAATTATTATGTGTTATTTAAAGTAACATATTGTGTGTTAAGTTCTTATCTGCTACACTGTCAATTTTTAATGCAATAAACACATTTCCAGATACAAAGGAAATCATTTTGGAACATTTTATGAATAATGATTGAATACTTTTAATTCTTTATGAGAAATACAGTGGTTTTTTTTTACAATTTCAGGGAATAGGTCTAAAGATTTTTTTTAATTGTCGCCAATTATAAAATTATAAGGTGGCATTTGACTTGCATATTGTAAAACAGATGTGCAATTCTTTATGCTTTGAATGTTTCCAAAATACTTCTTTAGTAATGCAACATTTGAATTAAAGAATAATTAGACATTTTTTCTAATTTTTATTCTTTGTTTTTACAACATGCAATACCCCTAAAACATCAATGCTGCATGTATTTTTATTCAAAATATTCTTTTTTGATCTTTGTAATACTTTATTTTTATTCATTTATTTACTTCATTTACAAAAACCACCCCGAGGTAACGTTATAATTAACTAACTTGCTCTAATATTATGAAAAATGCATTTTTGATTAATCCTACTCTTAATGATAATCGATTTATTAATTTCCCGCATGTTTCTTTTTATACTTTTTTCAATCTTTTGCATTAAAGAAAAATAGTCATTCCGGGAGTAATTGATCATTACTATTAATACAATATTAAAGCTATTTGTTAGTATTCATAACTTCAAGGTTAATTCTTGGAGAAAAATGCCACGATAGTTGAGAGACTCAAAATGTATGTTTCTGTAGAGGAATTATAAAAAAGAAATTGGCGCTATTTATGTCATAAATAGAGCTTATCAAAAATATGCAATTTCATTGTACAGAAAAAATTTCTGAGGGATATTTAAGGTAGGGAAATAAGGATTATTCCTTGGTACTTATAAAGTTGCCACTGTCGCTGCAGCTGCAGTCTCAGTTTTAATTCCAAAGACGTCTTACCCTTCTTGGCCATGGTTTGACTTTAAAAAAAAACATATTTTGCGGCTGCAAACTGCTATATAATGCTTGTAAGATTACAAAGTTACCTAAATAATGTTATCAATCATTGTCAAATTCTTACCCTCCCCTAGTGCATTTTATTAACTTCTAATTGGAATTTTAGACACATACAAATATAACATTTCTTACTTATAAATATCGAATTGCCGCCTTTATAACACTATATAATATCACATTCGTTTTCTAACCTTAACGATTTGAAAGACTTTAAATTCTTATAATCTTTTCTATTAAGGGAGGATAAAATAATAAAGCAAAACTGAGAAAACTTTTTTTTTAATCCTCTTGTTTTCAATTCGGCCTTGAGGGCTTTTTAGAATCAACTGTTAACTTCGCTTCGACTCAATTATGTAAGCGATTATGATTGATTTTGTCTTCTGTTTACTGCGTTCATCTATAGAATTATCTATCCATTAATTCTTCGGCGTTCCTTTTCCACTTTTTTTACTTAAAAATCTCAAATTTCGTGATATCTTTTCGTTGAGTTCAGATATAGACGCTATTTTTCACCCGACCTCATAATGACGCCGATATGTCTTCATTCGGATGTTAATGATTATCAATGCGCAATGATGAATATGAATCCATTTTTAATTGCAACTATTTTTATATTAAAGCCAGCATACTCTTCAGTATACTTTACCTCAAAACAAAATTTTTTTTCAGCTATCTCCATTCAAAATCTAAGAACAAAAAAAAAAAAAAACACTCGTGCGCGTGCGTACGTGTATTAGCCATTTAAACTGGTCACGATGAACTCAATAAACAAAAAATTTCGATAAAGTTCTTTAATAATTGAAATTATATCTATCATTGTAAGTATTCATCACTTTTAAAAAGTTGAAAAGAATAAAATTTTAGAAAAGATTCAGAATGAGATAATTTTCAAATTATGACCTTAGTTCAGTTATTTTTTTCTTTGTGCTGCTCAATGACGTATTAAATGTTTATTTTTATATGAAACTAGCAGATATACCCGTTCTTCGCACGGGTGAATTGAAAAATTAAACAATACAGATTGTGAAGGATAAAGTTTAATGTTAATTTTACGTGAATTGCAAATTAAACAAAAAATAAAAGTTCTTTTGCATATCTCAGCTGAACAAAAAAGCCATATTTGTTAAATTTAAAGTCTGAATGTATAACAGCTGGTAGAAAGGACACCTTCCCAAGCTAATCTCTGCTCAGCAAAAGTAACACATTGTAACAAATTTTCTGTAATGAAAGCTTAAAATAGTGTAAATAACTTATATCAAGATGTGTAATACGTTAATATTACTTTTTGTTGTATTTATTTTATGTTAAAACTGTAATATTCACAAGCAACACCATTCCTTACATTATAATGGTGATTCAGTGGAAACTTAGCAAAATGTTGGTGACAGAGCCTAGTTGGCATTGTTTTTGGGGATCCTGTTGGCAACTTGGCGATTGATTGAACGGTACAGAAGTTTTGCTGTAGCGCCACCTGATGGGGAGCTGCAACAATGAGGATAGCACAAAAACCTTCTTCACAAAAAATACATATACGTGCCAATTTTCTTAGTGATCGGTTGAGCGGTGTAGGAGTTACGCGATTTCATATATATATAAATTAAAAGTAAAAAAAACTTCTTTAAAAACAAGTTTTTATTTAAAAGCGCTAAAAAGAATAAAATAAACTTTTCCTTTAAAACTTTTTTTACTATCAACTTATAACGTCATTACACAATTTATATGATATAAAAGCTTGTCGCGAGATTTAAGTACTCGTATTTACTTAGTTTGAATTTTTAAAAATTAAAATCAGTCAGGTCAAGTTATTTATTTTACTTGTTTATCTACACAGGTAAATCTCGCGACAAGCTTTTATATCATATAAATTGTGTAATGACGTTATAAGTTGATAGTAAAAAAGTTTTAAAGGAAAAGTTTATTTTATTCTTTTTGGCGCTTTTAAATAGAAGCTTTTTTTAAAAAAGATTTTTACTTTTAATTTATTTTTTACTTTTTAGTTATCGCTGGACAGGCTTCTCAGCCTGTTCAACTCATTCAACGTTAGTTCGTCATCCCTGGTTTAGCTGAATCAGTTCTCGCAAAAAGGGTATTAGACGAAAAACACAATCTTTAAATCCGTAATTTTTAAGCAATATTTTCAATCTTCGTGCAGATCTTGGGTAATATTGTTCTACATACGAAAAAAAGGTTTCGTGAGATTATCTTCATAAATGACGAAGTTATTCAATGTTTAATTAAAATTTTGACTATTTTTTGAAAAATCTTAAAGAATATTTTATTTATTTGAAATATTTTGAAGGTAAGGGATATATTTCTCTAACATCTTCGAAGAAAAATCTAGTTATTTATTAAAAAACTTCAAAAGGCATTTAAAGATTTGTATAAATCAATAAAATGCTTAAAATTCAAAACGCATGTTGTAATCAAAAAAGCAAGTTTTATCAACTAATGATAATTTTTTGTTGGACATTGAATATCTTCTACGTAAGAATCTATTTTTTTAATTACTCAGGTCATCTTTAGAAACTTGATTTTGAAAAAATGATTAACCATCGCATTATTTTTATACAGTCAGACCTCCATGTATAACGAACCTCTATTTTGGGAATTTCTCTATTTTAAGAACTTTTTCCTGGAACCAAGCACATATTACTCTTTTCTTCTTAAAATAACTCCAAATTTAACGAAATTTTTCTTCGAAGATTCGATTTTTTTCTCTCCTTATTTTTAAAACATTTCAAGTCATTTTGCAAATTATTCTCTTTTGGCACATTTTATGGATATCAATAACCTTGAACTAGTTTTACAAAGTGCCTAACTCATCTAAAGAAACAAAATTGCCGTAATTTTTCAAACAAAAAAAAACTCAAATATAATTAACAGATTCTATCTGTAATTAAATTTAAGGACACATGTCGTAGTGTGTGTTTAGATTACTGGTGATAAAATGAGGTATATTTAAATTACTTGCAGGCTTAAAATTAGAAAATACATTTAAAAAATTCATTCATTTTAATATAAAATTATTTTTTTAATCGAAAATACATTGCATTTCTGGATAATATTTTTCTCTTATTGTTTTCCTAGTGGATTCCTTTTTGATGGGTAAGAAATATAAAAAATGATCTTTCCTATTCTGTAATTATTTTTTGTCTTAGTTTCATAGATTAAAGTTAGATAAATTTTTTAAAGAATTTCCACAATACTCCATCTCAGTTTAACTTGGCAGCGTTGAGAAAGGTATTTAATGTACCAATCTACTTGAAAAACAGCTTTACTTTTTGTTTTGGATTTAAATCCAAGTAAATAGATAGAAATTTGTAAAAAAAAAAAAATGCATACATTGTAGAAATTATATTATTTTTACGTTGTAGAAATGTAATTATTTTTTAAACAAAGTTAATAAATACAGTCAATAGCGCAACGTTATGAAATTTTAGTTTGGCTGAAAACCGATTTTCGACGCCAACTTTTGTCATTGTAAAAATAACATTATTACAACAATGCAGATATATCAAAGTTCTGCATAGATTTATCTGAAATGTTGACACAACGTTGCATTTGACTCCAGTCAGGTTCTTATGTACTTTTTATTTCGAAATGCACTCTAAATTTTTTTTAATTTAATTTTTAAGTGATTTTTTGGTGTTATGACGTCACGATTCGCTCTGAATACGAAAATTTAAGCTTTACACATAGTTTTTTTCCGGATTATTACATATTTTTACTATAGTTATGTTTATTGGTTGTCATATTTATCTATTTTTTTTTTTGTTCTTTGATACGTAATTGGGATTAATTTTTGAATGAATCATTTTTTTTAAATTATTCTTTCAACAACTCAAATTTTGTTTTGTAGTTTTGGCAACATTCCAACAGCTAATGCGCGATAAACAATTTTTTAAATTTCATTTGATGTTATTATTGAAATACAGGTTAGGTTTTCTGATATATATTATTTTTTAACAGAATACAGATTACGGTTTGCTTGGTACTTACTTATTAATTTACGGGGTTTTAAATGAGTAAGTTATTTTTCTCTATTTTAAACAATGTTTTAAATTTCATTTGATGTTATTATTGAAATACAGGTTAGGTTTCCTGATATATAATTTCAGTCATCAAAATATTAAACCATACTTTTGTTTTCGATGACTTTTTAAAATTTAAACTTATAACTTACTTAGTAACTTCTTTCCATTTGTAATTTGCTAACAGAATACTCGAAGTTATTACGGTTTGCTTGGTACTTACTTATTATTGCAACAATCACCAACGTTCAAAATAACTCTCCAAGTTCGCAACCCTGATCATCTCCCATGTGTTGTATGAGTTAGTTGAATTGGCAGTCATGTGCTTCATTTCATATAATCTCGTCATTAGGTTCCGTTTGCTTTTGTCAGGGATATAGCCGTACCAATGATACAAGACCCCTAAGTTACAGTGGCCCCAATCCGTGTTACTACAGTCTCACTAACACGGTGCCCATATCTGAAAAATGCCCTCCTCCCCAAAGGAATTTTGATACAGGGCTTACTCAGAGCTGTTTTGCAATTTCGTATGTTTTTATTTTAACCTTTTTAAGTGTAGTCAATCGATTTCAGTACACAAAATTACCTTGTAGAAAATAGAACTTAGGTCATCATACTGGACAAGCAAAAGCAGTGTTGGTAGTAATTACATATCAAAATGGCTCGAATACCTGTTGAGGAAGTAGAGGGTCGTAAGATTTTAATAATTTTTGATACTTATGTACTATCGCAATAATCACCAGCGTTCAAATAACTCGCCAAATTGGCTACCCCAATTTCACATGTGATGTGCGCGCTAAATTGGCAATCATGTGCTTCGTTTCATATAATGTCACCAATAGGTTGCGATAATATGTAAGAATACCTTATTTTTTCACAAATTATGCTTTCGCATTGATAAAGATAGTTTAGTTCTTCTATGTCTGTTAACGTTAGTGATGCATTTAATTTTTCAATTTATTTTTATGCTCGGGATATGTATTTTAGATATTTTTTAATATAAAATACTAAATTTAATTTGGTACTTACGTATTATCGCACAATCGCCAGCGTTCAAGATAATGCGTTCACTTTGGCAATCCCAATTTTGTATGCGCTGAATTGCCAATCGTGTGCTTCATTTCCTATAATGTCACCAATAGATAGCGATAATACATAAGTACCTTATATATTTTGGGGATTTCATCTGATATATATTAATCATTATTTCTTATATATTTTTTTTTATTTGCAATGTCTTTCATTGTCTGATTGAATCTTTAAATAATTTGAAATCACCCAGTTTTTCCTCATGTTTTGAAACTCAAATTAATTTTACGAGAGAGTTCTCATGCCTTCATCTCTGTAATTAAACCAGACTATCCATTAAGAAAATTATGCCCATTAAAAGATTCAGAATTGGCTGGATGAACCAGCTCTTTTTTTTTCATTTAACCAGACTGAGCTACAGCAACGCGTGGTAGGGTACAGCTAGTATATTTATATAGAGAGAAATTTTCGCAGCCAAAACGCAGAAAGTTTGAGGTAACCGAAACGTAATTTTTTGTATGAAAGCTTCGCACGGGTGTTTTGCCTTTATTTTAATTATTAAAATAAAATAATTTATGACGCACATTTAGTATTTATTTTACTTCTTTTTTCTTCAAATCAAGAATCTAAAAGTATTTTTTAAAGCTACTATAAGAAAAGAAATAGCTTTTAAAAATATACAGTTTAAAGTTGCTGTATTATTTTTAAACGCAACTAACAATAATAATTGTAATTGTATAGCTAATCTTCTCTAACGATAATATATGGAAGCACTGTTAAGTAATTCTTCGTTGTTAACAATTAAGTCGAGGAATGTCCGGGATAATTAAAAATTTATTTAGCCTTGTAGAAATATCAAAAGCTCTTCTAAATATTTGTATAAATTAACTAAAAACTATAAAAGAATTTTTTTTAATATTTACTATATTTATTTTAAGGCGATATGGTACCATCTTCACAATTTTTTTATTTTTAATACTTGATATTTGGTTTTAATTGTATTTTATAAAGGTTAATATTTAATAATAATTCCATACAAAAATAAATTTTAACTTGTTGCAAAATGTTTGTAAAATTTAAATTTTTTTAGCTTTTTTAAGCATTTTTTAAATCTCCAAGGCTTTTTTAAATATGTCTCTTTTCTTTCAAAAAAAATTTTCCAAGCACCTTATAATATACTACATAAAACTGTGCATGGGTTTTTTTCTGCTGCTGCTCTTTAATTTTTTAGAGTTAAACTTCGAAAAAATCCCCAAAAAAAATTAATTTTGATATTGAAATTTTTTTAGAAAAAGCACTAAACATGTTAGAGCTAATTCCGTGCACAGTTTTACAAAACATACATTTTAGAACATGTATAAAAAATTTCAAACCCATACTTCAATTATCAAAAAAGCCTTAGGGTTTTGAATAACAGTATATGTACAAAAATTCAACACGGAGAAATATGAGTTTAAAGTTTTCATTCCATGAATAGCATGATATAATATTCATCGAACAGTCTGAAACTTTTATGAAATGTTAATTAGCTTATTTAAAACTACTTACCATAAAAAATTGCACAAATATAGAGAAATTAAATAGTTGTTGTTGTTGTTTCTAATGCTACCTGTCTGACGTAGTCAGATCGAGGCTCATGAAATTCACCATGTCATCGGGCTATATTGTATGCCTGTCGTTAGTCATAGCTTTGAGCACCATGCAGGTGACAGTACGATTTGGCTCGGTTCCACCCCAATTTTGAGGGAGAATACCCTGGGAATGGTCAGGAGCATCCCACCTCTCTTCCCCTTCCACCAACCTCACGAGAGGACTTGCGGCTCGACGGCTATTTAAAGTACCCCCATGCCGCGAAGGCGCTTTACATTTACAAACATCCATGTCTTCTCCGGGATTCGAGCCCAAGCCCTACGGCACAGTAGTCAGCGTCGCTAACCACTATACCGGTTGGGCGACATTAAGCAGTGTACTGTCATAATGAATATATAGAAAAAAACGAATGAAAGATCAATATTTCATAAACTTTATCTTAATAATTATTAAAAAAATACACACACTTCAGAGCTAATTCCATGCTCATAGCTAATGAACAACATGTACAAAAGATGTTTATGCCTTTATTTTTTATTTCCATGATTTTAAAAGCCTTCGCATGTTAAATATTGTAAACGAATAATAGCAAAATCAAATAACAATTTATAGGTAAAATACATCAAAATCAAAGAACTGTATACCGTGCATTTGTTTAAATAAATATCTTAAAATATTTTAATAATAAAAGTTTTGAATCTCGCACACATGGGAAATATATATATCACCAAAAACAAATATATAAAAATGGGAGAGTATTTCTATTCTTGCGAATTAGATTTTTAACTATCTGAGTTATCAAAATGAGATTTAGTATTTGTGCTTTGGAAGAATCCGTTTTGAAGTTTTAATTTCATTCATAATAATATCATAAAAAGTACGCACAAATTTTAAATCTTGACCAAATCCATTTGATCTTCCCCCCAGTAAATAATTCGCAAACTAGAATTTTCAATGAATTGCACAATTCTTTCTTAAAATGATTTATTACTGCATATATAATGTCAATCTCATTGATGCGCATTAGAAAAATAATTAATTCATTTTTCATCAGGCTTTTTTCTAGCAGATAATCTGAAATGTAGGCTTGATAGTTGCTGTCCCGCATCAAACATTGCTCCATTTCTTAATGAAAAATGCAGGTAAAGCTTTGAAATTTTACAGGCATATTTATAAAGGTTCGGGGTATCAAATAAGCCAATAAAAAGTTTTTCGACAGTTTAATGATTTTTAGGGTACCATATCACCTTAAGAGAAGGAAATTAACTGTTTTTACATTGAAATTAATACAGTTTTGAGGAGTGTAACAATATAATCAATGACTAATAGATCCCTTAAATTGACTTTCACTCTGAGGTTTGTTGACTATGTTTGCTGCGAAGCACATTCGTTTCTTTCTTCTCAGATTTTGAGGTCAAAATATTTTATATTGCAGAGAATTATCATTGCTCTGTATTTATTTAATTATTATGTCCATTCCCTTCAAAATCTATAAAAAAACTTTTCTTTAAAGGAACTAAAACATTAGTTTATGTCAAAATCCGGAAAAAAATTTGTTACCGAACGAATTTGATACTAAGTTTTATTGTTTTAATTTAATTACTTGCAGAACAGTTCGTTTATTATATGTTTATAGAGTGGTAGTACTACGAATTCGTTATTTCATTTTGAATGAGATTTCGTAACATTTTTTACCTTTTCATGATTTATATTTCAATAACAGAATAAACTTTTGCAAAAAAAAAGCTTCAGCCGTCAAGCAAGCAGGATATATATTTCAATTATTTTAAATATATTTAAGTTTAAATATAAATAAGTACGTCCTTATTTGCTTTCTCGGAAGTATAAAAGTGGTGTTGATATTTGATTTATAGTTTGAATTTAACCGAATGTGCAAATAAAATGTTCAATAAATAGTTCAGTTAATAAATTTAACAAAATATTTATCCTTATATTTTTCCTTTAAAATGAATTATGAACAGAGTTTCTATTTCTCGTGTCTTAAATTCAAGCTTAAATTTTGTAACTCTACTTTCAAATGACAATAAAACTTTAGAAGCAGTGGATTATTCTAATAAAATGAATTGAAAAAAATTAACTTTTGATAATCATTTCATTAGTATCACACAAAGAACTTTTTTTCCGTTTACATATATAAATATTTGTTTTCATTATCAATGGCGTAATCAGAACAATACGATGAACTATTGAAAGCATTTGAAGTAGAAGTGCTTAGCTATTTTTAAAATCTTTATCTAAACTATATATAAATTCCCTAAATTCTATTAGCTATAAACTTCCTAATTTTTAGCTAATACAAGACGGTGCGAAAAATATTTGGACTAAAGTTTAAGTATCATAGCTAAATATATTTACCACATTAGGTTGGTTTTAAAGCCCAGCTCGTCTAAATATTGTAGCAATTTCCATTCATTGATACGGGTGCCACAACGAGTTAGATTTCCAATACGTACGTAGTATTTAACATTCAAGAATCCGTATCATTCTCCGCGTTATTTGGGGGCTATCTTCGCCGTAGGATCAAAATTCTAAATTACAGGGTCCTTCACTAATATATATAGAGAGACGTTAATTCTTATTAACCAACTACACGCATTACTTAACATTCAATACAAATTCTTTCATTCGTACTTAATAGTATTAAGTAGAATCAAGACCACAAAAATTCTGTAATTTTCCAGTTACCAATGTGTTACTGACCCTGGCAGTGAAATAAAATTACCTTTGAAAAGAACGATTTTAAAACCCGAAAAATTTTAAATAATAATATTGCAGAAGTAATATTTTAGACATCATTAAAATTCTAGGAGCACTCTAAAACCTGATATTTTTAAGAACTTGCAAACTTAACAAGTTAAACATTTCGAGCCTGAAAAACATTCGAGCTTTTTGCCTTAAAAATTTGTACCAATTTGTTCAGTTAAAATAGCTAAAATTTTTACATCGTAAAATGTACCGAAAGTGAATACTTAGTTGCTATTAAAACTGAATTTATTGCATGCAGGAAAAATCTGTTTGACGTAAAAGTAAGATATAAACCATATTCTGCTGTTCAATAAATGTAATCCATGAAGTACTTCATAGAAAAAGTAGAAGAGTAATAAGAGATTAAAATATGTTATATATAAGGCTAATGTTATAATACAAGGGTGATCAAATGAAAAGGTATGAAACGACACGGTGGGTACAAATATAGACTTTATTCAAAATATACACCATAGCTGAGCACAACGATTCCACTGATGAACAAGCCGCAGAATTCCTTGTTCCCAGAATTCCTGTGGCTGTGACGAGACCCAGTCCTTCACAGTGTCATTGAGTACATCGTCCGAGTTGAAGCGCTTTTCTTTCAGTGTTTCTTCAGTGGACCAAACACATGGAAATCGCAGGTGACATGTCCGGACTGTAGGACGGATGGTCCACCGTCTCCCATTGGAACTTGTCAGTTCATTTGTGTGACTCTGGAGACGTTTGGACGCGCGTTATCATGGAGCAGAACCACACCCTCCGTGAGCAGCCCGGTCTTTTGTTCTTGATGGACCTGCGTAGGCGTCGGAGTGTCTCACAGTACACATCGGAGTTAATGCTTTTCTGTGCTCGAGTAATTCTGTGCTCGCATCATTTGGACGCCCTTTTTATAAGAGCCTTTGCTCTCTCCTGCGCATGCGGCACCCGCGCATGATCCGATCCAGTCAGAGTCTCCAATGGCATCCCGGGATGTCTCGCTACATTCTCCCTTGGCGGAATATGCAAATATTTAACTGTTTCATTTTTATGTCGTTTCGTACCTTTTCATTTGATCACCCCTTGTAATAATAATAATATCTGATTCGCCTTCTCATAAGCATGCTAAAAAAGAAGCCAAGTTGGAGACAAAATTTGTCCCAGAGCCACAAAAGGAGAATATAGGATTAAATAGCTGTAAACTTGATATCATTTTGGTGATATCGATAATACAGAATCGATATCAATAATGAAAATCGATAATCAAAATTCCCTTCAATGTTTCGAATAGTGTTATAGCAAAGGAAACGAATACAGCAAAAGAGGACATTTGAAGGAATACATAAACAATTCAAGTTTTATTTATATACATCAGGGATGGCGAACCGATGGCACGCGACAGAATATTTTGGGCATGCCAGTGATCAAAATGGTTTGCATTTTATTTCAAAATGACAAAATTCACTATGAAGTATTATGCACAAACCCGAGTGATCGTTCACGGGGCGGCGGTGAATACCCTCGTTTGTTATTGTCTTGCCTTAGTTACGTCGTGGACTACAGTTGCTTATGATGCAAAATTTGTCTACGCATAGCATAGATAATTTCATTGACAAAACTATATTTTAAAGTTTGTTTGTGTTATATTTACGATTTTTAGCCGTTTTAACATGACTAGTTCAGCAAAAGAACAAAAAATGCAAGATAGTAAGTGTAACAGAGAATTTCAGACTTGGTGGATCTAGAAATATGGCATTATTAGTAAAGGCGACAGAGCTGTGTGTGTTTTATGTTCTGGAACAGTGGTATGCAGAATATCGTCAGTAAAACAGCATTTTGAAACAAATCATAAATCCTCATGTCCAAAAAGTGAGCCACAGCAAAAATAATTAATTGCTCAGACACCATTTGGCAGATGACTCCAATTCAGCATGCATTCTACTAAAGGTAACATCTTACAACCCTAATATAAGTTGTCATCCAATCTGCAACAACAGAAGTTACTTTAATTTGAATTACACGCCTAACTAAAACATTTACAACTATACAGTACAAAAAGTTTTTTTTTGTAGTAAATATAGAGTTTTAAGTTTTTCGTATTTAATTTTATTATTTTCCCAATGATCACAAGTCAAAATGATTTGACGACACGTTTATAACTCATTAAAAACTCCTTTAGAAAAAATGGCACTTTGATCTATAAAGAACATGCCCCTGACATACCTTATAGGTGTTTTGTGAGCGGAACATTGGTTATATGGTATACATTAAGTAGATAGTCGAGTTCTTGCCACTTTCTACTCATCATGATACTAACAACGTTATTGGTAGCACGTGTTATTCTTTCATGAAATTTCGCAACTTTATGAATCAAAGGGGGCTCAAAAACTTGATCTTATGTGAAAGACCAAGGTTTCGGAGAACACGGACATGCACCACATGCTGTCAATAATGTTAATAGTGTCGTGTACTAAAATGCGTCCAGAATTGGACTATCGCATTGATATACGCCATGCAACCAAGGTTTCACACAAAGAACGCTTGTAATGAATGTAAATAAAACTTGAATTGTTTATGTATTCTTTCAAATGTTCTTTTTTTGCTGTGTTCATTTTAGTCTTTTTACTATAGCGCTTCGAAACATTGGAGGGAATTATGAACAACCCTGTATATAAGTTAAAACAGAGCACCAATTTATAGGTTTATTTATATAAAATTAGACATTTATTTCACTTGTTCTAAAGCTTTGTTTGAAATTTTGTAATAAAAGCAAATCAATTTTATGCGCAGACTTAATTAACCATTTTAGTGAACTAATTTTTGCCATAACGAGTTAACATGTTTAGAAACTATAAAAAAATTACTTTTAATAAAGCTTTCATTTTTAAAGTTGAAAACATATATTTTAGACTATTCTGTGATTTTCTTTTTTGACAAAAGTGGTTTCCATAACAATCTATTGAAAGAACTTACACATACATCACAGAATCGAAATTCAGAGCCATACCAACGTGGCGTGTTCGGGTTTCAAAACCAGCCTTTAGGCATGTAATCTTTAAATTACACTCAGGTCTATCCCTAATGAATTAATTTGTATTCAAAAATTTCCTGTTTAAAAAGTCATAGCAATAATTTAAAACTTTTATTCGCTGGTTTTTAAACTCGTCAAAGTTTTTTTAGTAGGTTTACTGTCTCATTGCTCTTTAATTGGATTTTTTTTTCACTGACATAAAAACTTACAATGTCTGCTTATGAATGAAATGTTGAGAAAAAAAGTTTTTAAAAAGAAAGAAAACTTAATGAAGAAAAAATTTCGCATTATATTTAGTGCATTTCCAGTCTTCGGACTTTATTTTTCTTAAATACCTTTGAAAATATTTTTAATATGCAGCATACGTGATTTGTATGTGAATGATATTAGTATATGTATATTTATTTTAGATTTGTGTAGATAAATATACTTATCAAGTTCATTTTTTGATCATTTCATCACCCTGTGATATGAAAAGTTAAAAATATCAGACGTTTAAAGTTGAATAACCGCTTTTTAGAAGCTAATTTAATGTCAAAAATATTTTCATAAAGTTGAATATACCTCTAAACGCCAGGAAATGATCGGTTTATGGTAAGTACTATACCATTAAAAGTGTTTGTAAATGGGGAAAAAATTACCTAGAAATATTTTCTAAGAGAAAACACTTTTATGTTTGTAATCTTTTTTCTCGAACTGCTTTCATCTCATACTCAAAATTTTTATTTTCCCCATTTATCGCGAACTACACTTCAAACAGAGGGGGAAAGGTGTAAAACTGTTTTTGTTATTACTATCAAAACAGCTTACTCACAAATATTTCAAAGCTTAAATTATACATTTCCATTGCAATGAGTGTTTCTCGAATCAAATTTAGATATGAAATGAAATATAACTAAGTAAGGCAGTGTTTGTCAAACTTTCAATAATTGTGACCTAATTTTTAATCATAATTTTCATCGCCCCCCATACAATGATAATGTATTAAATGCAATAAAAATATACTTTGACGCTAAAGCTGTAATGCCACTTTAATTATAAACCATGCAAACTATCCAGATAATTGTTAAATTTTATACATAACACGCCCATAAGAGGCACTAGTAATTATTAAACTTGTTTTCTTAATTCAATAGTGTGTGTGTGTGTGTGTGTGTGTGTGTGTGTGTGTGTGTGTGTGTGTGTGTGTGTGTGTGGTGTGTGTGTGTGTGTGTGTGTGTGTGTGTGTGTGTGTGTGTGTGTGTGTGTGTGTGTGTGATAAATTAACTACCAAAAATATTGTAAAGTATGGATGCATTTATAAGTATATTATATCTGAGTAAATGTGTATTTTATTTTTTACTATGTCAGAATGTATTTTGTTTTACTTCCTTTCAGTACATTAAAACTTATTTTAAAACTTTTATTTTCGACTTTTCAATAAGCTCGCGCCCCCTTTACGGGGATATCACGACCCCCCCCCCTAGGGGAGCGCTCCCCACAGTTTGAGAAACGCCAAAATAAGACAATACGAGTTTTTTTTTTAAATAATTATAAATCGCGTGCACCATGTATAACACGGGGGAATATATATATATATATATATACAACACAGACCGAAGAAAGGATTACAAGACAAACAACCATGCCTTCTCCGGGATTCGAACCCAGTCCTTACGGCACTGCAGTCAGCTTCACTATACAGGATGGGCGGTTAATATGTGTTTAACGGTAATAAATATGCGTCTCAGTAAATTATAAAACTACCATCAAATTCGTTCAGTCTTGTGACGACCGACATTTAAATTAAAATGATTTTTTTTCCAATTTGTAACATAGAAACTGTACATTTAACTATTTACGAAACAATTTCTTTTAGTGTCCTAAACACAAATGTAATTTATAGAATAATATCTTATTGGTATATTTTTGTAAATTTTCCATTAACAACTGATAAGAAGTATGCGTCGTTCTTAATTATTTCGCATCATTGTTTCTAATTGGCTCAATTCATGACGACACACGTGATCTCCATTGAATTCAAAACAAACAGTAAACTAATTGTACTTGTTCTATTTGTAAAACTTAGATAAAATTTCAAATTTCATAATTGCGTACAAATGTTCAAATGTTATAAAAAAATGTCTTCAGAAATATTTTAAAATTTTTCAAAAAAATTATTCTATGCATGTTTTTTTTTAAATAAAATGTATTTTGTAAACCTATGTTCGATATTATTGTTAACAAACACACACTTTTTAAGAAAAGGTTTCTGCAAAGAGCAAAAGTTGGCAACAATGAAGCGAATGAACTGATTAGCTGGAAACACATGATTACTTTTATCGTGTGACTATGACGTCATCTGAATTTAGCCCATTAACTGAACTCTGAAACCTTGGATCTCCGTAAAGATGAAGGGCTAGTTGCTGAATTTTTTAATCCAATTTAAGAAACTACAAATACCTATCATATTAGATCCTATCCTAGTATCCTTGAAGTTACAATCACATTAAAGTTGCACACTACACTAAAAAATGTAGCAATCAAGAGTGAGAGAGGGAAGCAACTAGGCAAACAAAGAGAGGAAGTAACGAACAATCAATGGATTTTCGAAATGGTACATCTCGTAACATAAAGCGAGAGCAACGTAAACTCTGTAGGATGCAGGACGACTGGAAACGGCAATATATGAAGAAATACGACTAAGTAATGTTGGTGTCCTGAGGGGTGACTTTTCATTCCCTACTAACCATTCATTCACGGCAGTTCGTCTTCTGAACGTAGCGGTGGCAGGGCATGCCAGCGACGCAAAATTACACCAAAAGGGTGTTCAATTGGTGATAGATCCAAGGACATAGTAGTCAGGGGAGTCACCTTCGATTTTGCAGAGTACATTAATTGATGTGTGCAGTGTGCTATCGGGTTTTCCCCTTCTGGAAAAAAGCAAAGGATACCCTCCAAATGAAGGGAAAAGTATCACTGGTTCAACATCCAAGCATCGTGGGGCTGTACACGATGACACTCAAACCATGATGCCATGTTATCGTGCCGTAGGATTTTCATAGATGTGGCCGGTTTGTATCTGTTTCCACAGTCGATGTTGTATCTGGTGCCACATTCGTACACAGTGAATGTCATTAGACAAACAGAATCATGACTTGTTCTGAGAACATGACTCCGCTTTAGACCAGAACCACTGTAAACTGAGTCGTTAATGCTGTAGGGTCAATGGCATTCTTTTTACTGGATAAGTGCAGGCCACTAGCAACCAATCGACTGGTAATGGTTCTGGTTGATATTAAAACATCAATATTGTCGATCCACACGTGCTGATGGCAACACCAGCAGCCCCAAAAAGACACATTTATTTCTTCTCATCATCTTTAACACAGTCTGTGTTCCATAGCCCCATCTACGTGGGTTTCAGCTCAGATTTCACTTTTGGAGCAACCTGCCCGTCTCAATTCAATCGTCTTTTCCTTTGAGAAATCATTTGTAAGGTAGAACTGTCTCCATTGGCAGTAACCTGGCATTCTCTTCTATTACACGTGTCCTTTGAGGCAAGAAAAAAGATTAAATCATTATTTATCAGAAAGAAAGAATGGCACGGATATTGTCCATTCTTCAGGTTCCTTCCCTTATATTTTACTCGATGTGTGGCAGAGAACTGCACGGTTCACACCATTTGATTAATTCAATGAAGTTTGCCTATCCAGAAATTTACAAAATTTTCTAGCCATTCCTTTTTGGTGTTGCATTTCCAATTTCCAGTATTCTATTATTTTCCTAATTTCCGTAAAATCGTATTTTTCCTCGTAATTTTTGAAAATATTTTTGTTTCTATTTTTATTATTCATTTATAGGTTTCCAGACCTTTAAAAAATATTTAATAATATTTTCATGAAAACTCAGAAAATAATGTAATTCTACCGAAAGTATTCATTCCATTTTCCTTTGATAACTTCATTCCTTCAAATAAATTTTACATTCTAAATTTGAGAAGGAAGATAAAGATTTTTATGAAATTATTACGTTCCCGAATTCAAAATGGCTGATCGATGCAAGCTTTAAGGTTGAAACTAGAGGTCTTGGAAAATATATATTTAGAAGTTATTTCTTCTTTCTGCAAAAAAAAATTATATTTTAGATTTTAAATGCAGAAAAATTATGTTCCCTAAAAATTTAGTAACTCATCATTAATCTTAATTCCATTAAGCCAAACATTGCTTAACCCCAGTCATTTTTTTAAGAAATTAGTTAATACTAAACATAAAGCCATCATTTTCTTCTCAGTATTATTTACCATTTTGTTTTGTCTTTGTCGAATTTTTTATATAGACTATGGACGATTTATGTAGTGCCATCTTGGGGTTATTTTATTTAATACGAGACCTTGAGCCCAATTAATCCAAATTAATGAGATTCTATTTTTTGATCATTCTGTATGTTTCTTTCATAAACGGAAATTTTTAGTTGTTCTGAAATTGCCAATACAACGCAATAAGCTTGCGGTAACAATACTTCAAAAAACTTGTACAATTACGATCGTTAGCTTTTAACGGAACGTATTGTCTCATGGAAATAATTTCTGACGTCATAATGCAATTAATGCAATACTCCACTTCTCTTTGAGAAATATAATTTAAACGATTAACACTGGTTGACGTCAAACCTGCATTCTGACGTCTGCTAAGTTCTGAAATATTTCAACTGCCTGGAGGTAACACATTAGAATACAGTCAGTGACCGAAAGACCTCTTCTATGTGACCATTCGGAATCTATTCGATTATTCTAATTGTACTGCCCTTTGAAAAGGTCAACAAGTCATCTCTATACAAGGTTCAATCTCTGCTTAATGTTGACAATAGCGTGAAACAGAAATGGTTTCAATGCCTTACACTGGAGCAATTGATAAATTCGCATTTACCGATGCATCATCATAGAATTTTTATATTTTTCTCAAATATTAATATAGAACTAATTTTAAAAAACTTGTGCAATTCTGTTTGTTCTCATTATTTTAAATATATCAATTCACTTATGCATACTACTAAATATTAAACTAAACATTTCCATTTATATGTATGTAAAGGTATAAAAGACAAATATATCGAACTAAATGTGAACAATGTGTGACAATATCTCGAAATATCATAATATTTTTTCGTAAATAATATATATACAGCTAGATCCTTATTAATTCTAAAAAAATAAACGCCATCACATAAATTATTTTTGCTAGTAAACAAATGATTCCGTACATAATAGATACCTTGAATCTGTGCTTAATTATACGTTGTTTCAGCTGAACAAATTGTATGTCAAATAATGTCGGAGTTGTGACAAATTGTCGTAACTTAATTTATTTTTAAGTAACTCTGTAAATAAGTTACGTCACACATTTTTCAATGTACCGCAATCCTTACTCAAATTTCATTCATGAGGAATTTATCACCAAAACTATTCATAAACGTCATCAAAGACTTAAAAAGTACATGCAGGCTCACTACTATCTACCAATTAGAAAAGCAGTGGATCAAGCTCCTGACAGAGAAGCTTCAAATCTAATGAGAAATTTAATTGACAGTAAAATAAGTTATACTTTAATTCATCTGCTTTGCTATCTGTGCGCTTGAAGTGCTCACATATCCATAACTCATAAGATGAGCGGTGACATTAATGGCTCCTTTCTGCTCTACATATACGTCAACCGATTTGATGCACGGCTTTAAGTCTGTCACTGGCGATCGCCTCCCCTTTGATTTGGCGAGATTAATTAAAGCTCTTAACGATGATTATCGGAATCGTAATCGCAGGGGATGTGCAAGCACCTATATGTTCTATCAATCTTCTCCCTAATTGGTAGAACTTACTGATTGAAGATGGGTGGTCTTCTATTCTCTGTTCTCCGACAAAAATAAGCTTCAACTAGAATTGCTGGTTTAGGAGTTAAAGGGATGCATACGCCAAAACTTGGCAAGCAAACAAGATGAATGTGTCTGTAAGAAAATAACTTTTTTCTCGCTGATTGAAGTAACAAATACCAAACCAAGCTGAAAGATCTATGGATAAAATATTTTGTTATTTTTTAGCTAAAAATACTGATAGTGCTGTGATTTCTTCAATTTTTGTTTGCTTTTTTAAACACTTAAGTGAGAACATTGCCAAATTTTTTAAAAGCATTATTCAACAGAGCTAGTTTATCGGACAATAATGAAAATGAATTTAATGATTATATTTTGGTTTAATATATCAAGTATCGTTAAAATTACATAATCGACTATTTGCTGTGTTCCGTTATAAATGAGTATATAAAAAATAAAACAATTTTTTCCAACTTTTTTTACATTTTGTAATGTTTTACTATATATTTATTCATCTTTCTTGAAATGAATAATGGCAAATAATACTCCAGACTCAACTTAAATTACAACATAGCTTTCTAAAATCAAAATCTTCTAGGTTTCATTCTAGGTTTAGAAGAAACAAAGAGAAAATTTGTAGAGAATTCTTCCACACTTTTCCCTTAAACCAACCTCTTATGTTTCTTGAGGGCGTTGTTTTATTTGAGAACCTCCCCTTATGAAGGAACCGTGATTTATGCGTATTACTATTATTTAAACTGATCTGAAGTAAGGATAGAGGAAGCATCAATGTATCCAGTAAAATTCTGCTTATATCAGAAAAGGGATTGGAGTGATTAATGATAACGTAGAGAAAGGTCTCGAACAAACCTACTAAAAGACTGCAGCAAAATGTCTTCAAGATAGTAGCACAGTAACTTCTGTGAGAGTTAAATAGACTTTATATTCTTCGTTAAGAATCTTTTAAGTAAATTTCTCCCGGCATGTAATTATTTTTAAACATTTTGATCGGGGAAAAATAAGTTATTTTAAAATCAACATAATGTCTCTGTGTAACTTTGCTTCAACGCAGGGATCTGATCCACTACGAAATTTTATCACATTTAATTACTTGGAACTTCTTTAAGTACTTTCCTTTGGGAAAGAAAACATAATCCAAAAATATTTAGTTAAAATCTATTGTGTTTTTCTGAAACTTTAAGTAGGACGCAAAAACCGGAAGATAGAGTTACTATTCAATAATTCCTTCAAATTCGAAGATCAAAGAGTGATAAAAATATTTTATTACATTTAATAGAAAAAATATAGAATCTAGATTTCTCTCTCACTCTCTCTTATTTTCAAAGAATGTATAAATTCAAAAATTACTTATATTTTATCCTACGTCGCCTTAATTAATATACATGATGATAATTTTTAATCTAATTTTTTATAAGAAAAAGTTTGTTCCATTACTTGTCAATCATTAAGTATCTCATTGATGAAGGAGTTAGTGCAAAAAAAGAATCATTCAGAATTTTTACTTTTTACTACTCGGATAGTTCAGCTTATTTCCAAAAATTATTTTTTATTTTTGTCTGTCTTCTTACATTTAACAAAATTAAACTGTATATGCCTACCAAAATACCTTTAATATGTCAATTTTAAAGTACTTTTGTGTTATACGCATTTTTGAAACAATATGAAAATAACTTAAGATTTTAACAAATTACATTTTGAAAATGCACAGCATTAATTTCTTTTTGTATCATCCTTTTTTAAGCTAATCAGATTGATTAATTGTTTATTAAAGTAGTACTTTTTGAAGATACACGAAGGTCATTGGCAACAAACCTCATAATTACTACATCACAAGCTACGGTTAAGTGACGAAGACGAAAACTGAGCTAGCACACCACTCACCAAACTTCCTTGCCAAGCCAACGGGAGAACTTTGATCCTCGATAGGTCTGACGTGAGAGCACAACTCTCTACACTAGGCACTTGGACTTAGATCAGTGAGAAAAAATTTATACATGTTTCAATGTTCTATGATAAATGGTCTTTTTCAGAAACGTTAGTCGTATTTTAAAAAACAATAATGAGTAAATTATTTTTTTGTGTATTGAACTTATTCCATTTTATAAATATTTAACATAATCTTCAATTTTCATCTGATATGAGTACATATTTAAAGCAATAATTGTTTGAAATAATGCGTGTTAAGTCGCGAAAATTATGTTTAAGGTATCCAACTACTTGCGATAACTTTTTTCTAAATGGAGATATGGTGATTTTTTTTATTGTTTTTAGATTTGTTTAGTACATTTTAAGGAAAATATGGTAAAATTAAGAAGAGAAAAAGAAATTATTATTACTAAAATAAGATAAAAATTGGTAAAAATTTACAAAAAATAACATAAACGGACCCATTCTGTATCAAAAGTTTATAAACAAATTTTCAATTTTCCAATTCTGACGTGTTGCTATGTTATTCATTTTTGAAATGACCTTCAAGATAAGATATATTTAAATTTTTTTTAAAAACTAGAACACTTTATCTTAGTTATTATATGGAATTGCTTAAAATAACAGTGATTACCTTAACATAAGGGACTAAATTTTGTAATAAAACAGTGATTGATAAATCTGAAGGTTAAAACACTTCTACTATTATACAGAACATACACGAAAAATTTCAGTTAATTATTTTCGAGACTTTCTTAACAATCGTTGTCCCCGTTTGAGCATTTTCAAAAAAAAAAAATACATTTCGAGTAAAACGCGTTTTAAAGTATGACATCTTGCTTAAAGTAATATCATCTGCTTTTACTAAACACTTGTAGTTTTTGTTCTTAAAAAAAAAATAAAAAAAAAAAAAAAAAAAAAAAAAAAAAAAAAAAACTTTTATGTATCATGTGAACCGGAACAGATTATAAAGTTCTTTAAGAAAGTAATGCTTATAAGAACAGAGTAATTAATGTTATTTTTATAAAGCTAATAAGATCACCTAAAAATAAAATCATAAAAATATTGTCAATTTTTGGCAAAATTCACTATTTTAGGGTCGTCGGATACCTTAAAACACATTAATACCCCTGAATTTATGTAATAAATAGGACCAAGAAATATAGTATAGGGACAAGTTGACTATCTGTATATTGTCAGTAAAATTTTAGCGACACCCATCAGCTTACTTGCTGGATATTAAAAGGAAAACTTGACAGATCATAATAACACCTTTTTTATTAACTTTAGAGCTGCCCAGATAGCGTAAGCCAAGAAAAACTTTTGGAAGATATGTTAGAGTTTAACATACAAAAGAAGTTGGTCAGTCTCACTAGAATGACTCTAAAAAGTGTATTTTGTAGAATAAAAAGTTTGTCAAATCCCTCAGTACCATTTTTTACTGAAAAAGACTTTCGTCGAGGAGGTACTGTTACTGTTGCCTACTGTTAACATCGCTTTCGAAAAGATCGTTAGAAAATCTGGCTTAAACACAATTGGTACTATTTTCTACTGTCTAACTTCTTGCCTTTACCGATGATATAGATATCATATTGAATATCAAAGAGCTCTGTTATCAACGCTTTTGTAGCGCTTATGAGTGTGGCAAAGGAAATAGGTCGTGTTATTAATGCGGTAAAAACAAAGTTTTTGATTTTAAGTAATAAATCTCCATATTTGTCCGCTTTGAAGATGGATAACTATACTTTTGAAACTGTAAAACAGTTTACTTCTTTAGGAACTCTGATCTCATGTAGCAACAATCTGATAGTTGAATAAACAATAGAATTTGTTTGGCAAATAGAAGTTTTCATGCTCTCAGAAAACAATTCAAGTCTAACTTTATTTCTACAACACCAAATTGAGCATTTATAAAACTTTAATCAGGCCTCTGTATGGAAGTAAATGTTGGACCCTCAATAAAGCAGAAGAAAAGTTGCTCATTTTTGAAAGAAAAATCTTACTGAAAGCCTTTGGACCTATTTAAGAAAACAATGAGTGGAGAATTCCTTACAATCATGAAATTTACAGGAAATAGGGCAAATACGGTGGGACTGACATTGTGAGAACTAAAAAGCATCACGTATTAGGTGGCTGGGTCATCTGTACAGATATGCCGATGCTTTTCCTACCAAAAAAGTAACATTCGAAAATTGAAGAGACCAGACGTAGAAGACGACCACCCACACGATGGTTATACGATGTTGAAAAGGACCTCCAACTAATGGGAATCAACCAATGAAAGGCCATCGTGACTGATAGGGTCAACTGCAGGAGGATCACGAAGGATTGAGGGTTCTAGGTAGTCAGGGATGTTTAAATTTGCCGATACAAATTATTTTTCTTCAAGGAGTAAATTTCAACCAAGCGTTTCCGGCTGAAAAAGAACATAACAGAAAATTACACATCTGTGAATTTGTAAAGTCGAGTATACATAATTTGAATTTTGGCCGTGGCAGACAAATGGTCATGGTCATGAACTCGCGGCAGGCGTTTCCGAATTGTGAATTCGTCCTTGTTTCTCTGAAACCCTCCCGTGCAGAGGGACTGATGCCCATTAAAAAAGTCGAGACTCAAAGTCCTCCCGTTGGCGTGGTTGAATAGTTGGGAGAAGGGAGTGCCAGCTCAGATGTCGCCCCGTCATTTAACCGAGTTTCAAAATTACGAGATCCATCGCCAATAGACTTCGTGTGGCTTCAGAGTACGACTTAAATTAAAAATCTAACCATTTCATTTTTTATTAACGTTGTACTTTGAATAATTATGTAGGCTACTCTTGATAGACTTCATAACCACTTGGCTAATGCTGTCACTGAGTCGTAATTCGGAGTTTACATAACTAATTAATACAAAACATAACTCATTAAATTCTCGAAATTTCCAAGAATTAATCCTCATGTGTGAATTTATCTTTCTTCATTTCCTTCCCATCTCCAACATGATATTTTTTGTTAAGTTAATATACTTGTATATACTTAAAAAGAAATTGAAAATTACATCTTCATGAGAGAGAGAGAAAGAGAGCCACATACTCTCTAAATTATTTTTTTTTACCATTGAAAGGACTTCACTATCTAAAAAAATTTTGAAAAGAGCTTTACGAAGTGTTAACTATGAAATCTTCTAACACCGCATAATTTTTTTAAAGCCTAAAAAGACCGCATTTAAGAAAGTTCTGTTTAGATTTCTTCAACAATTACAATATTTTTTTTAAAAAAAAGGTATAAAATGTCATTATGTATAAAAATTCCGAATTTATTTAATTCTATTTCCTCTCCCATAAAATAAAAAAGTTATTGAAAAACTCGCGCACTCTATTAAAAGAGTAACATGAGAGTAAAAGTTGTTAAAAACAACGTAATAATGAGCTCTTGAGTCGTATAAAAGTTGAATAATGTTTTAAGTTCTTTATGTAACAGTCCAAAATAAATTCGTTGATATTTCTGGAGGAAAATTTTATTTGCCCAAAAAACATTCTAAGACTTGCCATATATGATGGCTAAGAGAAACTATATATGGCTTTACAGCCACAAGTTCTCCATTCGTGAATTAGAATATTGCACGAGATTTCTATGGAAAACTTTCTATTTTGGAGCTTTCTTAACTTATTTTGTTTAATTGCTTTAATATTGAAAGCCTTGAAGCAGTGTTACCGGTTGCTTAGAAGCAAATATTATTTTAAAAATTTCTTAATAATGGAATAATGCATCATGTTTATATTAAAGAAGATTTTTTATACTATATTGCAGTAAAATTCTGATTAGAATTATAATCAAAGTAACAAAGTTTAATATAAGATATATTTGAAAACAAATCATTTATGTTAATCATACCTCTTCTAAATTCTTTAAAAAATTGCAACTATAAAAGAAAAAACTATGTATTTTTCCAACCACACAATATTCTTTTTAAGTGAAAAAATTCGTTTCATTTCATTGGTAATACTTTTCAGAAAAAACTTTGTTCAAACATTTCAAAACTTTAGATTAAATAACTAACACGATGCCAAAAAAATTATGTAATGGACCTAAAAATTATTTTTATATTCCCGTTTTTAACACACAAGTTATTCTAAAAGTATCTAAAAGCCTTTATCATTATAAATTTGAAGCTGTTCTCGAAATTATTATTAAAAAGTAACGAAAAAAGTACGTTGAAATAGCAATAAATTTAATATAGCATTTAGTATGATAAAATATGAAGTTAGAATTATTTATCACAACCAGTGACCTTGGAATAATAATTGACTGTTAAATTAATAACTGCGAATAATTTAATTTACCACTTATAAAAACAAGGGGTTACATAATTATAATCTTTTGTACAGTATAATTATCACTTTTCAAAATTATTGATTATTTTATTGGCGCGCTTTAACCACTAAATTACAGACCTTATTTAATCACTCTTAATTATTATGCATTACGTTCAGTGAATGGCCTTCTCCCAATTTAGAAATAGGATTATTAAAAAAGACTTCTACTTCCAAAAAAATAGAAGCTAAATATGTGTTTATTTCATTCCAAGCAGCTTCATTCAAAATCAGGACACATTTTCAGGTAGGAAAATCTAAGAATTTTTGTGTAAATTCGTATCGTTATGATACATACATTTGTTTGTTGTACAATATTTATCAAATTTCACATATAGTCTTTTTTTCTTTCAAATTGAAATCTCTTTTAGCATTACAACATAGAATCTGAAATCTGAAATATTATGGACAGATAATGTTTCTTATTCTTATATTATTGGGTATAAGGAAAGATTCTGTAGTTTTTGAGAACGTGCACTTTTATACGTTGTTGATCCTTAGCGAAAATTTGGATCCGATTGAAACCGGTTTAAACAGATTAGTAACTATACTACTGATGATTTAAACACATTTTTTCAACTTGTAGTAAGTTTTTTAAAATTTGTAAAACTGCCAGCATGAGTAAAGAAAAAGTGCACTTAAGACATTGTATATTGTTAGAGTTCCAAAAAGGGAACAACACAATGGAGGCAAAAAGAAACTTGTGTGACGTGTGTGGAGAAAAAGCAGTAACCGCTCGAACATGGTAAATATGGCCTGTGAAATTTTACTTGGGTGATCTTTCTTTGAAAGATGAACCCAGATCAGAAAAGCCATCAGATGTCAGTGACGAAGTGGTACTTAGTATGATCAGGACAAATCCCACGTTAATTTCTACGGAAGTGGGTTTCAATCTCGGAATTCATCAAACTACTGCTTTGGATTACAATAAAAGGCTTGATTTCGTGTCCAAACTCTCTGTTTGGGTGCCACACGAATTAAGCAAAAAAAAATTAATGGACAGAATTTTATATGTTTTTTTTTTTTTTTTTTTTTATATTTTTTTTTTTTTAATTTATTCTTGTTCTTCATGTCAGTAAGACGATTATATTTCTATTATATTTTTTCTCATTTCAATTATTCGCACCATCCTTTTGGCATTTTGGTTTATTTCGTGGACAACACAGAAGACTTACACAGCACAAAGAACTTTACATACACTCTCTGACTCTACAAGCCACACAGAGTAAACATCTCTCGGATGACTTGCAGCGCCATTATACAATTGATATTTAATTTACAACAACCACCATTCACATCCAAAGATGGCATCCATCAGAAGAAGGTTATGTTGTGTTGTTGGTGAGACAGCAAGGGTATAGTTGCTGAAAGAAAATGAAATGGCCGTTACTGTTCGCGACTTGATCTTTTGAATAAAGAAAGTACACATAAAGTTCGTCTTATGCCAAATTCGTCTTTAGTAAAAAAAAAGGATGTAAGTAATTCTTTATCATGACAATGCTAAACTAAGCGTGGCAAGAAACAGCATAAAAAATTGCAGAGTCGGATTAGGAAATTTTACCTCAGCCAGCATATACTCTTCATATCTCGATGGAAACAAATATAAATTAGAGGGGTTAAAAGGTAATGAAAATATTTGTTCTAAAACAAGGTTCTTTCCAGGTAGATAAGCTCAAACGCTGGCAGACAGTTGCAACTAACAAAAGACATATTTTAGATAAATTTTAAATTAAAAAAGATTTTTTTTGTTTTATTTTTTCTTTAGAATAATAAACGACAGAACTCTTTCCCTTACACCCAATATTATTAATATAAGAATATATAAACCGCGATGGTTCCCAAACTTTTTAGCTTCCGGCGTTCTTTATGAAATAAACTTTTCCTATGGTGCTTTCACAAAATTTTTCAACACTCCTGCCAAGAAGGCATGGCTCCCCAGATCGCCGCAGTGCACCCTTCAGGGAAGCCTTTTTATTGAATAATTACATCTTCAGTGTTAAATTTCAGTTACAAGCAATTAAAAAGTCACTATAGAGCTTAAATAGGATTTTATTTCAGGGTGGACGGAAGTTATTGCGAATTTTGTAAGTATTGTTACTTGTTAGACGTATGCAAAATGTGCGTAGTTTCGAAAGTAATTTGATTAACAAAATGAAATGAAAAATTAGAAAAAATTGTTTCTTAATTTCTCTTTTTATTACAAAATTGTTAACAATTTTCACTTAAAATTTCTTTGCGAAACCCATTTTTCTGGGGTTTTTTTTCGTCTATTGCTTTTTAAAATATTTTGTGTTATTGATCTAAATAGTATTTAATGCGCTATAAATTAAAAGATAAATTTAATTTTTTATTAAAAGGATCGCCTTAAAGCTACTCAGTTGTTAAGGCTGTTCTTCGCGTAACGTTAAACAATAGGACCTGAATTTAGAATATTGTGGTTCAGATAGTAAGTATACTCTCCAATATTAATATTATATTCTATATCCTATAGAGAGCAGCCTATTTTATCATACTACTCATTTTTATCCAAGTTGACCTATATTTTCCAATATAAAGTGTATTTCGCATTTTTTTCTTATACTGTATTGCTAAATGAGCTTTTCCTTTACATGCTAAAATGGTGAAAAATTATCTACGGAATATTTTAAAATAGCAGTATTATAAACAGAAATAGATTTACAATGTTAAAAATTTTCATGAAAATTGAGACATTTTTCTGAAAATGTCTCTTTTCTTCATTTGACTGAAAATGTACTACGCATTTAGTTCTGGTTCTTGTACATTTGTGTGTGTGTGTTGTGGTGTAGACAGCCTTAATTGTATCATAAAAAGTTCTTACGATTAAATAACAAGGCATAATTTTACAGTCTTCAGACAGATCAAGCCATATTTGAATATTAAGACTCAAAGCTATTTAAAGTTTAGTTTCTAAAATACTCACATACACCATTTAGTAAAAACGAGTCCTAAACTGATGACCTTGCGTCTACAGAACCCACGACTCTATAGTTTACTCACAGTGGCTGACACATAATGAATGAAAAGCTGATTCTGAAATTTAGTTTTGGGTTATTACACATACATATTCCAAATAAAAAGGAGACAATAATTAAAAAGAAATAAAATTGGCCATTTATGTATCAGTTTAATATCTATTTCAATAATAGTAAAATGCTACGACTGAAATACTATTACCGTACAATTATTTCGGTTTTATTTGCATTCTAGTACATGTCTGCGACATAAATACAGGTTTAACTCCTCACCCCTCTAAATGATTGTTTTTACAAGTTTAATTATTTTCAAATTAGCCATATCCAAATTCTCATAGTATAGCCCTGGGATGTCAAAAAGGTTAAGCAAAAACAAACAAATCTGTAACTCAATTTATGTCTGCTAAACGTTAAAACTGTACACATCATCATCTTAAGATTACAAACATTTGTTTTTTGTATGCAAGAAACTACAGCCATCTCAACACATATTCCCCATAAACAAGTTATTATGCTCCTCCTAATGAATGTCTTTTACTGTCTCAAGAGCAACCAGATACCATAATTATCATGCGACGACGACCGTTTACCTCAGAACCATAACGCTAGAAACATCAATTTTAATGATAGACCGCTGTCTTTTTAACTCATATCTTTCCTGTTTTTAAAGCCAGTCAATTGTTTACCTTCCTAAAACATAAGCATACGCTTAAGAAACAACAAATTGAAATCGGAGCCACACACTTTGGTACTGGCACTGATTATGGATTCACTCATTTGTGCTTGGTATGCTATATGATTTCACCCTTAATATCATGGTTAGAATCTCCTAAATGGGTAATTTTAATTTTCCTCTGGCGTAATCTTGCTCTCCATCACCTGTTGATAGTAATAAGAGACGTTGCCAGAGTGGTATTACTTCGGCTGTCAAGCAACCAATGTCGACGCATTAAATGCAGAGTGCGTATCGGATATCAGATTTAAATGGTCTACTCAACAAATGGACAACGTAATTCGAATCAAAAAAGAAAGGGCTGGATGTCATTCGCATGTGTTTCTATGTCTTCGTTACTGAATCCGAAGACACTTAATAGATTCAGTTTTATTTTTACAGTCATAAATTCGCCTCTGATGTTTTCATCACTCTGTGTTTGAAATTATTGCAGAAGAAATGTAGCTTTGAGCTATCGGGTAACAACATGCAAGAAGTAAAATCAAAATTATATTATTCTGTCTTCATTTAACCTTTAGAGTTCGCAAACTCATTACATCTCATTTTCATTGTGGTTTGATTCTTTTTTTTTTCCAAGTGTCAAAGACAATTCTCATGCATATTGAAATATGCAATGACAAACGTGAATGCATGTTTAGGCAAGGTTTTAAAAGAGTCATCGGAGTGGTTCATTTTAATTTGTAGCAATTAATTAAATTGGCTTCACTTCTTGTTTCCCTTAAGGTATCCTTCGCGTTTATGATGATGATGATTTGGTTTGATTGATTGGTTTTAAGAATGACTCAAATCTGCATCCTATACATCGACAATTGTCATCTTGACGAATATTTTCAAAAGAAACTATCATCATCTATCGTTGACAAAAAAAATAATGATAAAATAATGATCTCTCTGTCATTAGGGATGCGAAAAGAAATGAAATTCTCAAATATAAAAAAAGTAATATTAAATACAAAAACAAAAGAACGTACCCAGATAACAGGTATATTTATGAATATTTTGCATATTATTTTAAATATATGATCTATTAAAAGTTTCCCGTGATGGTAATTTGCATATTTTATTAAAATAAATAAAATTAAGACCAATAAAAAAATAATAAATTTTGTATGTCAAAAATGTTTGGACAATAATATTCATACATTGTACAGTGTAGTAAATGCAAAAAGAAAAAAAAAACTTGATGTAAAATTTAATTGTATGTGTGCGTGTGCGTGTGTGCGTGCGTGTGTGTGTGTGGTGTGTGTGTGTGTGTGTGTGTGTGTGTGTGTGTGTGTGTGTGTGTGTGTGGTGTGTGTGTGTGTGTGTGTGTGTGTGTGTGTGTGTGTGTGTGTGTGTGTGTGTGTGTGTGTGTGTGCGTGTGTGTGTGTGTAAGTGATGCATCGCATCAAATAACTGATAGAGTTCTGATATTAAGTTTTTATAGCGCTATTTTCCGTGATCTCAAAACAAGAAGCTCTTAGGCGCTATTCTAAAGCGCCCGAGCACTTAGGAATTATGAAGACGATGAGCAAGCTGTAGCGGTCTTGAAGTGTAAAAGTAATTTTCTTGTTATTTAAGTTCCATGCATTTTACATGGCGCACTAACAGGAACTGTTACTTTTCTTTTGATAATATTAAGTTGAATGAAGGTACTGATAAAATTATTTAAAATAATCACAAAACAAAAACAGAATATGCTAGTATTTATATGTTGGTATCTGCTAAGCATTCTTTATTTTCGATACCAGTCTAGAAAGATCATCTAAATTTTTAAATTTTGTTGAATCATATTAAAATGCTACCATGAGGAAATTTTATTTACAATTGAATATAACAATTGTAATATTGTTGAATTGAAAGTAATATAACAGAATTTTTTCTGTCCACATAGTACATATTATATACGTAATAATAAAACGTTATATTATATACGTAATAATAAGTTATTTTATCACAACACAGGCAGCAAAATCATTTTAGAAAATTGAAACAAAACTTGCAGAAAAATATTATTCTATAGACTAATTTAAATTTCTCGCCGTATTGAATTTTAAAGAAAATAAATTAAATCTAAAAAAACTTTTTTAAGAACAAGCTTTTATTTAAACGCGCTAAAAAGAATAAAATAAACTTTTCCTTTAAAACTTTTTTTACTATCAACTTATAACGTCATTACACAATTTATATGATATAAAAGCTTGTCGCAATATTTAAGTACTCATATTTACTTAGTTTGAATTTTTAAAAACCAAAATCAATCAGGTCAAGTTATTTATTTTACTTGTTTATCTACACAGGTATATCTCGCGACAAGCTTTTATATCATATAAATTGTGTAATGACGTTATAAGTTGATAGTAAAAAAAGTTTTAAAGGAAAAGTTTATTTTATTCTTTTTAGCGCGTTTAAATAAAAGCTTGTTCTTAAAAAAGTTTTTTTAGATTTAATTTATTTTTTACTTTTTAGTTATCGCTGGACAGGTTTCTCAGCCTGTTCAACTCATTGAACGCTGGTTCGCCATCCCTGGTTTAGCTGAATTAATTCTCGCAAGATGGTATTAGACTAAAAACACAATTTTTTTAAATCCGTAATTTTTAAGCAATTTTTTCAATCTTCGTGCAGATTTTGGTAATATTGTTCCACACACGAAAAAAAAAGGTTTAGTGAGATTATCTTCATAAATGACAAAGTTATTAAATGTTTAATTAAAATTTTGACTATTTTTGAAAAACTTAAAGAATATATTATTTATTTGAAATATTTTGAAGATAAGGGATATATTTCTCTAACATATTAGAAGAAAATTTTAGTTGTTTATTAAAAAACTTCAAAAGGCATTTAAATATTTGTATTAATCAATAAAATGCTTAAGACTCAAAACGCATTTTGTAATCAAAAAAGAAAGTTTTATCAAATAATGATAATTTTTTTCTGCACATTGAATATCTTCTACGTAAGAATCTATTTTTTTTTAATTGCTCAGATCATCTTTAGAAACTTGATTTTGAAAAAATCAATAATTAAATTCAAATAAAATTAACAGATTCTATTTGTAATTAAATTTAAGGATTAAATTAATTGTAATTAAAATTTAATTGTGTGTTTAGATTACTGGTGATAAAATGAGGTATATTTAAATTACTTGTAGGCTTAAAATTAGAAAATTTCCTTAAAAAATTCCTTCATTTTATTATAAAATTATTTTTTTTAATGGAAAATATATTGCATTTCTAGATAATATTTTTCTCTTATTGTTTTCCTAGCGGATTCCTTTTGATGGGTAAGATACATAAAAAAAATGATCTTTCCGATTCTGTAATTATTTTTTGTCTGAGTTTCATAGATTAAAGTTAGATAAATTATTTAAAGGATTTCTTCAATACTCCATCTCAGTTTAACTTGGCAGCGTTGAGAAAGGTATACAATGTATTAATCTACTTGAAAAATAGCTCTACTTTTTTGTTTTGAATTTAAATCCAAGAAAATAGATAGAAATTTGTAAAAAAATTGCATACGTTGTAGAAATGTAATTATTTTTTAGACAAATTTAATTAATACTGTCAATAGCGCAACGTTATGAAATTCCAGTTTGGCTGAAAACCGATTTTCGACGCCAACTTTTGTCATTGTTGTAACAATAAAATTATTACAACAATGCAGATATATCCAAGTTGGCGCCCAAAACTAGTTTAACGTTTTTAATTAATATCTTTTTAATTAATTGCAATATCGGAATATAAATGGTCAAAACATGCATTGTCATCCAAACTAAACGTGTATACAAAATTTCAGCTCAATGGGAGGAAGATATCAGCTTCAAAATTGAGTTGCAAGATTCCACCCGAACAAATTACATACATACATACATACATACATACATACATACATACATTGTAAGTTAAATAAAAGCTTTTAAAAAAATCAAGTACTTTAGACAATCAAGTGTTTGCTTCTGCTAGAATAGATGGCTTGAAGTGTGAGGAATACAACTCTAACATTGTAATGAAACGTACAAAGGCTTAGAATATAGGTCCCCAACCTTTTTTGAACCGGTGCCCCCTTTTCTAGTATATATTTCGAAACCGCCCCTCCCACTCTAGGGAAATAATAGTGTACATAATACATGGTGAAAACAAGAGTTAAGTTTTAAAAAATATCCTATTACTAAAAGAATATGTTTTTTTAATTTCATTTTTTTCGAAGGCCCCGATTTTTTTACTTGCGAATCTGAAATATCTATTGCCACAAATATTGATAAATAAATGATTTAAATACATACAATCAACACAAGTAAACAATATTAAAGTTTACTTTATTTAGTACATAATCAGTGTGTTTTTTAGTCTTCTTAGACTTTAGGCCCCCTCCGTGCCATCTCAACGCCCCTTAATTTTCTCTGGGTCTTCTACCGCCCCCTCTGAAAGCTTCAAATGGCCACAAGGAGACGTTATCGCCCACGTTGAGAACCTATGGCTTAGAACGATTGTTGAAAAATCTCACAAATGAATTGATTTTAATATGACAAGACCATTGATTTTAATATGGATGAGGGATTGAGAAGAAAGTGGTAGCTTGCGTTGTGTGTCCAAATCCTCTCACATAAAACTCTTTCCCCTCACAATTGAAAAATGTAATGGTAAACCTTGTAATTAGTTAGTTGTGCAACAAATTTGATTCATCTACAAGAAAAAAACTTGGAAATTTCTATAATTTCCATTGAATAAATTCAAATGTAAGATCTTTTTCGTACGGCACTGCTTCCGACACTGATTAAATGTTTTAGCTTAACGAATAATAGCCCTCAGCTACTGTAAAAACTTCCAAAGAACGATTTGGAAACTTCCGATATTAGTTGATTCTCGTTTAAATAAGTTTAACTTCTAAATAATTGAATGGTTCATTTTCCTCTTAGAAAATAGTTAGATATATGTCAGACTGAAATTAGTAACTTTAGACGCGTTAGGTGTAAAATACACCAATTACAGTTATCTACTCTACCAATATTGATTAAATTATTTTCTCAGAATAGGAATTTATAAAAACAATGGGATTCAGATGAAAATTTGAATGTTTCAAAGGTTCTTGATATTTTGGAAACAGCAGTAATATTCAGGTGGAAACCTCAAATTTTCGCAAGAGATAGTCACGATCAATTAAGGTCTTTAAATTTAAAACAATTAAAAACGACTCTAAATAATAGAAATATTTCAAAATATATAATTGCTTCTAATTTGTTAAATAGGATTGGTAAAAGTTATTATTTATGTATTGCTTGAAATGACAGAAATCATTATTTGACTAAATGTAAAAAATTTTCTAGATATCTTCAGAAACAGGATAAGAGTTTTTTTTTTTAAATGGAATATGAATTTTGTTAAAATTCATTACTTTTTTTAAGAATAGGTTTTGTTTTTAGTTTCTGGAGGTTTTAACAAAATTCTTGAGGATTTTAGCAATATTGACGTACTGGAAATTATTTCTGCAATATGGAAAGATGTATCCTTCTTCAGCAGTGTCTTCCTTCCATTTTTGTACCCGAAATTTCTAGTATTTTTACATACTTTCTTTTTCTCCTTACTTCATTCAATTTTTATTCTTAAACACTATATATTGAATTTTTCTTCAATTCTAAATCTTAAAGGAAATCTAATAACATTTTCATTTCTCAAACGAAAATATTATCAATTTATTTATATATTTGAAGCATAAATATATTTTTGGATAAATTGACACGGTAAAACAATGTTATGATTCATTTCCTTCTTTATATTACACTTATTCTAATTATCTCCGTATTTAATTCTTATTAAAACTCTCATCATGGAGTAAAAATAAATGTTTTTCAATAAAACTGTTTTAAGACTGAAATAAGACCCAGAAAAGTTGAAGTTTTTAAAATATCTCCTCTCGTTTTTCCTCATAAAATTAATAGCTAATAAATATTTTTTTCACTTAAAAGCTGTATTTAATTTAAAATAAATCGAATAGCTCAAATTTATTCAATATCTGGGCTTTGGTGAGAAAACTTAGCTTGTGCAATATTTCTTCCGTGGATTTAACGTTATGAAAGCATTTTGGTGGAGAAATAAAAAACTAATTCAAGAGACAAATAAATTACAAAGCAATGATGAGAGATTACCTGCAATGATGTAGAAGTTTGGAGAAGAAGTGCCAGTTCAGGTATCTTCCTCGTCTCTTGACCGAGGTTGAACTTAACGAGATCCTTCGCCAATAGCATTAATACAAAACAAATTTAAAACATTACGTGAATTTCAGTAACTTAAAGAGTTGTTCATTTAAATTGTTATAATTATCCAATATTTGTGTGACAAAAAAAGTTATGCTGAGAACTATTCTATCTCTTTTCTTCTTTTTAAAATCAGAGTTGATAAATTTATTGTTGTACATAAACTCACATATCACTATAAACCTGCCAAAAATTAAAGGGGAAAATAAAATCACTTATCGCACGAGGAATTATAATTTGAATAATCGCTATGATGTAACGTCCTTTTCTTTTTCTTTCCTTCATTACCTCTTAACTGCATTCGTGCACCCATCCCAGCATCATTTTCCCTCTCACTTCGATGCAGTAGAACCACTTTAAGACATATGTTCGTAATTTCATTACTATCACATAATGATTGCATATGTATACGTATCATAATGAAACATAATGACGGCCATTTGATGATGTCTTCGTTCCCGTAAATGGCGGAATGTGCTAAAGGAAAAGAAAAAAATTAGAAACTTGGAGATAGTTTGTACCGATGATGGATGTTGATAGTCCAGAAGTGATTAATGGCTCATCAGCGATAGTCAGCGATCTGTCAGTTGATAGCGAGCGGGATAAAGGCGTGTTGCTGTGAAGACTTTTACGAAAGCAAAGGATGCTGTGATGCGATTGCATAGAGCACATTTACTCTTTCCTGTTGGTTGTCAGTAGCTTGGGATTAAAAAGGTGTGAGATCTCTTATGATCGCTTGACAAGTTTAAGAAAGCAAAATGTTTTTTTCCTCACCTTTTCATTTTAAAGGACGTTGCACAATGAGATAATGTAGATTTGACGATAATGCTTAGTGTCAGATCATCCATCTTCCATGCTCCGTGGAATGGTTTATCTTGCTTGAAAATAGTAAAGAAGAAAAATGGGATGGGTTTGTTCGTTTTGGTATTTTTTCAGCTTTGAAAGAGATAATTTTTTATTTATATTTCTCTGTGTTATTTTATGAATGGATTGTGTCTTGCTATTGTGTTTGAATATATTTAAGAGTATACAGAAGTTGATATTTGTGGTTCGTTTACATTAATTTCATTGTGTAAAATGATACAAAGAATCTCTCTCTCTTAATGGGCTCAGTTCACGATGGTCACATGATAAAGATAAACACGTGTTCCCCATAGAATTGAAAACAGATATTAAACTAATTGTACTTGTTGTTGGATTTGTAATATATCAAATTTGTAATTTCATAATTGAGTTAAGATGCTCAAATGTGAAAAAAAATCCTTAAAAAGATTTTAAAATTAAAAAAAAATCTTATTTTATGCATGTATTTTATTTAAAATGCATTTTGTATACCTCTGTGCGGAATTATTGTTGACAAATATGAACTTTTTAAAAGAAAGTTTCTGAGCAAAGAGCAAAAGTTGGCAACATTGAAGTGCATGAAATGATTTAGCTGGAAATACGTGATTGATTTTTCGCGTGACTATGACGTCACATGAGTTTTTGAACTGATTGGCTAGAAACACGTGGTTGTCATAATCATTGGGCTATGATGTCACGTAAATTTAGTCAATGGACTAAATTCATGTGACTTCATAATCACATGATAATTTTAAACCACGTGTTTTTAGCCAATCAAGTTCAAAAACACATGTGACGTCATAGTCACGATAAATGCAATTATCTATTTTCAGCAAATCAGTTCATGCACTTAGTTGTTGCCAAATTACGCTTTTTACAAAAACTTTTTTTTAAAAAATTAATATTTGTCACTTAATTTAAAAGTACATGTATAAAACAAGACTTTTTTTTTCTTTAATTTTAAAATATTTTTGCAGAAATTTCTTTTTATAACTCTTGAGCATCTTTACCCAACTATGCAATTTGAAATTTTACCTAAGTTTTACAATTAGAATAAAAAGTACAAGCTAGTTTATTGTCCGTTTTGAATTCAATGTAGAACACGTGATTATATTATCATGTGACCGTCATGAATTTAGTCCATTGATTTATGTTAATGTTTCACCAGTGCTGCGCGAGATCTTTTGCGACGGACTTCATAATAAAGAGCCTCAGTTACATAATACGACAGCGATGCACAAACACATGAGCTAGTATGTCATCATTTTCACACCACTACACAAGAAAACTGATATTCAATAAAATATGCCAGGGAGCCCCGTTAATCTCCACATGAAAGTCGTATGTGGAACCAATAACACTGTGCTTCTTCCTTTCGAAATATGACGAATTGTTGACAAGTATGATAATTCTGAACCTTAATCAAGAACAAATAATAAAATCTACATTATTATATTTACTCCATCTTACTTCCAATCTTGCCATAATTTCAAAATCACTTTTAAACGTATTGCGTACCAGCCTCTACCCTGTGCGCGCGTGGGGTTCTTAAAGCCCTTTGATCGAGCCGTGAGTTTGAATCCTGATGCCATGAAGACCTACTTCGTGCAGAACGGTCTATACACTCTAAATCTGTAGTGGCTCGAAGTCCCTCCCGTTTCGCGTAGTGTAGTAGTTTGAAAACGAAGATGTCAGCTCATGCGTCGTCCTTGTCACTTGATTTAGGTTCAAAATTAGGAAGTCCACATTGCTAATAGCCTTCGTGTTTCTTTATAGGGCGACGTTAATCAAAAATCAAATCAAATTAAATCAACAAAGCTACCTTATCTTTTTAGAAACAAAGAAAAAAATTGCATATAAAATTAGATTTTTAATAATATAAATGAGACAAGTATTTTATGATAGTATTCATATCTATATTTTTCAAATTATATCTGTCCCATTTTATCAACAGTGGAACCTGAGTTTTGCATTCCAGCATTCTTTAACGTGTTCAACAATAATTTTCCTTGTTTGTTATTTTGCATTAATGTTCAACAAGTAATTTTGCTCAAAACAATTATTTAATTTTCTGAAATTTATATTCCAAATAAAATTTCCGACGCAAGTCATGCAAATATTTTTAGATTTTTAAAGTTTTTTTTTCACCCAGACTCTTTTAATTTAAACTTAAAAAGCGAATAGTGATAAGTTATCAATCTTGAATCTCAGCCAGCTCGTCTCTCTCTGTGATATCCGTTTTATCAATACCACAAACAAACAGTTTTCTTCTTTTCGTAATTTTAAAATTGATGACTGGTTTCTTAACTTTAAAAACAAAATAAAGACTCCGGATCTTTTTTTTTTAGATAAGGACATTACTCTCGCCACCGATTATTATTACCCACTTGTTGAATAGAGTGATTATCTGGTGTTGTCCATCATATTTTTTTTCTTGCCATTTTAAAATCAGGTCCAACTTTTGTCATTTTATTGACACTATTCTAATCATTATACTATCAAGGTGACATTATTTACTGGCTTGTTTGTTTGATTAGTGTCGCATCTGAGTTTCTGTTTCGAGGTCTTATCTGAACTGGAATTAAATTTCCAACAAAAATTCTTTTTCAAGGAGAGATACTTATCTGGAGGACGTTTCAAACAGAGTATTCCTATAGGTCAGGTAATCATCAAACATTTTCATTGCTATCGTTTTTTTTAATACACTTCAAACTTTTTTTTCATATAAAATATCAAACTTTCTAATGATAAAATTGCAGATTGTCTGAATTTACGGTATATGAATAAGTAGAATCTGTTTTTAATCACAACCACTATAAGAATAAAATGTGAATCTTAATGCAAAGCAGTCTTTTGTTGTTCATCACAGTGTTTTCAAGAGAATATTTTTTTAAAAACTTAATGAAATCTTTGTTTATCTGTTTAATGATTTCTTACACTAAGGTTCTTAAAAACCAAACTGAATGAGTATACAATACACCAAAGTAATTATGTGTTTTTACCCATAAACCTGAGTTTTGCAAAACAACCGGACTCAACAAAAATTAGAAATACGACAGTAGAAGTTTTGTTGGATATATGGTTATAAGAGAATCTGAAGAGTGTTTTAAGTATTAAAAGATGTGGGCTTCTAAAGATTAATACGGCCTTGAAAATACGAGACATGTCCGAAAACTAAGTACTGTTCGTTCTATCGCAGCCGTAGTGGTAGTTTCGCAGTTCAACACTTTTGCTCACATGTCTCTGGTTGATTGTCAGTCCAGTGCTGTTTTTACACGTGTTAGTGAGCGTTCAAAATGTTTAAGATGATTGCCAATCCCGCCGACTTTAAAACGCAATCCATTTTTTGAACACAAGGAATGCCAGTTGAAATTCATCGCCAATTTGTAGAGATTTATGGCGAAAATGTAATGATTAAAGAAACGGTGAGAAAGTAAATTTGAAAGTTCAATGATGGGCACGCCAATATTCATGACAAAGCACGAAGCGGGCTCGTTAATGATGGTTTGGTTGAAAAAGTGAATAAGAAAATTCGTGAAAACGGACGGTTCACAGTAAGATTGCTTTGTAATTAGTTTCCATAAATTTCAAAAACTCTTCATTGGCGACACCTTTCTTTAAAGAGGATATAGGCAAGTTGGTTTCCCAATATGAAATAATCCTGTGTGACCAATGGTATTAACTATATAAAAAAATGGCTTCCGACATGCTTTTTCATGTAAAAATAAATTTTATTTTTGGAAAAAGATATTTTATGTGAGAGTTTTAAAATGGTACATAGTTTCCAGACACGCATAGTAACTCCAAAGAATAGTATATCTGCAGAATCAAAAATGCCTTGGTTTTACCCAAAAACAAAAATATTAGCGTCTGTATTTTTACAAAGTGATGTATGGCATTTGAAAATGTTTAGTAAATCATCTTGTATTGATCTGACATGAGCAGAATATTCATTTTTTTACAAATATGGGTATCTTTCATATACAAAAATATCAAAAAAGTGGAATTTAAATAAAAATGCTCGTATTAATTAAAAAAATAATTCATATATAACTTGCTTAATCATTCCAATTATAAATTATAGAAATAAAATTAGAGAAATGCCATCCCCCCCCCTCTATTTTACCATTGCTTTTATTATGCAACGTTGAACAAAAAATGCAATAAATTGTTCTTGATTTTTATATGTAACGAACATCAAATATTTATTTTATTTTCTAATACTATTTTAAATATTTCTTGGTAAGTTTATATTTATTTCTTTAATTCTGTAATTCTTTCAAGAAAATGTTTACTAAAATATCACGGAATACTTTTTCTTAGGAATTCAAATGACTGAATCCACCCAACTTTTTTTTAAGTATTCCATTCTTATTACTGATAAAGGAATTATTTATTTTGCTGAAAAATTCGATTTAAATCTAATCAAAGCTTTATGTTTCGATTTTAGTCATTCATTCGTATCCATTCATTTACTTATAAAAAATATTAGTTTTACTTCTAAGTTCTTTTTAATCTTTCATATAAAAGAGAACAGTTTTGACCATTAAACTTGACGTTGGCTGTAGGATTTTCCTCGCTTAAGGTTACGATTCATACAACACGTGCATTGACCCGTCTCCAGTTATTTGACATCTCCGGACAGCAGTTATTTTTTAGAAACTATTTTCAATTCCTAAAATATCTTGCTTCCAACACTAAATAATCTGTAAAGTTATTTTTTTCTCAGTCACTGTAATTTAGAGAATGAAAAAAAAAATTTTAAATGTTGATCAATTAGCCTCTGCTGACAAAATCAATAGAAAAAGGAAAATACGATATGGCACGCGTGCCATAAGTGGCACTCTGCACAACTCAACAAATTTGTCAATTTTTAAGTGTTTGGAAGTTGATAAATTTGTAATGAACCTTATTGGACAAACATCTTCAGTCATGGACATTAACGGAATTACAAAAAAAATCTGAATGAGGTAACTCTAAAGAAATAAATTTACAGCTATTTTGTAAATTATTGAATGTCATTACTGGAGAGATTGAATGGTTTGAAGAGAGAAACTTGCATGTACTCTGCTTTCCTGTTGTGGTTCTATATACTAATGAAAAAATCTTTCCTTGTATGAAAAATATTTCGAGTCCGCAAAAAAATTGTTCAACCACTGAATGCTCAGAATCGTGTCAAATTGAAAGTCACGCATTATACCCCTAATTTTGCGATATGAAAGTAGAGCTGTGCAAGCAAAAGATTCCCATAAATTTTATTTAACTAGAATGAAGAAATACTTATATTTTATACGTATATTCCCCTCCCAAAAATAAAAAATTTTCTTATTTTAATAAATATGCTTAAAAAATACGTAATATATGTACAATTTCATTTATTTTTTATTTTTGCTGAAGGAATAGTTATATTTTATACTGTTTGTTTTTATGCTAAGAAATATCTTAAAATGATCCAAAATTGATATAATATAAAACTGCAAATATCTGTATAATTGGTCTCTGTTCTCCAACTCTGCATCACATTATCGCGAGAATCGAATTGTTTCAAAAATATCGTCCTGTGTGGCACACTGAATCATATTGGTGGATTAGTTTGGCACGCCACAGCTAAAAGGTTGCCGATTCCTGCGATAGAACAAAACTCTTTCATATTAAAACACATGAAAGAGGAAATCACTGAATTTATGCTACGTCACTATCACACAACCGCAATCACGGGTTTCAAGCCAATCAATCCATATGACGTCAATGTTACATGATAAATGTAATCAAGTTTTCCCAGCCAATCAGTTCATGCGCATAGCTGTTGCCAACTTTTACTTTTTACAAAAACTTTTTTAAAAGTACATATTTATCAAAAAAAAAAACACACAAAAAAAAACAATGGGCATAGGTAAACAAAATGCATTTGATTTAAAAATAAGCGCATGATATAAAAAGTTTTTTGAAGAATCTTAATACTTAAGCCTCTTTATCCAATAGGCTCGATTCATGACGATCACATGATAAAGACAAACACTTGTTCTCCACTGAATTCAAAACAGACATCAAACTCATTGTACTTGTTGTTCTATTTGTATAACTCGGGTAAAATTTCAAATTTTATAACGTGGTAAAAATGTTCAAATTTTATAAAAATAAAAAATTTTCAAAAGATTTTAAAATTTAAAAAAAAAATTTTTTTTGCATGCATTTTCTTTACCTATGTGCATTAATGTTGTTGACAAATTTGTATTTTTTAAGAGAAAGTTTCTGAAAAGATCAAAAGTTGGCAAAACAACGAAGCGTATGAACTGATCAGCTGGAAACACATGATTGCTTTTATCTTGTAACTATGACGTCACGCGTGATTTTGAACTGATTGGCTAAAAACACGGGGTTATCATTATCATGTGACTATGACGTCACACGAACTCAGACCATCATCAAGTCTGAAATTTTATCTAAATTTTGAAAGTAGAACATCTACAAGTAATCAGTTTTGAATTTGATGAAGAACGCGTGATTAAATTGGCAGATGACCGTTATGAATTTAGCTCATTGATACCAAGAAATTGCTTGATGTTTCTTTTTTAAAAAGTGATGAACGTATATAAAAACCGTATATTTTAATACTTATTTTACCCAGGATACGCATTTTATTTCTCTCTCTTTCTCTCCCTGCCTGTTTTTCATTGACACAACTACTTTAAAATGATAAAACGCAAAATCAATTTACATTTTTAAGCAACACTTTTTATAAAGCTTCAAGGACAGGGAGACGATATTCTCAAAATTGATTTATTATTATTATTATTATTATTTAATTCTTCTAACCGAATAATTATGGCGTTCAATGACAAGCCCTTCCGATAATCAAAAAATTCAAATTTATTTGATGTCATTCAGCTCGGCACTAATTACATCGTACAAAACAATAAAAATGTTCTTAAATCACTTTAAGTAGGTGAGAAGATGCCGACAAGTGCCGTTTTAAATCTATTTCCAACAAAAAAATTATTTTCAATAATTATTATTTAAAATTACATGTTCGCCTAATACTTGTTTTCGGTTTGTAAGACAACTGTCTAATTATAGTCGTTAATTTAAAATAATCAGTCTTAATGACCCTCTAATAATCGGGTTGTTGTATTTACGTAAGACAGATAGCCTTTTCCAGCTTGGCGCTGGAATACAATGATCAGGCATCAAAAGTAAATAGAATTCATCTGGGTCATTTTTAAGATCTATTCTTCAGTAGTCTGGATTCTCTTTTGAAAATTTATTTAGATTAATAAATATATGAATGAGGGGAGATAATTTCATAAATCAAATGAAAACTTGAGTAATTATTTTTGAAAACACTAATTATTTAAGAAGATTAAATTAGTAGCATTATTTTAATAAAAGGCTTTTCTATTTAACTCATTTTGCTGAATTATTAATATTTTTTCTTTGATAATGCATTTTTTTTTTAAAAAATTAGCGTGTAGGGAATGTGATTTTAAGGTATCGGGCTGTTTGATTTCATGTCACATACACGTGCGCTTATTTATCTACAATGAATATCAGAATATCATTAAAAAAAAAATAACTGCAAGATGCGAATGCGATAGAACACTTTCGCATGTCATTAGAATGCCTTATCTTGAAAAATCATCGGTTTACAAATGCACAAGCGTAGTTCGAATAAATCTATTAGAATGACACGTGCATTAAAATTGAACTACTATCAGGAAAATTTGCTCACAATTAACTAAATCACAAGTTGCAAAGTATATAATTTACTTTTAAATCATATTTAAAATACCTGTAATCTGTGCTTTTATTAATTACTGTTATCAGCTTTCGTAATTATCTTTTTTTCTCTTGCTTTCTAAAATTAGATGAGGTTTTTCCTGTGAGAATGTTATACAACTTTTGCGATTGCTTGAAAATAGCAGTAGATTTTACGCTAATCTTATATAAATGCCACCCAAATCTCATATCTTTTTCTTTCTTAAAATCTTTTGCATTTCATTCAAGTTCAGTTTTAAAAAAATGTGCGATAAAAAGTATATATATGTATATACATCCAATTGTATCTTTATCTGATTTGAAAAGAATATTTTTCTACTTTCTTACTTTTTCCCTTCTCTTTTTTCATGTCCAAAAAATTTTGAAGTTTCTAGAATATCCACAAATGGAAGTTTTCTTTATTCTTTTTTTTTTTCAGAAAGTTTATTTATTTCATTAAAATTTTTTCCCATCAAATCTAGAAAAAAAAGTATAGCAGGAAATTTATAGAAGCAGCCTCACAACTCAACGTGTTTTATGATTCGTTTTGCCTCATTAATTCTGCTTTCGCATTTTAGTCTCTACAAAAGTTTTATTATTGAAAATAATGTGCAAGATAAAGAAAATTTTATACACGAAAAAACTTAAAAGTAGGTGAGATATGTTCATTCGTAAGAAGTTCTTGCAACTATTAAAAACCTTACTTTTTTTTAATAACCTTCACGAAATCCATTTTTGAATAATGTAGTACCTGTTTAAAAAGAATATATTATATTATCTGTTTCAAAAAATATGGGAGAAAATATTTAAATGCAGCCAAATATATTGCCAATATCCCTAGGCTCTTTTTATAAATAAGGTTAACTTATAATGTTAGCCGTGAATAATGTTATTGAGTTTATCAACTTATACATTATGCAAGGCTGATAGAGTGAAGTTCAGTTTTCTTACTATATACTTAGTGTCAATATTCAAAATAATAACAATAATACGGTGTAGTTAATAACCTCGTTCACACTTTGGAAAACTACATACATAAGAAAATATTAGAAGGAATCGTATATAAGAAAAAGTTAAAAAGAGAAAATTATTTATATTTTGTTCTAATAAATTGAGGCTTGGTATAAGTATTCACATATTCAAAAGGTTTGTCCACTTCAGTATTCTGGAAGTGATCTTTTCTCGCTGAAAATATAACAACATAAATTATATACAACAATCATAGAATTTTATTTCGTTTATAGCTTTCATTAAAGGTATATGTTTATAACGTATATTATTATGTTTGCGTGTTCTTGCGTGGTTTTATAAAAATTCATACGTATATTGAAAATATAAATGAGAGATAGTCCTATATATGATTTTGTCAATTCTGAATATTATTTTATGCTTTTAATTGGCTCTTAGTGAAAAAAGTGGAATTCCAAACAAGTGTGTGTGTGTGTGTGTGTGTGTGTGTTGTGTGTGTGTGTGTGTGTGTGTGTGTGTGTGTGTGTGTGTGTGTGTGTGTGTGTGTGTGTGTGTGTGTGTGTGTGTGTGTGTGTGTGTGTGTGTGTGTGTGTGTGTGCAATTATATTTTATGAACCATAGGACAAACAAGTTCCAGCATAACTTGAAAATTCCAAATTCATATTTATAAACATACTACAATCATACTAGTATATTCTTATATTAGCTACAAACAAAAACCGAAATTGTTCTGTTACTTTTTGTTGAGCTGCGTTGATAAAAAAGAAAAAGGGGAGCAAATTTTTCCTGGTTTTGAATAACATTAAAATTTGGCTATCTGTCAATATGAATGATGCCACTGAAGATCCTCCGTCGTGTAGAAGGGCTGATGCACGCTAAATTTGTTTAGACTCAAAAAAGCACTCCTCCTTTGGCGGGGTGTGGAAATTGGTGCCAGTTCATGTGTTGTTTTTCGTCACTTGATAATGGCTCGAAATTAAGAGGCCCGTCGATAATAGCCCTCTTGTTGTCTTGAGTGCGACGTTAATAAGTACTCATTGTCCATACGGGGAAATATTCTCAAATTATGAAGATATTTCAGAAAACTAAGAAAGTGCACACTTTATCCATTTTACCATTGTAGATACTGCAACTATAATGCCACTCAGGGGCGTAGTTACAGTAGTATCAATGATACGGGGCCCCAAAATGTGTAAGAAAAAATCTTAAAATGTTGAGAGCCCTCCAAAAAGGGCCCCCAATGAGTGATAAAGGGCCCACTCAGGACTAGCTGCGGAGTACCACCAGGGACGCCTTAAGGCATGGGCCAACTGAGCTTATGCCCAGGGCCTCGTTTCGTTCTAGACTCCGTCTTAATAAGATCATGATCTAGATAATTTTAATGTGGTTAATTATTATTCCTGAGCATATTCACCGAAACACAGGGAATTTCAAACTGCATGTCATTTGGAAAAAGTGGTAAGACTGTATTATTATGTGATGACCGTTGTCCAAGTCTAGGCCTACGCCTAATACCATAAACATTCATTCAAAACATTAGTCGAAATGTGGCCATCGGGGGAATCGGTTTTTGCCTAGATTTTTGAGCACCATACAGTGCATCGTGCACATATATTTGTTTCAAACTACCATTTGAAGTATTTGACAATGCATGCTGTATATTGTTTTCTTTTAAAGATCTTAGACATGGCCTACTTACGCATAGGGGCTAAGGGTTTCAAAAAATCTTAAGATTTCTCTGGGTCCAGGGCCTCAAAGAGTCTTAAGACGTCCCTTGGTACCACTGTAAATATCAGCAAATAAGAATGTTTAGTACCGTTTGTTTTGTTCAATTAATATCATCATAGAGCTAGCTACACAGTGAGCAATAGAAAAAAAGGACCAAACGAATTTAAACCGCTGTCAAAACCCCTAAAGTGGCTATATCCTTTTCTCGACTTTCCCTGACAAAAGTTACGTGAAGTTACAGCTAGATGAGATGGTTTCATTATTCTGTTGTTTTCTAGCAAATATTGTGTCCATAACGCGTAAGTTTCAATTTACTGAGCGCGGAACTATACTACTGGGACCTTTCACGACGTATCGCTAAACAAAAAGAGAACTATAATTTTAAAATTAAATCACAAGTCTCGTAAGGAAACAATATGAAGCCAAATAAATCAATATTAAAATTTTATTCTTGGATGATTTAAAAAATATATATATGGAATCAATTTTCAAAATTTTTACTTTTATTATCCGTTCAATCTTTTACATATTTCTCTCTTCTCTCCAAGTCTAGTTCCTTAAATGTGAGCTCCATTATATCATTACTATAAATTCATAATACTATACCAGAGTTGGGGAACTTGCGGCCTTCATAAAAGCTAGCACGTCTTTTTATTAATATTTAATTATATTGATTACAACAGTTTGCAAACCAATGGAATTAAATAAAGAACGGCATGAATGTATGTATGTTTCAATGACTGCTCGTGGGAATAGCCAATGGTACATTTCAAATGTTAGAAATTAGCCATCTAGTGCAACTACCACACATGTTCATGTAGAGAAAAAATTAAGGCTTCACGTTGTGAAATTTGATCCAAATATATGTATATTACATATGCTTACATAAATAGAAATACCGACAGTGAAATATAGAAAGTTACAACAATATCTACGAATTTAATAAATTTATAGAAAAATAATAATCAATGATAAATGTTTAACAAGTTTTTACCCTTATGTGAATACAAAAATATCTTATATTTTACAACGATAAATAAATATGGATTCAATAACGTCAAACAATAAATAAATAAGGATTAAATTTTCTTTTATAATATGTCTGCATAATGCGCCAAATTGTTAAATCTATACAAAAACTATAATAACTTCATAAAAGTCGCATTTATAGGTACATGCGGCCTTTTTTATTGCTACTTAATTTACATGCTGCCTCTAATGGTAAATGGTATACCATCTTCTGATGTGGTTCATTCCAAAACATTGACAACTTACAACTATAAATGAAGTCATCATGCTGAATAATATAATTGCATTAGTAAAAATTTTCGTGAGCATCAGATGCAAGCAAACATGTTTTATATTTATTGTACTGTTGTTTTCAATGCATAGAAAAATACTGTGTACTAAAATAAATTTCCCTTAGGCAGCCGGGAGGCATCCTATACATATGCCGTGACGTCCGCGGGTGTGACGTACGCCATCACGCAAGCGTGCAGCCGAGGTTCACTATGGCAGTGTGGCTGCGACACAAGCCGGGATGGCATGCTGGACCCGCAGGGCGGCTGGAAGTGGGGCGGATGCAGCGCGGACGTCCGACACGGCATGAAAATGAGCAGACAATTTATGGACGCTCGAGAGATCGAAGGAGACGAAAGATCTCTCATGAACTTGCACAACAACAGGGCGGGCAGAAAGGTAAATCAAATACATTCGTTTTTATTGCTACTATCCTAGTGGATCATGGTCATATATGGAGAAAAAAAATATATTATTAAGAAGTCTCTGGGGTGTTAATTTTGTCTCGAGGGGTGAAAATATAAACAATTTTCAAATAGGTATACTTCGTTTAAATTTAAATTAAATAATTCGAATCTCTTACACATTATTTACAAAGGATTATGGTTTCAAAAAAGTACAAAATGTTTGAAATATAACCATAATTTTAAAAATTATAAGCATATTAAAATAAGAAATAATTTTGTAATAAATATCAAGTAATTCTTGAGTCTCGCACGCTATTTTCTAAAATAGCTGCCTTTGATGTATAAAACTTTATAGAATTATAAAATGTATCATACTCTTTACACCCTAGTAATTTAAGAATAATGTATCCTTTGTATTTCAAAATATTTGAAAAATATTGAAATTTTTTTTAAAAAATTAATTTATTATTCTATTTATTTAAAATTACTTTTATATTTAATTTTACGGGTACATTTAATTTTATAAATCAACTTATTGCTAGTAATTAAAGCTACTACTTTTGAAAATAGCATGCGCAACGTAAAACTTAATATTTCTTATAGAAATATTTCTTATTTCATATGCTTATAATTTTTAAAATTATGATTATATTTCAAACATTTTACACTTTTCTGAAGCACCATTCCTTTATAAATAATGTGTAAAAGATTCGAATTATTTAATAATAATTTAAAAGAGTTATATGTATTTGAATATTGATTATATTTTCAGCCCTCTAGAGAAAGTTAACACCCCTGAGACTCCTTAATTGAAATCTACCTTTTGCGGGGGAAATGTCTAAGATATAGGATTCGACGAAAAATAATTTCAAAATTTAATATTGCCAAAAGGGGTTGAATTTTCAAAAAAAAAAATGGAAAAAGATTTGATATTGTGAACATGATTTTAGACGAAAAATAAAATTATTTCTCTTCAATGTAAATATCCAAAAGCGAGGATAATTCATAAGTAGTAAGATAATTCATGAGTAGTGAATAAGACAATATACCTTACAACATTTCATAGCCACGACTCTTCCGCACTGTCTACTCAGCCCGATCTAAATTTTTTTCAGTCTTCCGCTTTACCGTACACTGTAATTTCGAATACGAAAAAAGCTGTTAATGTGTTTTTAGCGCGTTTTTCACGTAGTGGAACAAAAGCGCTATTAGGATGCAAATTTCGTCTTCGTCTTCGTTCCATATTTTGTCGTACCTTTTTCTCAGCCAATAAGCAACCAATTGACTTCGGGTTTTCGGCATTTGGTCGCATTTGTCCCCTAGATGAGCCGAATCATATTTAAATTATCCCATAGTTTTCCCGAATTTTCCTACAAATTTTCCTGAATTTCGCTGGTTTATAAAATTTTCTCAAATTTTACCTAGTTAATTTATTGTTTGCAAAAAGTTTTTTAAAAAAAATTATTGTAAAATACAACATGTGAAAAACGCGCTAAAATTACTTGACCATGCCAATGATTGATATCTTGTTTCTCTCGGGACTATTTAGTAAGTGTCTTGTGATCACAATAAATGTTAAAATGTACTAAAACGACTGTTCAACTTTAATAAAAATTGCTTTGACTTTTTTGTTACCATAAAAAAAAGGCTGAAGCATTTAATCTTCAGTCCCCTTATGGCAAAACTTAACATAAAAATAAATTTTAAAAAAAAACTTTTTTATAACATAAAAATGAATTTTTTATGTTTTTTTCCCTTCATCTATACAGCAGAGAACATCTTTTCCTCATAGGTAGGTTTTTGAAATTATGAAGAAAATAAATTCCATTAAACCTATTTATACGATATTTTGTTAATAGTGGGTAATTCGCAACGCACAAGAGGTTAAAAAAGGCATTTTTAAACTAAACTTTAAAAAAAACTATTTTTAAAATCTAAAATCTTCAATCTAAACTATTTTTTAACTAAAGCTCATTATATGTTCAAGAAACTTTCTTAGTTCTGCTGTTCTTGACAAGACTTTCTAATATCTTAAAATCAGTTGCCATTAAGTTGAGAAACATACTGGTGCTCCTACTATGAGAGCTTCCTATAAAGATAGATATCGCTTTTAGCATTAAAGAGGTTATATTAAATTATTTACACACATCCATTAAAAAATTTACACACATCCATAATATTAGAGCTAGGATAATACTAAAGAACTTCAAATCTATGTAAGCAAACAGGAATATTAAGCATGAAAAGCCGACGTGAAAACATTTATTCGGCGCAATACAAGCACTATTTCTTAATTTCAAGTACAAAAAGTAATCGGATAGTATTTTCCAAAAATATTACAAGTAAGCTTAATTTTTTTATTCTTAATTCTATTACTTCACTCAAAGGAGAGAAAAAAATTCTAAATACATTCATCATTTTTACTCAAAGAAACTGAATATTATAAACGTTTTACTTCCTTTGTTCTATACCTCTCTCTCTCTCTCTCTCTCGGTCCTTTCATATATAATACATGAAAATTTAAATATAACATAAGGATTCTCTTTAAATTTTATTAAAAATTATTTTTATATGTAATACAATTGTTGATGTGGTATCAAAAAGATCGCTTCTTTTGATCTTCGACTGTTTTTTGAATCATAATCATTTCATCTAAGAATTTTAATTCAACATTTTCGTATGAATGCTTCACTCTTCAGTTTTCTTAAGTCTAAAAATGTATCTAATAACCAGCAACTATATGTACGATAAAGGACTCATTTTAAAAGATGAAAACAAAGAAAAAAGTTAATTTATTCCAATTATATTCTAATGGAAATCTGCCTCCCAAACCAAACCAGAACGATCTTTCAGGACTATCACATGACAAATGCAATCGCATGTATTCTATTGAAGTCAAAGCTAGTTAAGTATTGAATTTGTTGTTTGTACTGAGTTTCGCAGAGAAATTTATTACGGTCACATGATAAATATAATCATGTGTTCTCCATTGAATTTAAAACTGACATCAGATTTGTACTTAATCTATTTATAAAATTCAAATAAAACTTCAGATTTGATAATTAGGTAAAGATATTTGTTTGGATGGAATTGTATTTTTTTATTATTAAAATTGTATTTTCGTTTTTATTCAAGTTATATTTTCATTATTATTCAAACTGTATTTTTATTATTAATGTGCTTTGTGTATGTTCATTTATAAACTATACTTAATTTATATTCAATTATTATTATTATTTACAATTTCTATTTTATATGTATTTTGTGTAAAATAATTAGTTTTACTGCCATGCCTTTTACCAACGCCATCGACTGTATTTATCTTTTACGCAATTTATCTTTGCTTCGTGTTGTTTGCGTGATATAATCTGTGCGGAATGTTCAGTTCCTGTACTGTCCCTCGCTAGGAGAGGTTTCAGCCTCATAAAGCTGCTGGCATTTGTTTATATCTTTTATACGCAAAATTAAAGTTAAGTTTTTAAAGCGAGAGTCATCATTTAGTCCCGTGTGGCAGACAATATTCGAGCAGAGACGTCTTAAAGCATAGGTTCCCAACCTTTTTTGAACTGGTGCCCCCTTTTCTTGTGAATATTTCGATACCGCTCCCTCCCACTCTAGTGAAATAAGAGTGTACATAATACATGGTGAAAACAAGAGTTACATTTTAAAATATCTTCTATTATTAATAGAATATATTTTTAATTTAATTTTTTTTCTAAGGCCTCAATTTTTTTACTTGCGAATCTGAAACAGCTATTGCTACAAATATATTTAAATGTGTAATATTATATATTTTAGTCACATAGATAGGATATTGTTGGAATTGAAACACACGCTACTGAATTTCTTCTTCGTTTAAAAGAGTGGAATAAAAGTTTTAGCTTACCTTTATAAAGACAGGCAGGGATTTTGATGATACGAAGTAATTCATATTAAACTATTGCTTTCAAAATAAATATAAATGACAGTTTCAGCCTTTAAAGAATTACATGTTAATTCCTGGTTAACATATTTAATTATGTTTCTTGGATAATATACGTAATGAAATGCAGAGGACGAAACATTTTTCCTACTGCTCACAGAGACAGCACGAGCAGTACAGCAATTAAAAAATGCACTATATCATTCAATTTACTGTAGATCTGAATGAAATGTGATCTTTAATGTTTTCATACACTTCCCGAACTACCGAAATATATGGATTTTGGTACATGTGATATAGAAATGATTTAAATACATGCAATCAACATAAGTAAACAGTATTAAAGTTTACTTTTGTTAGTACATAATCATCGTGTTTTTTAGTCTTTTTTTTAGACTATATTTGGTGAATCTGCCCAAGCCCCTCCATGCCATCTCAACGCCCCCTAATTTTCTCTGGGTCTCTTACTGCCCTTCTGAAAGCCTCAAACGCCCACAAAGGGGTGTTGTCGCCCACGTTGAGAACCTATATCTTAAAGCATGGACCATCTGGACCTTGGCTACAACGGAGGTCTTATCTCGTTCTCGACTCAACCTTAACAAGATCATGATTCGGATAATTTCAACAGTCAAATGTTTTTTCCTGTTGTAATCTCCGAAAAACTTAGAATTTTGGAACATTTGGCAACTGGCTACATGTAATGACCGTCGTCCGTGCAGAGGCCAGGGACGTCTTAAGACTTCTTGAGATCCTGGTCCCTTACGCAAACATTAGACCCTGGGCCCTTAAGCACGTGTAGGTCCCACCTATGGTCCTTAAAAATAGATGGTACATAGTATGCTTGCGTTGTTAAATATTCGTACAAACAATAATCCGACACAAATAAATGTTCATGACTCACAATTGTACAAACCGGCTCGACCGACTGCTGCCTTTTGACTGAATGAGTAATAATAGTGTATGGTGGTCCGACGGTCATGACATGTAGCCAGTTGATATATTGTAGGATATTCCCAGTTTTTCAGAGAATAAAACCGGAAAAAACATTTGACAGCGGAAATTATTCGAATCATGATCTTATTAAAGCCTAGTCGTAAACGAGATGAGGGCCCCCATTGTGGTCGAGGTCCCTGGTCTAGGTCTATCACCATACACTATCATTACGCATTCATTCAAAAGGCGGCAGTCGGTCGTGCCGGTTTGTATGATTGTAAGTCATGTACATTTATTTGTTTCACGTTATTGTTTGTACGATTATTTGACAACGTATTCTATGTACTGTTTACTTTTAAGAGTCATGGGGGAGGGGGGCTACATTTGTGTAGGGGTCCAGGAAGTGGAGTATTAAGCGGGTGTCGGATCTGGTGGCCGCCAGGGGCCCCACAGCGCTAGTAGGGGCCCCAAGCTTGATGAGTGCAAAGGCCAGCGACAAACCAACCACGCCACCTTGGAACAAGAAATAAAAAGAAAACGAAGATACAATGAAGCCCCCGCTAGAAATTTATCGAGATGAAAGAGAAATCCTAATATAGAAAAACCTTTGAAAATATTTTTAACAATACCGATATCGAATGCATCAGGTGAATGATCTTTTTTAGTTTTAAAACGTGTTAAAAATAATTTAAGAACTACTATGGGAGAAAAGACAAATTGGCAGACATGGCCATATTATGTACAGAATAAAATGTTGTGGACAAAATAGATATGGTAAAAGAAATTGATGAATTTGCCAAAGATATCAAACTGTATAGCAAAACTGTAAACTCTTAAGTAAGGTTTTTAATTTTTTTTTATATACAGTTAAGATTTATTTTTTTTTAGCCGATGAATTTTTTATAGCAAAACATTTTATTTTGAGAATTTAAAGTAAGCGACTCTTTTCACTATTTTAGTTTTTCGACTCTTAAGCCCATGGGCCTCAAACCTTTTACCGCCAGGGGCCTCCAACTATCTTAATCCGCCTCTGGGTTCAGGGCTTCAAGAAGTCTTAAGACGTCCTTGTATTCAAGTATGATGATTTTTAAAAAGTTTTTTCAAAATTAAAAGAAAATTCTTACATTACTTGTGTACTATTGAATCAATTTAATTTCATTTGCCTATGTGCATAAGATTATTGTTTACAATGTGCACTTTTTAAAAGAAAGCTTCTGTAAAAAGAAAAAGTCGGCAACACAGCGAAGTGCATGAACTGATTTACTGGAAAGACGAGTACCAGTTATCGTGTAACTATGACGTCACCTGAAGTTAGCCCTTAGGGCAGGGGTGTCAAACTTGCGGCCCGGCTAATTTATCGGCACACAGTAATATATAATAAAATATCAAAATTTCTTCCGAAATAGGAAAGATTGTAGCAGAGAAGAGATGTCACAAGTGTCAGGATGTAAACATTTAGTCTTTCTTGTTCTTTTATTTATGTTTATTATAATAAATTATTCGAAATAAACTTACATTTCTATGAATATTGATTTTTCTAGCGGCCTACCTAAAATTAAACCTTGTTTGTATGACCCAAGTTAGCCTTTGAGTTTTTGACACCCTTGCCTTAGGATAATGGTCTACAACAGGGGTCCGCGTGCCACATGCGGCACTCGGTACAATTCTCATTGGCACTCTGCTCTACTTTACTAATTTGTGGATGTAGAGTAGTGGAAGTTGATAAAAAAAATGTAATGAACTTTATTATGGACTTGTACAGAATTATGAAATACTTACACTCAAGAGCCAAAACATTATGACCACCCCTACATTTTGCAATGAACTCGCCTGGATGACGTGGAAGGCACGTGATCAGGTGGAAGTGGTATTTAACTGCTGCTGGAGAGTCTGAAGAATCATTCTTTCACTTACTTCTGTGTGTGATGGGAAAGGCTGCGGATCTGAGCGACTTTGATAGAGGGTAGATTGTAATGGCTCGAAGGCTCGGAACAAGTATTTCTGAAACTGCACGACTCGTGGGTTGTTCGCGATCTACAGTTGTTAGTACTTATGCAAAGTGGATGAATAACGGTGAAACCAGCAGTAGACGACATGGTGTTGGACGTCCACACGCTATCAAAGAAAAAGGTCGTCGGAGACTGTCTCGCATGGTGAAGCAAAACCGGAGCCAGACAGTGGCTCAACTGACAGCCCAATACAATGCAGGGCCAAGTAGAATAGTATCGGAGCACACTGTTCAGCGGACACTGTTGGATATGGGGCTACGCAGTAAACGTCCCACTCGTGTGCCTTTGCTGACCAAGCGTCATCGCCAACTGGGCCTGCGCAGGGCCCGGGAACATCGCAACTAGTCCATGGATCAGTGGGAGAGAGTTGCTTGGTCAGATGAATCACGGTTTGTCATTCATCACGCCGATGGCCGTGTCAGGATACGCCGTCTTCCAGGCGAACAGTTGCTCCCTCAATGTACAGTAGGTCAAAAACAGGCCGGTAGTGGTGGTATTATGCTTTGGGGAACGTTCTCTTGGGCGTCTCTGGGACCCGTGGTTGTGGTAGAGCAGACCATGAATGCTACAGGTATCTGAACATCATTGCGGAGCAGTTGCACCCTTATATGGCCTCTGTTTTTCCAGCTGGAAATGGAATGTTCTAATAGGACAATGCCCCGTGTCACAAGGCTAAAATTGTGTTGGAGTGGTTCCAGGAACATGATGCTGAATTCCAGTTAATGTCCTGGCCGCCTAACTCACCGGATCTCAATCCGATAGAACACATTTGGGATGTCATGGGAAGGCAGCACAGAGTTCAAAGACCACCAATTCGCAATATCTCGGATTTGCGTGACCGTTGCTTAAACATCTGGTACAATCTGTCTCCGACCATCTACCAAGGACTTGTGGCACCCATGCCAAGGCGGGTTGAAGCTGTGTTGCGCGCCAAAGGTGGGCCAACTCGTTATTGACAGGTGGTCATAATGTTTTGGCTCTTGAGTGTATATTCATGCTGTCTATTTCTAATTTTAATAAATATGTTTAAAAAAATGCATAATATATGTACAATTTTAATTTTTTTATTTGTGTTGGAAAAATAGTTACCTTTTATGCAGTTTATTTGTATGTTAAGTAATATCATTAAATGATGAAAAATTAGCATATAATAAAACTTTAAATCTGTATCATTGACCTCTATTCCTTAATTCTGCTTGCAGTGGCGTAACGTACCCCCCATTGCGGGGGGCAGGGACTCCAGGGGGCCCAAAGCTTGACTGACGCTAAGTACGTATATGAGCTTGGGACCCCAAATCTGAGTTTGCTGGGGGGCGCTTACATATTCTTCGTTACGCCACTGTCTGCATGCATTATCGCAGGAATCGAATGGTTTAAAAAATGTCCGAGTGTGTGGCACGCTGAATCATATTAGTAGATTTTAGTTTGGCACGTTACAGCTAAAAGGTTGCCGATCCCTGGTCTACAACATTACGAATCTCTACCAAAATTTTAAAAACAGAAATAAGATATTTTTGCCTTTTTTTCTAATATTAGGTTGGGGGGGGGTCCATTATTTTTACGTGAACTTCAAAACCTGGTTTAACATGTTTCGGGTTACTAATTTTGGTCAAATATGCACCATTTTGTTCTATAATCTGTTGCCATTTTAAAGGTAGTTTCATAATGCCTCTCTCATATAAGTCTTGGTCCCTATTGGCGAGACTCTGGTAATCGGTTTTCACAATCTTCTCTTGATGTTAATTTCTTATCACCAAGGAAGTTTTGAAATGCAAGAAAAACACTAAATTCGGATCTCTACTGTCAACAATTGGACCGTTTTAGATAGCAATTGACCATAAACGCCAAGAATTGGCCAAAAAGGAGAGGTGTTGTGTTCCATCAGGACAACACCAGGCCACACTCATCTATAGAAACTCCCAGAAACTCCGGGAGCTTGGTTAGGATATTTTGAAGCATCCACCATATTGTCCGAACCTGGTACCAAGTGATTAATATGTTTTTCTTGCATTTCAAAACTTCCTTGGTGATAAGAAATTGACATCAAGAGAAGATTGTGAAAACCGATTACCAGAGTCTTTCGCCAATAGGGACTAAGACTTATATGAGAGAGGCATTATGAAACTACCTTTAAAATGGCAACATATTATAGAACAAAATGGTGCACATTTGACCAAAATTAGTAATCCGAAACATGTTAAATAAAGTTTTGAAGTTCACGTAAAAATAATGGATTTCTTTTTCCCTAACCCAATATCATACATTTCTTAAGTCAAGGGCATTTTTATTTTTTTTGCATATGTGTGCCAATATTATTTAAAAATAGTTTTTAAAAACTTGCGTAAAAAGTAAAAGTTGGCAACAGATGACGTAATCAAAAGTATGAGACTCGTGTCAGTTTTTTTGACGTCTGGAAGCATGTGATTATTCATCTGTCACGTGATCGTGACATCAATCGAATTAAACTGTTGCACAAGTCTAATATTGGAGAACGGAAGAAACATTTTAGATGGGGAAAGATCTATAAATCTATTGTTACATGCTATGTATTTTATATATATATATATATTTAAAAACTAAAATAACGAGTAGCTTTCCAAACACGAGTTCCAATTCCGTGAATAGAATCGTAATCAATGTTAATTCAATATAAAATCTTATCTCTCTAGATTTTTATTCTGAATAAATACAATAACTAGACGACGCACAAACACGAGAGGTAATTCGAGTAGCAGGCTTGGAAGTTTAAAGAACACAATCAGCGTTAATGTTCTTTGGCACGCATTCTAATTTTATTACTTGTTATCTAAACAAGACGTTTTTTAATGAGTAGGGGGGGGGAGATATTTTTTATACCTCTTCTCTGTAACAGTAAGGAATGCTTTTTATCGACTATTTATCAAATTCGATTATTTATCGGGATAGAAAAAATAATTTTATTTTCCTTACGGAGTAGCTTTACAATTCGCCAAGCGAACGCAATCGTTTTATTTCCTCCTGGAAACAGATTTTATTAGATATTTCAGGAAAAAACAGTGAAGGTATTCTGCACAATAAATATTAATTATTTTACTTCGAAATGTATAAGCATGAAATGTATAAAAAGAGCGCCCTCTCTCAATTTCTCTTTCACCATATCAAAACTATTCAAATGATTTAAGTCCTAAATGATAATTTCAAATTTAAGGTGACACAGTACGATTCAATTGGCAAAAATCAGTTAAAAATTCAAATACATTTTTTCTAGTCTAAACTATTCTTTATATATAATTTTCCATAATCTCACAAAATTTGAAAGTTCTAAGTTAAAATATCCAGAGTTTTGATAAATATCTCAATGGCAAATAAAAATTTTAAACTGATTCATCTAGAAAGAAGAAATAGCTTGTTTACTTATTTTCAAATGTCAATGCATTGTTTTTTATTGTTTCAAATCCTTTTATATTTTTTCTACCTGTTACTATTAATACATGTAACGAAAATTGGTGTGCATTTTTGAATGAAAGCAATACTTATTTTTTAAAAAATAGTTGAATTTAGAATTTATACATTTTTTTTAGGAATGTTCAATAGGCATTCATAAAAAAAAAGTATTTCACGAATATCAGTCATGTTAGCAGAAAACCCTGCCAAGTTTTGTTATACATAGCTTAACATACTTGTAAATCAAATTTCACGCATGTACATTAATTATTGTTGGAGGAGTAGTACTTTAAAATCCCTTCATAGATTTGTAAGTTTTTCCTTAAAAAATTAGATGGTTAAACTTTTTTAGTATTTTAAGCACAAAGACTATTTTACGTTATGCATATTCATAGGGTAAAAGCCAAGACTGTAAACACTATTAAATGGAATATTGTTTTATAAATCGCGTACCATATCCGCTTGACAGTTGTGTGAATAATACGAGTAATAATTTACATACATACAAGAAACATTTTTATCCTCTAAGATTATTAAAATTTAAAATAGGTAAATATTAGTGAATGGGATATATAAACTACACAAGTCTCTCTCACGTGCTTCAGGTTCTTTTAATTATTTATCACCATATTGTATATACATTTACATCTATTTGCTTAGAAACACATAGTAATTTGTTCGATAAGGAATTAAGGACAAAATCTTATAACTGCCGAAGTAACAAAATTTTTCAATAGAGAATTATCGAAGACATAAATACGGAACTGAGAGATTTTACTGTAAATGTATAATAGAGTTTAAAAAGATAATTATGTTTAAGTTCATAAAATTGATCCAAAAGCTTTAAATCTGTGAAAACATTTTTCTTTTGCCTTGGAAAAAGGACGTTTATTATCGATGAATTTTTGATCTACACAACTTAAAATATTAGCTCCTTTACCTAAGCAATACTCTTAAGCAGTTTTTTCTGTTCTTTTTTTTAACACATAAAACCCGCAAATATAGTCAATAAAATTTCGGTCTCCTCACGAACTATGAATTCAATCCCCGCAGACCCTGAGAATAGATTTTGAAAATGAAAGATGGGGGAAAGCAATGTAGTCAAATTTTGACACAGTTCCTTTCCTACATTTTTTTTTTATTATTTACGAAAAATAGAGCCTTAAAGAATGTTGCATAGTTTATGTGCCCTATGGAAAAGAACGCCCTTTTAAGAAGGTCCATAAATAAATTTGATAGCATTTGAGGTTTCCAATCAGGAACCGTCCTCTATAGCCACCACTCCTTTCAATATCCAGAAAGTTAGGTGACATTCGACACCCTACATTAAACTCTTAAGAGAACATGCCACATATTTTCAGATTTATGCCATGCTGACCTTCAAAAGGTGAAAGTAGCCCTTCTAGAATGTGCGTTATTGCAATGCTCGGTTCAAGCTTTTTATCCTGGTATTTGTGCACCGCGGAAAAAGGTAACAAAGAATGCACCAAAAAGTTCACTAAAAGAAAAAATTATACCAAAAGTTGTTGAATATGAAAGTGTTGCAATTAATATGAGCCCATAATTTTCCAAAATTTCCCATTTGTGTTGAGTATAATATTTAATATTTTTATTGAACTATTTATTTTAATTACTTTTATTTTTTATTTTATTTTATTTATTTTTTACTATTTTTCTTTTGTTATTTTTATCAAAATTTTTATTAGTCAAAAAGAAATATTGCAAAATTAAAAATTTTCGCGGAAAATATCGAAAAATAATTAATTGGCAATTTCTTAACCAGTTGAAAGTACCTAACTATATAAACTTTTTTTTGTTACTTTGGGTTATTAGAGATTATATTTTGCAAACTAATTATTAAGTTAAGTATTTTTTTTAATTTTTATACGCTTCTAAGTTTATTAATATACAAAAGGATAATAGGAATTTTATGTTTTTAGAAATTAATTTTAAAAAACTTAAATCTTATTTTTAGCGCATTTTTCACGTAGTGTAAAAAAAGCGCTATTAGGACGCAAATTTCGTCTTTGTCTTCGTTCCACCATTTTGTCGTACCTTTTTCTCAACCAATAAGCAACCGATTGATCCCGGGTTTTCGGCATTTGGTTGCATTTGTGCCCTAGAGGAGCCGAATCATATTTAAATTTAAAAAAAATTTTTTAAGTACAGTACTACTTTTTGTTAGTAAAAAGTTCATTAGTTGTATTATTGTAAAATACAACATGGGGAAAACGTGCTAAAATTACTTGGCCATGCCAATGACTGATATCTTGTTTCTTATTTCGGACCAGCAATATAAGCAAATAAAGAGAGTCCGACTGGTACCTCCAAATTATATTTAATCCTACATTCCTAGTCCAAAGAGTGTGCTATTGTGTTACAGCGGCTTCTCTTTGACCTGTACTTTCTATAGCTACATTCTTACATATTTTTTAGCATTAAATAATACACACAGTAATTTCATATATTGTTAATGATTATATGTGTATATGTGTGTACTTATATTATTTTAATATACAGGGTTATCAGAAATGAATGACCCGATTACAAAATTTAATTATTCCCAGATGTATAAACAGAAAATGATAATTAAGATGCCTTGTAAAGATATAATATGAAATTTTTTTCGTACGCAACGTTTCTGAACGTAAAGTAAAATTTGTTTTAACAAATGTTCAATGAGACTTGTTTCAGTCACCCGTATGATATCATTGCGAACCTGGTCGCCCCGGGCTTTTTCCTTTACAGAGGCTTCCAGTTTCCTGGAACTGTTTTCATACCATCTTCTTATGCTCTTAGATATCAATGCATTTCTATGGTACTTACTCCAAAATTCACGCTGAACCGTGATTACTGACAGACTTTTTGCAAACGAAAGCACATAAAATGCCTTCTCCCGCTGCGACGCCATTTCCACTTCTTATCACAATTTCAAAAACATCTTCATTACAACATTGCTGCCACCTGTTTGACAAAAACAATGTTATAAACTTAAAATTTCATTTTGTATCTTTACAATAACATATTAATGATCATTTTCTGTTTATTCATCTGGGAATTATTAAATTTTGTATTCGGGTTATTCATTCCCCATATTCATTTGTATACTCTATTTGAAACGTAAAAATTATACAAAAGAAATTAAAATAGATAATTGAAACTTTAGAAATGGGGGGGGGGGAATAGATGCAACATGTTTATAAACACTGTAGATTAAAGACTGTTTTTAAAAAAATATTGAATTTAAACAATTTTTAATGGTGAACTAACATTCCCCTCTCTTTTCTGTTTATACTAAACTAAATTCCATGGAATATTAACTGGTATTAAATTGATATAAGTTATTATATGTAGTCCATTATTAATTTAAAAAGTTGCATATCTAAGCAAAGCATTCGAAAATTCTTTATTGTATATGTGAGAGAGATTTATAAAAACAAATACATGAGGATAGGGACTTCGATTTGGGAAAAAACTGTAAAAACAGTGTAACTGTTTAAAAGCATTATCAAATACTGTTCGTGACAAATATTTTTTGATATAGTTTTTAATTAAGTGTACCCCGATAAGAAACATAATTTATAATAAAACACAAAAGATGATCTTTTGTTCTAGCACTAACACTAAAAGTTATTTTTCTTGATTCAGTTTCATTCCCTCTTTTGTTACCGTATGCCAGGGGTGGCCAACCCACAGCATGCGTGCCACAGTGTGTCACGGGGGAGTTGTAACAGTGGCGAAGACTTACAAAAAATTTTGAAATTTTGAAAAGCTAATAAACATCCACTTTTTACAATTTTATTGGAGTTGTCTCAGACAAAAAAAAACCTAAAAATTTGGATCAAAATATGTTTGTGAATAAACGTTTTCTGCTATGAAACATAATAAAATAAATATCACTCAAAACTAGCTGATAAGCGCTTATAATAACCTAATTTTGTAGGCATCTGTAAGAGCTAATCCTAATATAGATGACTTGGTAAAAAAAAGTAGTAATTCAAAAGCCACATTAAGTAAATACTGAGCTTTTAATAATTATTTTAAATTAAATGATTCAAGTTACACATTTTTATTTTATTCTTAACCTAATTGATTTAACCTGTAAAAAAATTATTAACCATAAAACCTAAGTTTGTACGTTCGTCTTACTTATTATATTATTTCTAAATTTCGACTACATAGACTTGTATTAAAAAATGTGCTATATGTGCATAAAAATCCCATAATAATCTTATAAGTAAGTAACATTTGTTTGTTGGAAAAGTTGGAAATGGCACGCATAATTATTTTTTTATCAAATAATGGCACTCTTCCCAAAACGGTTGGCCACCCCTGCCTTATGCCAAGAAAATCCATTCTTCTACGAATTGTAGCAGGGGGGGGGAATCAAGAACTTCCACTAAATAGCTGCTCTTAACCCCTATGGCTTCCCGCGATTACCTGAAATGAGGAAGGTAACGATAGACAACCTTTTGACCTTTCCTCTCTCCCCGGGTCTCTCTTCTCTGGAGTCCCTTATTGTAAAAGCTATTCATTTCACCTCCCCACCCTTAAATATTACATTCAGGAGGAAAACGCAATTCCAGTTCATACATTGTTGCTACTTATGGCGTTTGAAAACCCACGGGGGGAGGGAGGCTTCCCCTGCTTTGCCTTTATTTAGTAGGGGATTAAGTCTTTTGATGTACCCTCCATCCGCAAAAAGAGTCCGCCGAAATTTGATGCGGTGGTTCTGTTTTGGTATGCGGTCAAATATAAAGACAAGTCTGACTGACAAGATCTGACATCTTTGGTTAGGTAGGCTGTCCAACTGAAGTGAAAGAGGATTTATTCACCTTATTTTGAATAATCTTCCGGAGATGAATGGCTAAGTAAGCGGAAATGTTAGCTGTCACAGCGTGTTTTATGAAAGTTAAATCGAAATTGCCCGTAACAATGAATCTGTTTTGAATGTTTGACATCCTATTTGAATATTTTGTCATTGCTTGTCGGGATTGTATATAGAGTGAAACTTTTTTTAATCATATTCTGAACACGAAAAGAATGGCTTAAATTGAATGCAAGATGATCGAAGAGTCTCGAAACTAAAAACTAATAAAAGAAATATATTGCTTCTTTGTGACAACGTTGTTAACACAAACTAACGGATGACCAGAATATAAGAAAAAAATACAAGTCGAGAATAATGGCTTATATACCGACATTTTTATGAAAGGTATTTAAAACATAACTGAAATGAAATGAAGTACTATTTATTTTTTATCGTGAATTTGTTAGTATTGACTAAATTGTATGCACAATACCAATATAATATTATTAAATACTCAGCATTATAAGTTGCATTTAAAGTACAAAGCTTGTTTTATTTTATACTAGCTGGTATACCCGTTCATCGCACGGGTGAATTAAAAATTAAACAATACAGATTGAAGGATAAAGAAGTTTTTAATGATTTAATTTTACGTGAATTGCAAATTAAACAAAAAAAAAAAAGCTTTTTCATACCTTAGATAAACAAAAAACATATTTGTTAAATTTTAAGTTTGCAAGTCTAATAGCAGATAAAAAAAAATTTTATTTATAACACCCTTGTGGGTCGATTTTTGAAAACACCTTCTTAAGCTGATCTCTGCTGCAAAAGTAACATATTGTTACAAATTTTGTGTAATCAACGCTTAAAATAGTGTAGACAATTTATATCTAGATGTGTAAAACGTTAATATTATTTTCTGTTGTATTTATTTTATGTTAAGGTTGTGTAATATTCGCAAACAACGCTGTTTTTTACATTATAATGGCAATTCAATGGAAACATAGCGAAATGTTGGCGATAGAGCCGAGTTGGCATCATTTTTGGCCAACATGTTGGCAACATGGCGATTGATTGAATGGTGCAGAAGTTGATATGCTGTAGCGCCACTTGATGGGGAGCTGCAACAAAGAGGATAGCACAAAAACCATCTTCACAGAAAAATGCATATACATACCAATTTTCATTGCGATCGGTTGAACGGTGTTGGAGTAAAAGCCATATATACAACAAACATCCATTTATATATATAGAAAGACATATATAATAATGTATACTTCCCTATTTGAATTGGATATTATTCACTATTTCATTGGTTTTAATTTTGTTTTCACTGAACCTTAATTTTTTTTCTAAAGTAAAAGTAGCCTTTAAGTTACTCCTTATAACATCAACTATCGGCAAATCAAAGTCCCGTCAAATCAGTCCAGCCGTTTCAGAGATTGGCCGGAACAAACAGATAAATAGACAAAAATTTTAAAAATTTATCTTTTGATATACGTACCGGATATATACTTTTAAATGCATTTAGTAAAAAATTGTTAATTTGAAATTACAAACAGACACTCCTATTTTTTATTTATTTGTATAGATGATGTTTATTTTTAAGAATATACTTAATCTTTCTTCTGTATTGGAGGGGTAAAAAACTTTATGTATCTAATTAAAGTATATAAGCTTATGTTTTCCTGAATAAATAAACTAAAAATCAGTAACATGTAATTATAAAATTTAAAATGATACTGCCATGTATAAAATTAATAATCCGATAAATTAAAGTGCTTTTGGCGATACAAGTATTGGAAAATTAATTGCATAACAAAAATTTTAAATATCGAACAGTCCAATTTTTTTCTCATTTAGATTAACAGCACTTTTACGAAAGTAGTTATGCCACGCATAGAAATGAGTTACACATGAATGAATTTTTACAAATGTAAAACATCTTAACGAAGCCGATTTTACCTTAATTTATCAAAAATTTTATAAAATTTCTGCGTTTATCTTCAAAATAAAAATTGTTCCTCTTACAAGTATACGGTTTAGTACAATGCTGTAAAAAGACTACAATTGGAGGGGGGTCCCTCTCATCCCCATGACCCTCTGCTGTGTCTCTTCACACTTATATAAACTTAGATTGAAATTTAATTAAAAACGCTTCAGAGCAAATAAAAAAAATAAAAGAAGCAAATATACAACATTCAATGTGGTAGATATCTCAAAATTGCAACACATTAATAATTGATCTGATGTTTTCTAAGAAATTTAAAAATAGAAATCATTAAAAAAAACTTATTAATTTCTTATTACTTTAAGAAAGTTTGGTGGTTTCATTGTTTGATACTGTTCCGTTATCGCTGTAACAGCCAAAAATAAAAGGGCAAATACAACCTGTGGTCAGGAAGTTCGGGGAATGAATTTTTATTTCAAATACAGTATTGTACAGCATCAAATACAATTTACTGTCCTTCAAAATAATCTTCATGGATGGTAATGCACTGTTGGGAACGAGTATATAATTCTTGGAAACTCCTGTAAAACAGTTCTTTCGGTATGGCTTTCAGCTCGGTCGTCACGTTGCTTTGAATGTCGTTGATGTACGTAAATCTCTTTCCCTTCAGGGCTGACTTCAATCTTGCGAAGAGAAAGAAGTCTGCAGGTGCCAAATCAGGTGAATAAGGGGGTGATCAAGTGTCACAACTCCATTCGCGGCCAGGAACTGCCGTACAACTAAGGAGGTGTATGGCCAGACATTATCGTGGAGAAGAATCCAGGAGCCTTGCTTGGCGTACTCAGTGCGAACGCGACGGATCCGTTGCAGTAAACGCTTCAGATTTTCTCGGCTTGGGCAACAGCATTCAATATGGTACTCTCAGGGAGGAATTTTTTGCGAATGAGACCTTTATATATATAGAGTCGAAGAATGCGAAGAGCATTGTCTTTATGCGCTCTAGGCTTTTCCAGGCTGGTCCGCCCTTCCCGGAAACGCTTAAACCATTCATAAACACTCTTTGATGTGATGGCTTCATCTTTATAAAATTCTTTGAGCATTCCGTGAGTTTCTTTTGCCGATTTCCCAAGTTTGAAACAAAACATGTTTATTCTCTGATCCATTTTATACACCGCGACAATCCACAATAAACTTTTCGCCCTCGGCGTTAAACTAACAGGGAATAAAAGCACTTGGAACCTTGTCAATTTCAAGCGTGTTCAAACAGATATTGACCTTCACCAAGCGTGGAGCGTTGATATTCTACTCGTAAAGCAGCGATCCGTACAAGCTCAGTCACCGAACTCTCTGGCCACTATATCGTGGTTTTGATCTTTCAATTTTCGTTTATCTTGTATCTCCATCTGTAAACAAACTGACTAGTTTAAAGGATAAGGGGAAAAAAGGAAGAATCTCGGCATGTTCTTTTGCCGTAGTTTATATTTGAAGGTTTATGAAGCAAAACTAAAAAAAAATTTTAGGTCGCTATTCCCGATCGCTTAGCTTCGGGACTTCGATTCAGAGAATTACGAGGTCTGTCGCAAATAGCATTCGAATTGCTTTGCAGGGCCGATCCTAGGGTGTCGGCCGCCCGCGTGCGAAGACTTAATGTGCCGCCCCTCTAGATAATTTTTTATATTTTGACTAATACTAGCATATTTAATTACTTATTATAGTATTTTCATAACTACTTATTATTATAATACTTATATATTTAATTACTTATTACACAATACTTATATATTTAATTACTTATTACACAATACTTATATATTTAAAAAAAATTACACTTATTACATTACTTATATATTTAATTACTCTGATAACATTACTTATATATTTAAATACTATTAGAATACTTATATGTATAATTACTTATTTAATACTTATATATTGAGGTTATAAATTCATCTAACTCTATGAGAGTAAAAAGTAAAACATTCATATAAATGCAAATAAAATTTGAAGGCAAAATTTTAGTTTTTGGTCAGCTAATGGATTATGATCACGGCAAAATACTTTAACAAAATAATAAGCAAGCAGAAACATTACCTTTGAAATAAAAATTGACATTTTATAATTCGAAAAGTAAAACAACAGTATTTACACAAAAAATACATTTTAATGAAAAAGTACTAAATCTTAAATCTCGTGAAACGAAAAGTATATAAATCAGACCCTTACAAAGACTACTTAATAATTAATTATAAAATAACTTTTCTGGTTTTCTGAGAAGCAAATTTGTCAATAATTTTGGTGAAATCAATTTTCTCAGAGATTTCGGATTCAATAGAGAATATGTAGCTGTGGTAGACTAAGGTAAAGGCAAAGGACTCGTAGCTGTTGTGTCATGAGTTCGAGCCCATTACTACTGAAAACCTGCCGTGTAGGGGAGCGATGCAAGTAAAATCTATCGAGAGCTCAAAGTGGTGTGATGTGGTAGTTAGGAGAGGGGGTACCAGATCAGGTGACGTCCTTGTAACTTGACCATGGTTCAAAATTACGAGGTCCGTTGTCAAAAGCGTTCGTGTAGCTGAACAGTGAGACGTAAATATTCACTCTCTCACTCAATAGAGAATGTGTCCATATCTGAAAGCATTTCTTGTGTAGCATTCCTAAAGACTCCTAGAAAATTTTTTAAAATATGTACTTTACCATCAATAGAGGTCACACATCTAATAACAAACTCTGTTTGTTCTGTGTGATTTACATCTGGAGTAAAGTCAAAAATTATAGAATAATATTTTGCTTCTTGGAAAATGCGTGTTATCTCATTACGAATAGATTCGGCCAAAATAGTAATTATTTCATTTTGAAAATGCTGGCATAAATAGTATGGAATGCGTGTTTTGTTGTTTTTGTATTTACTGACAATATTAAGGTGTTCTGAAATATAACTGGATAAAATTTGGTCAATATCTAAACCGTCTTTAAAAATTACCACTATCTCAGCTTCGTACTAGTTCCTCTAAATGCTAAATTTTGACTCTCTAAAAAAATTGTACTTCAGCAATCATCCTTTCAATGATGGCGCGTCATCGCCTTTTTCTCTCGATTGAATACGTTTAGTTGTTCCGTATCGATAGTACAATTTTCCAGTCTTGTCTTTAACTCGCACCACGATTTTATACAGTTTGTATGTTTCAGAGTATTTTCATGATTATAATAAAAATAAAAAATAAAAATACGTTATATTTCTCGTTCTAATAAAATTCTGTCTTTTTGCTTCCGGCAAAAATGTCATCTCGGGATATTTTCGATACTATTTAAATATTAACGCATGTGTGTGCAGTCTTATTTGAAAATAAATTTATAATAATTCTACTAAATTTATCTCTCTTTAAATTAAAAAAAGATTGCAAACGTTGAAATTATTAACCTATTATTGACCTAATTTACAAAGTTTTATTTTCCCCAAAGAATTTTTAAGAAATTCCTTTTCAATACTTCGATCAGCAATAACACAATTACTTATAATTACTAATAATTGTAACATAATATTACTAAATATCTCCTGATGTATAAAAGAGAGAGAGAAAGAACCACCTAAAAACACATGTATTACATTGACTTAACATGGTGATTCATGAAAATGATTCATGTAATTGATGATTCAGAAAAAAATAAACATTTACAATGAACAAGACAACTGAACCGCAATTTTTTTTTTTTACTACTGGGAAACAGTAATAAAGGATGTGCAGATTTCGTTCTAGAAGTGGAAGCTATTTTATGAAAATAATAATTTAGCATTATTTAATATTATACCTATTTTATCCAAAGTTGAAATTTTACAAACCGTGTACTCTTAACTATAGCTATGGACACGCATATACAAATAATTTCATTGTCATTAAAATTATATAGCTAGTTTTCTTTTAACTCTGCAATTCTTTGTTATACACGCGTATGTGAATTTATTTATTACATAAATGTATACGCATATATATATATATATATATATATATATATATATATATATATATATATATATATATATATGCGTATACATTTATAATTAAAA
>BMAO01021776.1:0-13370 GCA_019973975.1 Trichonephila clavata
TAAGGATGACCCAGACAGAAGAGCTCAGTTTTATGAATGGTACCTTGTTCAAGTGATTATGAGGCAATTTTTATTTCCAAGTGATGTCTTTTTTACTTCAGGGGTTACCTAAAGAATGTGGCATACAACAGGAACAACAGAAAAACTGTACAATGAAAGCTGAAATGGCTAGTCACGCAATTCCTGTAGCAACTCTGAGAGATGTCACCAACAATGTATGGCGTCACGACGCGCCGTGCATAAATGGTTTGGAGGAGGGTGGATTATATACGGTTTGAACATTTATTGTAAACTTTGTCATTTTTCACTGTAATACTTATGATAATATGTACGTTTTTTTCTTCCTCAACGTGTGTATACATTTTTTTGATTGCCTCTCTATATAGGAGAAAGCAACTTAATTTTAACGGATCTCCAAGTCTATAGACAGACAGACTTGAAGTTCGGAAGGCATGTCATTATGTTGGTTGTGATATACTAGAAGTTAGTTGAAAAAACTGTGAAGGTTTCGGGGTGTGTATAGAAACACAAAACCTGTTTTGAACCAATGTCGTATTTAGTCCTGAGTGGGCCCTGTATGAAAATTCTTTGGGGATTCTTTTTTCGGAAATTCAATAATAATAATCATGTAGCGAATATCTATATAAGCCAGAAACAGCCTCCGGATATAGGTGATGACTTCTGTCTAGTGGTCATGCTACTGGGCTTCCAATCGGTAGGTCATGAGTTTTATTCTCTAGATCTGCGCTGCTACATTGATGACCTTGACTTAATAAAAACGCAAACCTTCTGATCTGTCTTGGCACTATATCCTTAAGAGCAGCCAAAAGTCATCAGACTCACTTGACGCAGCAACCAAACCCGTTAGACTCACTTGACGCAGCAACCAAACCCGTTAGACTCACTTGACGCAACACCTCTAATTAACATCAACAACTCACATGCTACACACGGTCACCATAACAAATATCTCGTTCGTTCACTTATCCACCAACTCACTGATGGAGGAGTACTGTAGCGGATATCTACATAAGCCAGAAACAGCCTCCGTATAGAGGTGATGACTTTTTACAGTGGTCTAGTTACTGGACTTCCATTCCATAGGTCACGGGTTCTATCCTGAGGATCTTTCTACTACAATCACATGGATAAGACTTATTTTGAAGTGTTTAAATATTAAATCTTTTGGGGCTCCGAATCATTGACAAGGCTGATACAGCGGTAGCTACACCGTATATCTGCTTTCAACTATTAGATCTGCAGCTTAAAAATTTGGCTACCATGTTTCTTCCATTGAGTAAAGATCCACGAAAAACGGGTTTTGAGAAAACTGTTTCCCACAGTGACGCAAAAAATAATATTTTTATATTTGAATTCTATATTATTCATAAATAAAATACAGACAGACTAGAACCTGAGAAATACTGAACAACTCAGCTATATTTATTTATTTCGTTTCCCTTTTTTTTTATTAAAATCCTTTTTTCTCTTTGAGTTTGATTTCTAATGTATTTAAAATTATTAAAAATATTATTTAAGTTTTAATCTCATTATTTTGTCCTTTTAGCTTGATTGCTATATTTTAATGAAAAACGTGGATAACAGCTATGTCTGCTAGTACACATGTGCATGTATGTGTGCTTGTGAGTATACATTTCTTCGAAGTTACATAAATTTGATTCATCTTTTATATTATGTAACCTATTATTTAAAATATAATAAATAAACTTTAACATTAATATTTATATTTAGCTTTTCATAAAAACTCTTCAGTATAATTATCGCAATTATTTCTGAAGTAATTTTCTTTTTTGTTATCATATTTATTGTGACGAAATCAACGTAATGCTAATTTTTTAGTATTATGTTTCGAATAAAAAAAATTTAGTATACAGTTTGAAAAACATAGGTACCATTCTATATTTCCAATATTTATGATTATTTTTTCAAGTATGATTAAAATGGCTTGATGTTCATCTGATTTAAATGTTAAAATCTTTCGTCAAAAATGGAAAAAAAAAATATTTAACATAAAATTTCTTGTTGCACAGGATCGTCACAAAATTTTAAGAGCATAATGAAGATATCACATTTAAAAAATATTTTTGTCTTATTGAATTTAATTTTGTAAGCAATAATTTTGAGTTACTTTTTTATATTATTAATTAGGGACGCGTATATATATATATATATGTATATCCATTTCTGAGAATATTAAATATTTCTTTTAATGTTAAGATTTTTTGACTATACTTTTTATCCACTGCCCTTGAAAATAAGGTTTTCTTTTCCTGTTGTGTGCTAAATTTTTATGATGTTACTTTTCATATAGTTTTCGTTCGTATTACATTTTTACATAGAATAATATTCGTTTCATATTAATGTACTAAAATGTTTTTTTCTCTATATGAGTATATAAATTTGCTCATATAACTTTTTAAATATGTTTCCATTTTACTTAGAATAATGTTTATTTCCTACTGCTATATAAAAAAAAATTAATTATTGACAAAGTTAAACAAATAACTCACTTATGTATTACAACTTTCTTTTTTTATTTTAGTTTAAAAATGGAGCTAAAATTATGCATATACTTTCATGAAAAATGTAAAATATTCGTTTGAATTTTGTAATTATTTTCAAAATGTTTTTATTACGAGAGTGATTGTAACAAAGAATGGAATTCAGTAACTTCAAGAGACATAACAATGATTCATCTCAGTTACGAATAATTATACCCAGTAACAAAGAAAGTAGAAACTATGAATTATTAAGTAGAAATATGTTGAAAAAGAATTTTACTCTTCGGATTTGTAAGAAAATCCAAAGTATGAAATGAGAAATAAGGAATCATCCCTTTTCGCTTCGCAGATGGCACTTTTGTTACGTTTTTCTTTTTTTAAAACCTGATCTCTCTGTCAAATTTTTAATATTTTCTAATAATTTTGTAAAAGGAGCTATGATAAGTTTTTGCTGTGGAGTAAGGTATTTTTTTTTACTTTTTGAATCACAATAGAAACATATCACACAACTCTTTTTTTAAAAAATAAATTAAATGAAAACTAGAAAGAGTTAGGCTTAGATCAGTTCAAAGTTTATTTTATATTTTATTTCTGTGTAAACGTAGATAGAAATACAGAAAATTGTGTTTAATGAAAGTGCACTTCAAAATGAATTTTGATCTGGACAAATGTAATGAACCTATTCTTAACACAATGATTAAATTTTGTATTAAAATTGATGTATAAGTTTTACCTTTGTAGTATGGATATTTCACGTTGTAAATATGAAAGCACTTTTTTAAAATTTTGTTATTCCTAAGTACTAACTTATATTGAATTAAATATGAGCTAAGTTAAAGATGGGATTACGGGTGATCTCTTATATACTGTCAATATTTTCTCTGAAAAATTTGCGTAGAACTTTTCTTTCAAATCGTGTAACTAACCACTGTTCTTTTCACAAATTGGCATTTATGAAGCGTTTTGAGTCTAGAAATACACTGCTGGCCACCGTAAATGCAACAGCCTGAAGGAAGCACGCAAATAACATGAAATTTACAAAAGGCATAGCGGAGGTGAGATATGCAAATGATTAGAATTTCAGCGCAGACACCCTTCACGCACGCCTGTGGGTCACCTCAGAGTGCTATTTAAGGCATGGAGATTTCGACGATTTCAAGTTCGCAATTGTGTTTTTCTTGTGGTTTTTTCAAAAAACAATCAGTTATGTCTCGTAGAAAACAGCGATCAGCTTTTAATCAAGTATTCGAGTACTACAGAGGAAGGATAGTGGCTACCGAGAATTGTGGATTATCTTTCAGGGAAATCGGTAGTCGTGTTGGACGAAACCAACACGACTACCGATTTTCCTGAAAGATAAACACTGTAAAGCGGATATGTGACCTTTGGATGCAGGAGGGTACGACGGACCGACGTGGTCGATCGCATCCACCTCAGTGCACCACTTCACTTGAGGACAGTCAAATTGTGTGCATGGCAGTGACGGATCACTCAGTCACATCACGACCATAGCACATCACATTAAATCTGTAATGCATCATTCAGTGTCTGCGTGTACCATTCGACACGTTTACAGCAAGTGGTCTGTTCGCAAGACGTCCATTGCTTGATCTACCCTTGACGCAGAACCACAGATGTCTCCGCCGCCAATGGTGCGATGAAAGAAGGATGTGGGCGGCAGAATGGAATGAAGTTGTCTTTACTGACGAGTCACGCCATCTGTCTGCAACACCAGGATGGTCAGATTCGAGTCTGGAGACACCGTGGAGAAAGGATGCTGAACAGCTTCGTTATGCACCACCACACTGGTCCTACACCGGTATTATGGTATAGGGTGGTATTGGATATCACTCTCGCACTCCTCTAGTACGCATTGCCATACTTTAAACAGCCAGCGCTACATCTCCGAGGTGTTGTATGCGAGGTTTGGACAATGCGCGACCACACGTGGCACGCATTGTCCAAGGGTTCTTCGTCAATCATCAGATTGAATTGCTTCCCTGGTCGGCTCGCTCTGCGGATCTTTCGCCGATAGAAAACATGTGGTCCATGGTTGCTCAACGATTGACCCAGATTACACCCCCAGATGCCACACCAGATCAACTTTGGCAACGCGTGGAAGCTGCCTGGTCTGCTGTACCCCAGAACACATCCAAAGTCTCTTTGAATCAATGCGAGGTATATGGCAGCGGTGATCTCCAACAATGGCGGCTACTCTGGGTACTGATTTTGGCAGGAACCACACTTCACAGAAGTCTATAAATTTAATCATTTGATACTTGGTCAACATGTTATCTACAAAATAAATTTTGTAGTGCTATCTCTTGTCTTTCTTGGTGTTGCCTTTACGGTAGCCAGCAGTGTACTTGGACATCGACTAAAGATCATTACTAAGAACATTTTATATATTAATGCACAATAATTATAAATCCAATAAAATGTTATGCTTACTCCAATAATTGCCGAAAAACAAGGAAAAATTGTATTTTTTTTGTAAATAAAAAAAATTATTTTTGATTTATGGAATAAAAATCAGTGGTCATATTTATTTCTTTATAATACAACATAATATTTGATTATTTTATATTAATTGTTATAAATTACTGTAAAATAAAAATTCACAAGATACACAATAGGATGAAATTCGCAGATTTAAAAAAGCTACGAGCTTAACAGTTTATGAAATACTATTTAATTTTCTAAATTCATTTACACCTGCTTTGTAACTTTTCAAGTAAATGAACAAATCTGTAAAAACAGAACTAAATATGCAAATATGAATGTGTTTCTTACTGAAAATATATTTAAACTCATGTGATATACTTAATCTCTTGTTATATCATCCCATTGTTAAAATTTTGCTAGTGTTCTTTATATATATTGAGCAACACACGCTGAAATAAACTGTGATAACTTTTTTCGAATATACAATACCCATCGTTTTAGATAATTAATTACTTAAGATTTGTAGTGCAAGTGAAGATTATAGACCAGGGGTGGGCAGACTTTTCCAGGGTGAGGGCTCCTTCTAATTTTTTCAAGAAGTTTGCGGTCCACCTAGGAGTTGGCGCATACAAGGGCGGGGGTCCGAACCCTCCCTCATAACCTTCATTTTTTTCCGATTCATTATAGCCCCATGTATATAGTACGTAAAATGCATTTAGGTACTTGATGTTAGTATTTTTTTTATTTATTAATGTTAATTATTTATTCAGTAATTTATTTATTTCTGTTTTTTGTTCCCGACAATCGACAAAATGAAAAAAAAATAAGAAAATAATAATCTCGTATTAGGGTATGATATGAGAATGGTAGACCTTCAACCCTCGACTCCCTTCCCTTTAAAAATTCTTGTGTGCGCTACTGCCCAATGTCGTAGGTGTGATGAGGTAAAAGGGAAAGGTTATATATATATATATATATATATATAAGTGCGGAATATATATACTCTCTCTGTCTCTCTCTTTATACCTAAAGTACTAAAATAAAAAACACACACTTAAAACTGCGTTTAAAGCAAAACACAAGTTACAAACTTAATAATACTAGCCCCAAATATAATTATTTTAAATGATACATTTATTATGGAAAAATTCAAAATACATTAAGAAAATAAAACATTTCTAACTAAAGTTAGTTTTTGTTGTTATAGTCAGTAGAATGCTTATTCTGCGAACTGTCTGCCAAACTTGAATTTTCCGTATATAATTACTAACTGGTAAAATATTTAGGCGGTCACCACAAAATGTCTTGGCGCTCCACTGGTCGATCGCGATCGACGTAATGCCCACCCCGGTTATAGACAATGACGGAGGTGATCATTAAAGACAATGATTAGGCGATGATTATAGACAATGGCGAAGGTGATGATTATATACTAGGCTTACGCCTACGAGGAAATTTTTAAGGACTCCAAAATTTTCAAGGCCGCAAAATTTTGAAATCGCTTTTGTTTTTTATTAAATGTAGACCGAATTTTATAATGCTTCTTTTCTTTCTTAGACAACATCAAGATGTCAGTATTAAAAGAGAAGAATTATTTTTTAAAATAAGTAACCGTTTAAGTAGTAAAATTAATAGATAATTTGCAAAATATCTAACAAATAGGTACTACAAAATTTTCGTCAAGTGTAGCATTTATCTATTAACTTAGTTTTTTTTATAAATATTTCTTAAAAATCTAAATGTAGCGTTTGTTTACTCATCATTATAACAAAAATATTATTTCACCATATTTAATTATACCTTTGTCCGATACCTCAAAAACTTTATTATTTTTTTTTATCTCGCCTAAAAATTTTTATAGTCTTACATAATCTGAGGCGTAGCTCACGCCTAAATTTAATACCTAAATTTAATTCGAATCCATTATTACCATTATTATTATACAAGGGCGCCAAATTAACTTAGTTCTAGGGCGTTATCGAACCTAAATGTATCTGGTTATATAATACTACAGCCAAGCTTTTCAAATAGCAACAATGCCATTTCAGAAAAGAAGTAATAGTAAACCACTGCCACTTTTCTGGGAAGTATTGGAAATTACGCAAAACTATTTCCACTAAGTAAATAAAAGCCCACACGCTTCACCAAAGAACAAATTTTCTAACGATTTATCTTTTCGAGCTTGTACTCGTTAATATTCCATGAACACATTTATTTACAATACGAAAGAAAAAAGACAGAAATGCAGTTTACGCTCAACTGAATGTGTATTTTATTCTGGGGTAAGTTTGTAACACAAGAAAAGCAGAAACCAAAATTTTGGTTCTTCTCCAGAACAGCAAGTTGCGCTTCTGTGTTGTTCTTCATCAAACTTCTTATTTAGAGTTCGAACGAAAACGGAAAGAGTTTTCGAGTCGAAATGATGGACACTTTGAAGACCCTTTGTACAGTTAACTTATAATTTGGTGAAATTATTATTGAAACGTTTATTTCCGTTGGTTTTTAAGAATAATTAGTTGTATGAAACAACTAACAGACTCGATAAGTGAATACTTTTATATCAATGAGAGCAGTAGTCTAACTAAAAAAAATTATTTCAAATAGTTTGTCACTGCTTATTAAATATTTTTACATCAAATTCTTTTTAAACTTTAGAAAAATGAGTTGGAATTTGTTTTGAAATATTATGACAAAAAATAAAAATAATACATTCAGAGATATCTTTTCCTCATAATTATTAATAATTTTAAAAAATGTTACTTTTTTTACTGTTCTATAATACTATTTAAAGATGAAAATATATTTGTAATTTAGAGTTTTCAGCTCCTAGCGTTTGGACAATTTATAGAGTTTTCTAAGCCATCAATGTCATGCCAAAAGTATTTAATATATTACAAACTCGTGATCAATTTAAAAAAAAGCTGAAGTTAATGAACTTACAGTAATAAATTATATTTTCATTTGGAGAATCTCTTCTAATTACTTTCATAGTTCAGCTTGATATGTTATTTTTACGTTATTTGGTTATTTTATTCCAAAAACACTTGGAAAAAATGCTTTTATTTTACAACTCCTGCTAAAATTATTCAGTTTTTGAACAAGTTAAATCGCAGAATTTTTGAATTTACTTAAAAGAAAATTTTAGAGATTCTTAGAGACATATTTTATGTAGAATAACTCACTTTTATGACACCTTTTTATCACTGAAATGTTCTTACACAGTTCAACTTATATAGTCATCCTGTAATAATGATTATAACAACACTATTTGTTTCCTATACATAAAATAAGCATATTTCTTTCATTTCTTAAGGAAGTCCTAGCTTAGTTCAAGAATTTAAAGTGCACTTTAAATGCTTTCTTAAACAGAGTGCAGAAAATCACTTTCGAATAAAGATCTTATGCTTTGCTTCATTGATTCCTAATTCATTTTGTGATATATAATGGAGTTTTTTATTTTAAGGAATCTTGGCAAATTAGACGAAAATCCGTAAAACAGTTAATTTAATTATTTCAAGTCAAAACAGATTAGTTTTCGCAGAAACGAGCGCTGATATTTTATCTGAAGATACAATTTCTTTCTTTAAACTTTAAAGTTGTTCGTGATTAAGTAAACACTAATGAAGAAAAACATAATTTGGAGCTATACATTATTATTAGTGAGACACTCTACAATTATTTCGATGATAGTTCAAGAGAACTTTTGAGATGCATCAAAGGTCTTAGGGATAGTCAAATACTACTAATTAGATTAATGGGTTCCGCTACAGACACGGATTGGGTTCGGAAGAATTTCTTAAAAATATATTTGCCATAAAATTTACTTTTTAAAATAATGCTGTTAAGCCTAACTTAAATCCAATACTCAACCAATACAATGTAAAGACAATTTTTCGAAAGAAAATACAAATTGATGGAATAATTTATGTATTTAAAAAATATATTTATTCAAAATTAAATTAAAGAGTGTAAATTAACTTGATTAATTTTCATTAAATGTAAAAATATGAATTACATTAATTTTTCTTAAATATTTTATTTTTATATTTTTTCATTGTTATTAAAATATTCTAAGAGATGTAATAAAGTAAAAATGAAATCAAATTTTATGTATTTTAGTTTAAATTTGCACATGTTGCATGCTACCTGTAAATACTATTCACCACAGTTTTAAAATATGTACACTTGCCTCCGAAAGTCTGCGTACAGGCGACCATCTTTCATATTCATATAAAAATCGCCAATTAAATGAAGTCTTTCTGAATCAACCTTATTTATTATTGATTCATCTAACGTCGTTAATTCAAATTGTATAAGCAACAATCACATGAATATTACATAAAATAATACAAATATTTATAACTTCAGAATGACACAAATCGTGTGCGCCAAAAGTCTGCGTACACTTAAAAAAACCTTTAGAATAATGGCTTGTAACTAAAAGTTTATACTTTTTAAGCTATTCCGTTCTTTCTATAACTCTTTCATAATATTTGGCAGATATTTAACTAGCTTAATTGTCTCATCTGTGGATATTTTGTTCCTTTCTTCTACTATGGCAGATTTGAGCATTTCCTTGGATATTATTACGTTTTACCTGATTATTCACTCGAATAAATCCCATAAATGCTGTATTGTACTAGGTCTGGGGACTAGGATGGCCTACGGGATTGGCTTGGGCAATGTCATAACAGCCACGGCTTCACAATGGGAGTCATTTGCTCGGTACCTTTGTTCCGCTGAACGTAAAAATCATCACTCACCGCAAATTTCTCGGCACTTTCCCTGATATTTTACTTCAATAAGTTAAAGTAATCAATTTTGTACAATGTTGATTTAATAAATTACAGATTACTAGCCGAAAGGCTTCCAATGGACCCCCAAACATTATGCCTCCTTCGCCATGTTTGATAGTCGGAAAAGGGTTCTCTTTCTTAAGATCTGTCCAGGAATTTTTGCAGGCATATTTTTGTTGTTTTTGATGCCAAATTACAAAAAAATATTTTCAATTTAATATATTACATTTTTCGAATAATTATGTGTCCTATTTAGATGTTTTTTTGGTAAAGGTCTCTCTTAGATCTTTTCACTCGAGAAATGAATGGTTTCTTGAGTGCAACTCGGCCATGATAGCCACCCTTTTTCAGTTCGCTTTGAATTGTGGTTAAAGTCACATTTTTTTGCAAGATCTCAGCTACACTTTTAGCTATTTGTGAAGCTTATAGTCATGGATTTATTTTTATAGAGCGTATTACAAAGCAAGATTCTCGAGGTGACACAGCGGACGGGCGGCCGGACCTTGGCGTGGACGCTAAAAGTTTAGTTGATTTGTAGTTTATGAACACTTTGTGAATCAATGAATGTCTCCTTTTAACAGTTTTCGCAATTTCTTTAAAAATTTCTCCTTTTTCTGAAGTTTCCGATGATTTTTCTTTCAGTGATATATCGATCTCTATTTTGTTGCCTGCCATACAACCACAAAAGTTTTCAAATCTCAAACCTAAGTAAATTGTAAAATAAGCTTATAATTACTTAAAAATCACGATTTAGTGCAATTATTTTACAAAGAAAGGTCTTTAAAAGCTCTATTTTGTAAGTGTACGCAGACTTTTGGCGCGGGTGGTTGGTGATTATTTGATAGTAATTCTTGTTTTTTTATGCTAAGGTGAAATTTGTTGCTGATGTTTGAATAAGAAATTTTGAAGAGTCCTTGACAGGCTGTCTTGATTTTCTAAGTGAGATTTTAATAGAATTATAGCATAAACACGTAAGATGATTGCCTGTGCGCAGACTTTCGGAGGCAAGTGTATGTAAGGATAATTAAAAAAGATATAAAATTAAATCCCACATTCCCAACTTAAATTTAATTTTATGTAACATCTTCAAGTCTTAAATTAAACACCCAATTACTTCTCCAAACTGATAGTCCAAACATAAGGCTTTTAATCCCGGATCATTATTTTTTTATGGATTTAACTTTCAAGTAGAACACATAAACTTAAAGTTACTAACAGAGAGTTCTGACATTATTAAACTTGCACTAGGACTCCGTTTTCCCTCTAACAGTAATTCCTAACTGAATAAAACCGTTTATAAAAAAGCTTGTGTTGACTTGAAACACTACATGCATATATATACGTGTGTGAAGAATAATTAACTTATATCTAAAACAAAATCTCTTATTTACCATTTAATATTTATTTTACATAACAGTTTCGTGTTTCACTTGAAACAACTAACCATTTCTCAGAAAAGATATTCTAAACATAGCAATTTCAATCTCAGCTCATTAATTTTTAGTCTTTGCATGACGCTCCCTTCTAACACAAGACTAAACATAATTAAACTAAAAAGTGATAATTTAGCAGTCTAGAATCTAATTTAAAATAGGGCCCACCGAAAAGCTGTGTTGATCACTGGATGAATAAAAACTGTTTTTTTCTTAAAAGTTATCGATGGTTACTTCACACACACACCACACACACAACACACACACACACACACACACACACACACACACACACACACACACACACACACACACACACACACACACACACACACACACACACACACACACACACACACACACACACACACACACACTATCTGCCAAAAGTATCCGGACACCCCTTAAAAAGTGGTTCTGGCGAGTGACGCAATTTGAGGCGTAATTGAAGCTATAAAAGTGTTGGTAATGATTTGTCATATTGTATTTATGTGTTTGTGAGGTGATGAGTAAGTCAAAGGAGCTTAGTCAGTTTGATCGTGGCAGTATAGTGGGATGCCACCTTTGTGGGAAATCAGTTTGTGAAATTGCGGTCATTCTACAGAAGCCTAAATCTACTGTGAGTGATGTAATTGTGAAGTGGAAACGTCCGTCGAGGCGGTGTAACGGCAGGAAAACGAACCGTTAGGCCGGAAATACTCGGTGAACGCAGTCGCAGAACTCTGAAAAGGGTAGTGAAACAAAATCGCAAGTCCTCGTTGGTGGAAATTTCTCAGGAGTTCCAAAGTTCATCAGGAATTAGTGTTAGCAGCAGGACTGTCCATCGAGAGTTAAAAAACTTCGTGATTCCATGGTCGTGCAGCTCACAAGCCAAACATCACTCCACAGAATGCGAAGCATCGATTGCAATGGTGTAGAGCTCACCATCGTTGGACTGTGGACTGTGGAAAACTGTTCTTTGGAGTGATGAATCTCGCTTTACAGTCTGGCAGTCGGATGGACGCGTCTGGTTTGGCGGATGCCCGGCGAACGTTTCTTTAGTGACTGCATTGTGCCGACTGTTAAGTTTGGTGGTGGAAGCATAATGGTGGGGGTGTTTCTCGTGGTTTGGCCTGGTCCGTTAGTTCCTGTGATTGGAAACATGAACTCTGAGATGTATGTGGACATTCTGGATGCTGCACTCCCAACTCTATGGCAATATTTCGGGGAAGGCCCATTTCTCTTCCCAGAGGGATAACTGCTCCATTCACACATCGAGGCTTGCACAGACGTGGTTTGACGAAATGGGTGTTCAAAAACTGGACTGGCCTTCTCAGAGCCCCGATCTAAATCCCATAGAACACCTTTGGGACGAATTAGAGCGCAGATTACGTAGCCAGCCAAATCGACCTTCCTCAATGCAAGCACTCACTTCAGCTGTGATGGACGCCTGGAAGGCAATTCCTATGGTCACCTATCAAAAATTGATGGAAAGTCTTCCCAAACATGTGCTGGCTGTCATCCATGCAAAAGGGGGACCAACATCATATTAATATGTGCCTCAGGACGCTCTATGTCCATACCACTGGGTGTCCGGACACTTTTGGACAAATAGTGTATATATATATATATATTAACGCATATAAGAGTACATAAGAATATTCGTTCGCTGTTTACTTAATACATATATTGACTTTTCATAAGCTCTATCTGTTTGTTCTGAAAATTTTTTCGTTTTTTTCCTTTTTTTTTTAAAAAGAAAATCTTTAAAGTTTAAAATTGATTTTGCTATTTATGTCGCACCATTCTTTATAAAAATGTATATCAAATGCAAATATGAATTGCATTATTTTTTAAAAATGCGTTTGAATTATGAGTAGCTCAGTATTTAGCTAATTTAATATAATTACCGTGTTGACCACAGAGTTTACGTTTTTCACATTTAATCTAAAGAATTAAACTTTTAAAGAATCATAATAAATCTTTATATTATTCTGTTCAAAAACCAAAATTGTAACCCTCAGCATCAATTCATTCAGTCTGATATGAAATTCAAAGGAAAAACATAGGAGGATAAGTAAAATATGGCAAATGTGATTGTCTTCTTTTAACTGTCTAGCATGGAGGTGTATATGTTATGGTATGAACAAACATGGTGTGGATTTCTGCTGGATTAATCGTAACCTAGAAAAAAA
>BMAO01021777.1:0-17053 GCA_019973975.1 Trichonephila clavata
CAAGAATAATTATGTTTGATAAAAATTGCATTACTTCTTGCGTTAATTAAATAAAATTTTCATTAAAGATATAATAATTCCATAGAAAATTATTTCCAATCATAATCGATTCATTTCTTTCAGGATTTAAATTGCTATTGCGAACTTACCACGATAGCATGTCAGATGTTACACATCGTATGCGACTACTGTAAGAATCATTTCTTTTTTAAAATACTATTATTTAAATTTAGAGAGTAAAATATAATTACAAAGCTTTGCTTTTTAAGTAATGAAGAATACATATGAATTAAAAGAAAACACGCAGCATAAAAACAAAGTATTAAGGGAAAAAATATTAAATGAAATTCTGAAATGATTTTCTCAATCTAATTATTCTTTCAATATTTCCAAATTGGTGTCTTTCTTGGCTAAAAATAGTCAGTATCCTCCTTTAAAATATCCTAAAAATCTTAAAGCAAAACATCCCGCCGATAAGAGAACTGAATATAGAAAGTGCTTAATAGGCTGGAACTTAATTTAAGCGTTTCACAGAGTAAGCATCCTTAATGGATCGATTGAATTTTGTGTTTCAATCTCCACCCCTCCCACCCCCATCCATCTCTTTCTTCTCACACATAACGATTCTTTTCATTTTTCTTTTCTTTCTTGCTTGCTCTTCATCAATTTTTCTCTTTCTTTTCATCGCCCTTCTATGCTTATATCTTTCACGGTATTCACAACGTCGGTTATTTCTTTCCTGACGTCACAATCGATTCTAGGAAAAAAGGGGGAGGGATTATACGATTCACAGACCCCGGATTTTGTGGCACGTGCAGTGTCTCTCCACCCCTTTTCTCTTCTTTGAAAATGGCTTGGTAAATGTTTCTTTTTTAACAAAAAAAATGATAGAAGTAAATTGAATAGCACCCGAATCTTGGGGTGGGTTGACTTTCATGTTTTGTAGGTTTGGAAGCCTTTTTTTTCTAGATTTTTACTAGTAGTTGAGTTGTCAGAAGAAGAAAGGGAATGATTACCATCTTACTATGATAATTCATTGGTTATGCATTTGCGAGAGTTGCTTAGCATACTTAAAATCCCATCATAACTATCAATTTATGAAAGTCATTAAGAATGCTAGGGGGAAGGGATACCACGATCTTCTTAACAGTAGACCAACACAAGATATACAAAATATCCTTATACAAAATATACAACTATTTATACTCATTGCTCAACTTGTAACACTATAATTTACATATATTATGTAGTTCTATCTGATTGTATGTTTTTTACAAATTTTGTTTTTTGCACTTCTCTTTAGTTAAATTCATCACACTGAAGCTGCATCGCTCCCTAAAATTGTAAACTTTGCCAAAAAGGACATTTTTTCATGATTTCGTTTTATAGGCCATCGTTTTGGCTTCATAAAAAGATAACGTTTATTATTTTCCGTTCAATAGAACAAAAACTACAAGTGTTTTAAAAGCGAAGATGCCATTATTTTAAACAGGATGCCATACTTTAAAACGTGTTTTACTCGAAATGTGTGTGTGTGTGTTTTGAAAATGATAAACGGGGACAGCGATTGATAAAAAAAAAGTCTTGAAAATAATTAATTGAAATATTTTGCGTATGTTCTGTATAATAGTAGAAGTGCTTTAACCTTCAGATTTATCAATCACTGTCTTATTACAAAATGTACAGTCCCTTATGTTAATGTAATCACTTTTTTTAAGGAGTTTCATAAAATAACTAAGATAAAATATCGCTTATCCTGAAGGTCATTTCAAAATGAATAACATAACAACACATCAGAATGGAAAAATTGAAAATTTGTTGATAAACTTTTGATACAAAATAGGCCACTTTTATGTCATTTTTTGTAAAGTTTTACCAATTTTCCCCTTTTAGTTACAATAATTTCTATGTCTCCTCTTAATTTTAGCATATTTTTCTTAAAATGTACAAAGTAAATTTAAAACAACAAAAAATCTTCATATCTCCATTATCTTTAAAATGTAGTTTCAAGTAGTCGGATACCTTAAGTTTTGATAAACTTGGAAGGTTTTACAACTTCCTGAAAAGTTGAGTATTTAGTTCCGTTGATTATTAATATGTCTTCGTATGAGACAAGGCCCTTTTTTCCACACAACGATTCAAGTCCAGGCAATCATTTTGATATTTTTCTGGGAGAGCTTGCAATAACGTACTATCGCAACCTTATTGGCGACATTGTATGAAACGATGCATATGATTGCCAATTCATCACGTAAGGCACATCCGAAATCGGGATTGCCAATTTGGTGAGTTTTCTTGAATGTTGACATTGTTGAGATAGTACGTTATAAATTCATTGTAGTATCACGAGACACTTTTTTATTATAAGCAGATAAATAAAAGCAAATACCGATAGTGAAATTTAGAGTTTTATTAACTTCGCACTATAAAGCAATTCGAGAGCTTTTGGTGATAGACCTCGTAATTTTGAACTTCAGTCAAGTGCCGAGCACGCCAACTGATGCAACCAACCTCTCCTAACTACCACTCCACACCAAGTGGTAGACGTTTGAGCCTCGACATATTTAACGTGTATAGCTTTCTCTACACGGTGAGTCTTCACAGCCACACTAAATTGAACTCGCGACACTCAGGTCCCGAATTCGTGACCATAACCACTAAGCTTTCTTAGCTACAGACAAATACTGAGATAATTCAACCGCAGTAGAGAAGCAGAAGAATAAAGTCTTGTTTTCAAAGGTCATGAAGACAAATTTCTGAGCATTAAAATAAATTAAATTCTATAAATTTTGAAATTTTTAAATTTAATTTGAAAAGTTATGGATCAACATTTTAGAGAATAATGAGAATCCTTTAAAATTAAATTACTTAAAACAACGCGACGAAATCTAGCTCACGAAAGAGTTATAATCTACCAATGGACAAGGCATTATAACAATATAAACAATTTTATTTAGACTATCGAATTATCTACATTCAATCTAAGCTACGTGAGCCGTCAGATTAATTACTAAGTTAAATATCCATAACGATTGATTCAATACTAAACTTGATGATCAAATCCGCAACAGTATTAATAGGTCTAGATAAGCCCATCGGATTCTTTCTCTTCAGCCCCGGTAAATTCGAATCCGTTGGTTAAATATGACAATAACCACAAAACTCTCTCTGACTTCCCACTTCACTTGATTTTAAATAGAGTCTTCCATTAACATAAATCGCGGTTCCTTTATAGAAAGCGGTTTTATAATCATGCAAAATTTAAAATGTATTTCCCCTAGAGGACTAGTAAGATTCATGAATATAACCTAGTATTACTATTACTAAGTTCTTGAGCTCCATGTCCGTTGGATTAGTGACTTAATTTTGGCTTTCACCAAAGATCTTCGAATGATACACAACATTAAATGAAACTTTTATCCAATTAAGTTGTTCTGTACCGTTTGGTAACACTTATCAGTTTGAGAAAAATTTTCTCAGTTTGGGGAGAGTAGTGTCACCTTACAACAGGTGACACTTGATCAAGACTCAAATTTGCGAGATTCATGACCAATTGTCCTCATTTTGCTTTGAAATGTTGTTGCTAGCGATAAAATGAGATCAAATTCTTGAATAAGAAAATTTAATTTTATCAGATATCTATAGGAATTGTGAATATCGGTAGCCACACCACACACACAGTATTATTTCTTTATAGAGAAATTAATTTATCCCTTAATACACTCATGCAACTGAAGATTGTCTCCTAGTAATTAATTGCAGACAGTGGCTTAGTTTCCAAATAATCCTTTCGAGAAAAATTTTAAAGTATAATGAGATAAATCTATAACTTTAATCGGCTCAAATCTCTGTTTAAAGCGCAGGATAATGATTGGTGATTTTAGCTTATTTGTTTGGAAAATCCTCCATTTTATTTGACTCACTCGTCTGTATCTTTTGAATATAAATATATAATCATTAACAAAAAAAACCCTTTCTTTTCAGGAGTAAAATAGAAGTAATGAAAGTCAGCACAATGGATTGAAGCATATAGTCCTTTGCATAATGTGCAGAAAACAAGTTTCACGGATGAGTTAGATTCATAGAAGCATAGAGCCGATTATACTTTTTTTTTATTTTTCTCCCAGATTAGGTTCGGCTAAATCTTGCATCGAAATTCTTTTAGAAATGTTTTCTATTTTGTTAAGAATCTCTGATTTCATATAAAAGATTGAAAACTCATTTATAGATAAACCATCTGAACGACATGGGAAATCTTTTTAAGTTTAAAATTTATTTCGGTAAATATAATCAGTTACAAATGAATGTAATAACTTACATCCGAAAATTCTTGCGAAATATTTAAAAGCAAACCTTGTTTGCGTTGACGAAAGAACAGTTTCTCATTTTGCCTTCGTTTCTTATAAATTAGTTTTCTTATGTCTTTCTTCCATAGGTTGTTGCTTTTGTATGAATGTATTCAATTACTTTTTTTTATGTATTTAAATGGACCATTAAGGTATCCCACTAGGTTCAGAGACCAATTTTTCAAAAAACTGATTTTCAGAATAAATTTATTATTTTAAAGAACATAAATAGGCTTAAAAAGTCATAATTATTAAATAAGTAACATATATCACCCTTTGTTTTTGAAAAAAAATTATTTTTATGAAATATTAGCAAAAACTTAAAGTTAAGAAAAATGCCATAAATAAAAATAAATTGTACATAATGCAATTTTAGTTTCATTGATGTACTGCTTAATCCCTCTGAAGTGTCACAAACCGCAGAATAAAAAATATTTTAATAAATAAACATTTTATTAGCTTTTACATTTGATGTTAATGATTTTTCATCAAAATTACTGCACGCTCTAAGTTAAAAATGGCTGTAAAATGTGATTAAATGAAGGTGTCTTAAAACCTGGGGTTTGTTACTCTCTGAAGGGCCCATAACATATAAACTATAAATTTCTTCGAATTTGATTGGATTGTTTTGGAGATATCACGTTTTCCGTGCGCAAATAATCGTAAAAATTCCATTCTTCAAAAAACGCATTAAAAATATAAGTTAGATAAAGTAAATGCAATAAAAACAACTTAAAAAACACTCTACGTACTCTTTACGCGTATTAGTCCTTCTCTCTCAATAAATACATTTCTTTTTTCCCTAATGACTCAAACAACACCAAACATCAAACACTTAAAATTCACTTTTTCAACCTAGTCGGATACCTTAACAGATCGCTTAAACTGGCATAGCACACAAACCTTTATATATATGTAATTTAGGTTATATCTTCATCGAATTCAGGACAAAAGTCTTTTGAATAATTATTGTGTAAAAACAATTCGTTAAAGAAATGTTTCTGATGTTCTCTAATGTTTTCTGTATTCAATTTTTAGTGGCTTTTCATTCATATTAAAAATGTTCGTGTGATTTATTATCAAAATATTTTTTAAATCTAAAATTAATCTTTAATAGCTTTAAGAAAGTAGGCGAGTGGAATTTAAATTGCATCTTTTGGTAGAAAATGAAACTGAACCTATTTTTTCAGAAAATATATAATAGATACATATATTTTTGGCGGCAAAATTTTGAATACAAGTTCTTCGTTCTAACTGAAACCCGTATGCGACATAATGTAGAAGCTAATAGTACTATTATATTAAAGTATATATGAGGATTAAGATGCATGTCTATTTTCCTCAAATTTTGATTTTGAGGAAAAGGAATATAATTGAATCGAAGAATTAATAAAAATTATTAAATGGTTTAACAAAATAAAATATATTAGGTGACAGAATATTAATCTGATTCTTATTTTGATCTATTGCCTAAAAGTAAATTATAAACAATGATGAAACATGATTAATTTTATAAATCACTACGCACGAGTATTTAATTAAATGTAGAAAATATGAGGATGATACTTCCGAATAATTGCTGTAATGTATGGGAAAATGTTCACAAAAAAAAATAATAGAGAATGCTAAAGAAATATTAGTAATAATTCATGTTATTCAAATATAAATTCATGTTTCTTAAAAATAAATCTTGAGAATTTATCACATGTCCCCAAGGTTTGTATATAGTTTATTAACATAAATCAAACGAACTAAAAATTCCAAATAAGTGCCAGTGTGTTGAACTCAAAGAGATATTACTTATACAATGTGGCAAATCCATAGTCTCATTAAATAATTAGAGCTGCTGAAAATCATTATTTTCCATAGGGTACTTCTGAGAAATAAGGTCCCACAAAAATTAACGCAGAAAAACCATACCAAACATTAACACTTGGTGTTAATAAGGATATAAGTATTGCTCAATATGGACAAGCGAGTTTCCTTTGTCTACATTTTAGTTAAAGGGGTCCGGCACCTTCCATAGGAGCCCATGTTAACTTTCGTAAGTTTATGTATCTTTTTCTCGGAAACTACTTGCTTCTCATAAATTAAATTTTTACAGTAGGTTATATATACTATCAATAAGACTGTAATGGTGGGTTTTGTCTTTTACTATAAATTAAAATAATTATGAATTTTTTAAAAAATGTCCGATTTTTTCTCCCTAAAATTTAGTTTAAAAAGACGTTATCTAAAAGGGTTTGCAAGATATATCTTATCCGCTCCATTAAAATGTGTAAACATGTTGAAATTGTACTTACTGAAAATTTGGGGACCTTACATTAATTAGTTTCTGAGAAAAAGGTACATAAAAGGGAAAAATATTTCATTTTGAGAAAACAGGCTTTAAAGTAAAAATTTGTAATTTTTGACGATTTACCTTTTTTAATACTTTCCAGAAGCATATGACACATTTTCTTTGTCCTCTGCTTCTACAAAAGACTCTTCTAATTTTCTTTTTTTTTTCATTATTTTTAGCAACCTAGCCATTTTGTATCTCAAGATGCTTTCATTAGTCTACACGAATCCTACGTGCATCTAACTTTTTAAAGCATGACACACAATTAAAACCTTGTTCAACACCACAATGTTTTACAATTAATAATTAAACTACATGGCCCATATTGAATTGTGCAATTGCTATATTTACCCCTAATTTTAGAGTTTTTAACTCAACAAACATAGATTTTGGAATGACTGACCATAAGGTATTATTAACTGATTCATTGGGGTTTGAGTTTTTCCATGTAGACATTTTTTTAATAACCTAGGGTCAGCTAAATCTCTAAAAATTGACTTAATTTCATTAATGAGGGAAGATGGCACTTGGGTATGTTTTTTATGATCATAATGCTTTTCGTTAAATTCAGCTTTTGCTTTCTGAATCTTGCACCAAGTTCATAAGTCCAGGAATGTTTCTGCAGCTTGAGCTTGAACGACCTTTTCCAATAGATCTGAAATCAAATACCAATCTGATATTTGAGTGGAAATGTTTATTGTTATTCTTCAATTTAGTTGACGTATGGAAACCATGTTTTTTGCTCAAAAACTACAACAAAGTTCCATGTAATGCACAATTTCAACTCTTTTAGAAGCCTCCAATGAGATGGAATGGCCACAGTTTTTACAAACAGCAAAGTTCAATAAAGCTGTATTCAATAAATTTAATTCTATTAAAACATTTTTTTCATTACTTCCTTCCATATCTTCATATAAACTGTTGTTTGAAATAAGTTTTCGTTTTGAAGCACTTTGAATAACAGTTTCATTTGAGCATTCATTTTTGAACGCCGACATTTTTGAGTTTTTTAAATATTTTTTAGATCTCCTAATAATTTTTGTCGTTAATAAAATACTAATAAATAATTTAAAGTATCCAACTACGTTGAAAATGCCATTTTCGGTCAAAAATCACATTTTCTTTTATTTTACCATTTTAAAGTTCAAGCAATTAGCTTTCTAAATCTGTCTTTGTTTTGTCTGTGCGATAATTAGAAAAAAAGGAACAGGTGTTTAAAATATTTTTACAGCTGTCATTCGAAACCGGAAGTGGTGAAATCGAAACCGGAAGTTGTCTGTTTAACATGCTTTTTACCAATAATTTTTGCAGTTTCAACCCATTATAATTTTAAAAACTATTTCTGACATTTTTTTAAATTATTTAATTGATGGGCAACAATTTCGATCTTTTAATTCTACTCTTGCGATTGACAACATTTGTTTCTTTTGACCTCACATGTTTTTGTTTTGATTTGCGTCTTACGAATTTTGATCCTAAATTCCTTCTGAAAACTTAACTTTTTTCGATTTAATTGTACAATTTTTGATTATTGATTGTTTATAGACATTCTGCTTTTAAAAATTCAAGTTATAATGGTTCATAAAACTATAAAATTAACTTCTTGAAAATGCAACAGTGGACCGGTAACAAAAACATTGGAAGTAGCAAATATTCAAACTTGTAATGAACAAAAACTGGATTCACTGAAGAATTTTTCACAGTGCAAAGAATGTTTTAATGGAACATTAAGAGGTTATGGAATATTTTATTTAAATATTTTGGGAAGTATGTGTTTCTCAATTTGTGTTTCTTCAATTGTTTTGAGAAGAATATGTACCTGCATGAAGATTACTTGTTTGGACTGACTTCTAATAAGACTTTAAACTGCTCCAAATGTAATTTTATTGTCAATTTTTCAGCTACTAAAAATCTTAAAAACCAAACTTCAATTAATTTGCAACTTATTTGTGGAATATGAGTTATTGGAAGATAACATTTGTCTGCTTTCAGCTTTGTCTGCTTTCTTTGGGTATCCATATTGCTGTCATTATTTGTAACAAATCTTTTATTTGTTTGTTAGGTAGTTTGAAAGCTTTTGGCATAAATGCAAATTATTATACACTGCGTGATGACAGATTTCTTGCCATCATTCGCGCAGTGACTCGAAACAACATTCTTTGCCTTTTTAAAAATCAGCCAGAAAAAAAATATAGGGCACAAAGAAAGTGAAAATTTAACAAAATACCAAGGAGTGGAGGTGTTAAATATAAATCATTAGAGTTTTAGTAATATACTTGTGATATTTTGTTTTGAAATTACATTTATAAAGTTGAAATGCATTTTTCTCAAAACTGTTTTTTTGTAAATTTCTTGATATTTCCAAATGTGATATCTAAAGAGCCAATAGAGATACTTGTATGGAATTTTACACAAATGTTATTAATAGTATTATCTAGAGGTTGGACTACTAGCTAATAAATTGAACAGTTTTTAGTGATTTTATAGTTGGATTTCATTATAAAAGTATCGAAAATTTGAATGAAATTCATAGGTTGTAGCTTCGATTAGCTATAACTTTTGATTAAAAGAAAATAATTTAAAACTTGTAGTACAACCTCTAGAAATGTCTTTGAAAAATGTACAGCAGCAATTATTTTTGTAAAATATAAATTATTTTTTAAAATAGAGCCTTTGAAAAAATTAAAAAAAATAATTAAAATTTCCTTAAAATTTTAACTTTTTGTAAATTTTAATGTATGTATATTATTTATAACTGTATTTTTATCATAGTGCAAAAAATGAAATTAAAAATGTAAAATTTTTAGTGAATTTTACAGAAATAAAAAAATTGGTCTCCGAACGTAGTAGGATACTTTATTGTAAAACGTGGATTAAGCAGGAAAAAAATCTGGATAAATAAATTATAATTCACAATTAGAAAGTTCAAACAAGAATAATCCCATTTAACAACAAACCAAATGAAAAAAAAATAACTGTGTTGAATTGTCTTTTCCTTTCTTCTAAGAAAAATCGTTTGATATATGTGTAAAACAAAGGTTATACTAATTGTAGACAAAAAAAAATCGCTCTGTCATCGAAAAATTAAGCATGATGAAAGACAGGTGCTCCTCGAGGAGCACCTGTCACGCGTCAAGGAAAGTGGCTTCCTTTAAAAAAATAAATAAAAAAATACTTCTAATTATTATATTTTGATATATCATATATCAATTTAAGCAGAAATGTTTGAACTGTTCAAAAATATAAAAAAGTCAAAATCGATCATTTTTCAAAAATTCATGTGCCGGACCCCTTTAAGCGTATTGGTGGTCCATGCAATGGAAAGGAAACTCATCTTTCCACAAGGTAATTAGCCGCTATTGCATCTTCTTGGAAAAAGATAAATTAACGAATTTTTTCTGTCTGTTATTCTGTGAGGTCTGTTAAAGTAGCTAAAACATGAATAGTTTCACTCCAAATACTTTATGAAAAAATGGAACATCGATATTTTCAATATACCGGTGATTGATCCTACTTGTCGTTGCTTTTTAAGACACTCGTTGATTGTTCTCCTAGCGTATCTCTTTGTAGAGCCAAATTAGAGAAGCACATATTTTTGATAATATATAATTTTTGATAATATTTCAAGGCTACAGCTAGATGTGTTACTGGATCATAATCTTTTTTTCAAGTTTTATGTCTAATATCATCCTGAGATAGCATACAACGATTCATAGCTGAGGTAAAACAACATCTCAAAGAGTTTCTCAATGCAAGCATTACAAAGAAATTCCTTTAAAAGTGTTTCAAACGCATGCAAATTTAGAATATGTACTGGTGTTTGTATACTTAGTATTTTGCAGTATCCTGATTTGCATATTTTTAATGATGTACAAAAATGTGTGGACTACTGTCTAAACCTTTTACGAATTTATAGAACACATGTTATGGAACATGTTTGATTAACAAATGGGGCAACGTTTTGTATGTTTTTGTATAGTAAATATGAAAAACAACCATTATAATCATAAATTAACAGATTGAATGTTTCAAATATAAAAAATATAATTTATATTTGAGACACTTAAAAATAAACAATAACTTCTCAAAAAGCCAACCATATTTCGAAAAATTCTTTTTGCGGTTGTATATAGATGACATCTGCAATAATTTGTGGCAAATCAATATTATATTTCAATCAGATGTCAGATTTTTTACTCAAAAACATATCGAATGTCAAGAAATGCAGGAGTTTGCCAGAAACATTTACTTTTACAGGAAATATTTGTATTTCTTCTTAGCTCATTTGGAAACACTAATCTAAATATTATATAATAAATTTCTTATTTACCGCTTTTCTTTTTTACAACATATGATCTCTAAAAGTTAATGAAAGTGCAATTGAGATCATTGTAAATAGTCCATCTTTACACTGGAAAGCCAAACAGTCTCTTAGAACTGTGATAATTTTAACACTCCTATATATATATATATATATAAATATATATATTACAAAAATATACTAAAAATAGTTATATACCTAAGATAACTATCGTCATAATAGAAAAGATTTAGCCACAGAAATACTAAAAGCAAACTCCCAGCCTTAGGAACTAGGAATGCAGGTTTAAACACAGTTTTCTGGCCAGCCAACCTTCACCTGAATTTGCCAGTATTCTGGGCCATAGGGAAAGCAATAAATTTCTAGAGAAGTTTAACTATATTATAGATAAAACCATAATCTATTAATGTAATACTATAATGTTATAGCTTTTAATAATTACTAAAATATTTAAAATCAAAGCCAAACTAATAGACTTACCACGTGAATACATATTCGCTTCTTATGGACAATAACAGTAACGCATATAATTATTATGTATTGATAAAGTAGCAATATTACTATATATATATATATATACTTTTAAAATTTCTATATTTTATTTTAAAATTTATAGAAAATAAAAAATACCATCCAGACATAATCGATTAATTTTTAATAAAATATATTATTACAAAATTACATAGCTAGAGGCGCCATCTATCTATAAACTGTATAACTGAAAAACTTTTTTTATTTAACTGTTATATAACTTTTTATAAATTTAAGAGGGTAACTTTGTTCTATACAATGTTTAATAAAGTATTAATATTTAAATATATATTAGATTTATCACTAACTAATACCTTGTTACGATAAATATAATTCAAATAATATTTCGATATATTGAGATGGATAAGTTGAATTCCAGGAATATATATATATATTATATATCCAGGTGATATATTATATATATATATATAATGTTTATATTTTCGTACAAAACCAACTTCTTATCTAAACAAATCTTAATTATATGAGGAAATATATAAAACACATATACATAACTTAATCATTTGATTAAGAGCAATATGTAATTCATGTTTTTCACTCAAATTGACTTCCTTGTATTAGACACTAGATTATAAATAACCAGATTATTAAGGTATCCGTCTACCTAAAAATTGTGAATTTTTCCAAAAAGTTACAATTTTATGCTTTTATTTTATAGGTTTATTTTATTAGCTTTATATAAATACCAAATATATTATTTTCCATTCACTAGAACAAAAACTGCAACTGTTTTAGTAAAAGCAGATGGCACTATTTTAAGCAAGATTTTTTTACTCTAAATGCGTTTTACTCTAAATGCGTTTTTTGTGAAATGCTCAACGAGGATAGTATATCTCAAAAGTTTTGAAAAAAATTAATTGAAATTCTTTGTGTTTGTTCTGTATAATAGTAGATATGTTTTAACATTCAGATTTATCAATCACTGTTTTAGTCAAAATTTATAATTCTTTATGTGAATATAATCATTATTTTTAAAGCAATTTTATATAATAACTAAGATTAAGAGCACTAGTTTTTGTAAATCTCTTATACTGAAGGTTATTTTAAAATTGAATAGCAAAGTAAACACATCAAAATTTGTTCATAAACGTTTTGTATAAAATTGGCCCGATTAAGGTAATTTTTTGCACACACAAAAACTTTGACCATTTTTTCTACCATTTTAGCAATAATAACTTAATTTTCTCTCCTTCATTTTAGCATACTCTTCTTTAAATTTACTGAAAAAATCTAAATACTCGAATCTAAATCCCCCTTCTACCTCGATTTAAAAAAAAAAGTTGTCACATGTAGTCGGATACCATAAGTTTAAATAAATCCGAGCTTATTCCTCATTATACTTGTGCAAATAGAAAAAAATAGACCTGGATCTTTTCTAGCAAGTATTTCTGAACGAAAAAAAAGAGAACGTCTTAATTAACGATGAAATTAAGTCTAATAAAAATGAAGGTATTGGAAGAAACTTTAAAATGATTAATTATTCAGAATGTTGTAATTTTTTTGTCTTAATAATATGCAGTATATATTAAAAGGAATGATAATTTCAAAACGTGTGTAAAAAACATAAGAACAAGATTATTTTTGAAGGAATTATATGGAATTGCTTCAAGCAATATAAAGAGTACAGGCTTCATCAATTGCTTATGAAAGATTTTGATTTAGTTTCCACTATTTAAAAATCTCAAGATCATATATCAATATATATTCACTTTTCCACGTCAAAAGAACAGGTATTCCAGGAAAAAAATGTTAATTTAAAATAATAATTAAAATGGTAAGAATAACTCAAGACCATAAAAACAAGTTCCCCCTCTTTGTATATATATATATATATATATATATATATATATATATTCTATTCTTCCCATTTTATTTCAGGAATTCTCTGAACGAAATTTTTCTGTTACCACCACTGATGTATGACGAAATTCTTCATGCTGTTAAAAAAAAACTACTAGGTTTGTAAGTAATTCAAGTTGTCATTAAAGAATTCTTTCTTTTTTTCTCTTTACCGTATGCTTTGTAGTCTTTTTTATGAAAACTTTGGTTATTTTCCAAATGATCATATTTCGTAGCTGAAAGTGTGTTCATTTAAATTACTCTAAATGGACCGTTTTTTAAAAAAACCAAACAGTTCTTAGAGAAGTACATTTTAAAACTAAATAAATATTTTCTTAAAGAAAATATTCATTTTGTACATTAAAACTGCAAATTTTTTCAACATTAAATTCTTTAACAATATATAGATTAAATTTCAAATTTTTATAAGAAGCCATGAAATTCTATAGCTTTATATAAATTGCTTTAAAACTTGTATAACTAAATTGAAAGGGATTTATGATCTATTTTTTCTATACACTACACCTAACCTTAAAGATACAGCTGTCATAAAAAATCATGTTAATCACTTAGTGGAAAGGAAAGATTTTTAGCGCATAGATTTGATTTTTAAATTAACTCTGTTGTTTAAATGATATGATTAATATTTAAATATTAATTATTAATTATAATTATACGTATAGTAAATAGGAAAAAAATTAGGGAGTTTTATTCATAGCTTTATTATTTTTGTAAGTTTAATACATTCATTGACTTTGCATTAATGGAAAATATCATCATATTTAACAACCTATTTGAACAATTACATCAAAGTTGTCTTGCTAGTAATATATTAGCCAATCTATACTTGTGTTACGAATTAAAATCATGTAAATAGATCATCCCAATTTCTCTATCATAGATATTTTAAATATTTTTATTGTAGTACAGACTATCTTCAATCCTTAAATCAATTTTTAAATTTTCATCGACCGTGAAATTGTGACGGCTCTATCAACGATATTTCTACTAATTGTCATTTTGGTTAATTTCTGGTCTTTAAAAAATATTCAATTATAAAAACCCCGATTCGAAGAAGAGAACATGGTTATGCTAATTAAGACTACTATATATAGTCTAGGTTTTCAGGTTAAGAGAGAGAGATATGCTAGTCCGCTCTCGGAGCAGAGATTAATCAAATTAAAGGCGAATCGCGGATATTTAGTATTTGTTAATTGAATTACTTAAGGAGATGAAAAGTCACTGAGATTAAATCCAGATTAAATAAATAAGAGTCAAAGTGATCGTCTTGAGTAAGTGTGGTTAGTATACCAGTTTCTCATATTTCTCTTACCTCGTTTATTGTCGACCGAGTGATTATTTGAGAGCATCTCTTAGTTTGGATTGATTGTATTAGTATGGTGATTAATATTGTGAATAAATTACATTATTGTGTTGAAACATGGCTATTGTTCCTTCCAATCCTCCTACATATTTAGATTCACTGGGGAGGGTATTACAAAATCAAATGGTAGAAACTTTTAATTTTAATATGAAAGATCATGAAGTGATTCGTCTTTGAATTAATTTGGTCCTGTACCTTAAGAATAAGTTTAAAACCAAATACTTGTAGTGCACATGCCATGAAAAGTAATGTTATTTAAAAACAGGGATAACGTGACCTATAACGTTCTTTTAGAAAATTCCTTGCCTCCACTGCTACCTCATATCCGTGGCACTGGAGACTCAGTATGTAGCAATATTTTCACTTTTGCATTGGATTTTAGGATGATTTGTATAAACGTAACCGTAGTTGTATAAACTATAATCTGAATGTCCGTTTATCTTTTTGGGTTCTTCCTATCTACGCCAATGTTGCTGTACAAAACATACGTTTCTCCGTCAAAGTTTCTAATGCCCTAGATGTAGAAGTTTTACACAAATTTATCACGAACTTAGTTTCCGTTGCCCAAATGTGTTCGATGCATGGGTAAATTTCTGCCAGTCGGTTGCAGGATTTTTCTGAAATAATTTTTCCTTTATCTCTGTGGCATTTCAATGGAATGATTTTCAGGAATATAGATCATTTGCAAAGTGCCAATTGTTGAAAAACAGCTTAATCTCCCCCGAAAAAGTTGTATAGGAAAAGGAGTAATGCCTAGCCTCTATATCTATGATGTCTAGTTGATAGAGTTGCAGCAGTGATAAAGTAGCAAAGTGGGAATATGCGGTTATTTTCCTTTTTAGAGTGAGAGAAGAGAAATACGTGAACTTGGAGAAGAGATGGATATGGAACTTGAATGTATGGACATTAGAATTGAAGGGGTGTGCAGATAGAATTAGAAGAAACGGTATGAATGGATTGCTAACTCTCCACTGTCCCAAAGAAAGTTTTTTATATACAGACTTTCAAAGCCACTTTGGAGAATGTACTATGTGCAATCAGTAAAATCACGGTTTACAGGAAATATCTTTCAATAACGATAAGAAAAAAGTCGATGTACTTATCGAAGAAGAAAGCAAATCAGCATTCAAAGTTCGAGGTGTACATAAACCTTTTTGACAATGGTAACAACTTTTAGCGTACTTATAGAAGAAAAAAATTTAAAAAAGCAAAATGCGATTTAATATCACATCGTAGAACATTTAAAAACTAGCATAACACCGTCAGATTAATGGGTTTACCATAAAACTGGTCGATGAGGACTACCCAAATATAGAGTATACCTTAAAAATTAGGTCTAAAATCTTTAAATGTGAGTCTTGAATGTTTTCTTTTTGAAATTCAAAATAAGCAGCGAACTTTTTTGTTTTGTTTCGGAAGTCAAGTGAACAAAACTTGATTTTAAAAAAAAGCTAGAATAGTTGTTTTGGAACCTATTTTAAAAGAATTTATGATTATTATGATCTGTGTCAATTAAGAGTATTTTTTCTGAGTCTGAATTACCATATAGTCTCTTAACTCATTAAAAAATGCGGTTTAATGTAAATTAAAGCCAACTTGTATTAAAAAATCTCAAAGATTCTCTAATATTTTCTTAACATCTATCTTTTCATCAAAAATTGCAAAAAATGATTAAAATAATATCCGTGGTTTTCCTTTGTTCGGGATACACTTACTGTTAATAAAATATGAAATGTAAAAAACGAGAAAAAAACACGAATAAATAATCTGAAAATGTAAATGAAAATGGTATATATTAATAAAAAACCTCTAAAGTTTAATTAAAGTTTTTGACTGCATCAATTACAAAATCTGCAATTATTTTCCTACTTTTATAAAAAACTTTGTTAGTCGAAGTTCTAAATGCGATATATTGAATCGGAGACAGAACAATTTTTCGTGTCTTATACATTAGGTAGAAAACATTAAAAGAAAAGCAAAACAAACAATCAACAGCAAAAAATTTTGCAATCACTTTAAACTTTAATGAATACTAGAGTAACTTCTTATGTAATAAACAGATTTTTCTGCAGTTGAAAGACACGTTGCAACAGCACAACTGTTATATTGTCAGAAAAACCTTTCTTTTTGTCTCAGTATAATCTAAATGTTTTACCCAACTATTCAGGTAAACACATTTAAAATAAAAAATTTGTATTCCAGGCTACAAAAATAAAAAAGCTACGGAATCTTTTATAAAGGTACAAATGTCCAGTGAATATTAATTTTTT
>BMAO01021778.1:0-29102 GCA_019973975.1 Trichonephila clavata
ACTACTATAAAAGATGGTCAACTTTTGAATTACTGCAGCGCAACCCAAACATTCGCTTTTTAAACGCTTCAGACATTCGTGTTTCGGATAAAACTTTAAACATGATTTGTCAAAATTTAACACTTTTGGAATGTTTGATACTTGAATCATGCCCAACAATATCCGATTCAGGGTTGACTGGTGAATTTGAAAATCATTCTGATTCCTTATCTGCAATACCGTTGTCTAATCTCAAACGTCTCACAGAATTAAATTTAAGCCAAAATAATTTAATAACTAATGAAGGTTGTCTTAAATCTATTCGGTTTCCAGAATTGGAAAAATTGTCTCTGATTGCATGTCATGGTTTGATTTTAAACAACGATTTCAAAAGGGAATTGAAAAAGCAAAACAGATGCCTTCGACACTTTAACACATCTGTTTAATAAAGAAAAGAAATTCGAGTATGAGACCTAAAACTGTGTACCTCATTTGTAAAAAGTTTTATAAAATTCTTTTCTTGCTTATGCTTACAAATGACTCCTATTGTTAAATCTGTGTCAGATATTTCGCTCTAGAAAAAACTTCTGCTCGAAATTTTTTATTTTGCACCATCAAATGTTTCCACATTTTTCTTTTAAGAAAATATTTCTTAACTAATCGTTTTTACGAAAAATATAACTAATATTAAAGTGAATTTTAGCATGTCAAATATTTACCCGTTTGGGTTTTCTTGACCAAAGTCGAAGCTACTGAAATCAAATTTTTCCATTGGCTCAGAAAATATTAAAGATCAATTCTTGCAATTGGAAATCTTTGACTAAGAAACCTTATTTTAATTAGTACACAACATTGTATAACTATCAACCGCTTATGTGAAAGAACTATAGCGTATGAGGATCTTAAAGCTTCATTCAATACTTCAATAACGCAACATTAGAAAATGCAGACCATGGGAAAGTGCAAGTTAAAGAATTCGACCTGAACAGACGAACTGGTTTGAGCATTTCGTTGGTAGGAAATTTTAGAGCCCTTTTTTATTATAAGGCAGACTCTAGATATATCTTGTCCTTATTATATTGTTTTAATTTATATAGTGGAAAATTAGAATGAGAGAGAGATGAAATTGCAAATCTTTATGCCAAAATAGTCTAATTTGCTACTGTGAACGTATTAAATTTATTGTTCACAAGAAACTATACCTAATTAAGTTAGAATAGAATATTTCAGGGCTGTCTTTGTAATATATTTACATTATTTAATAAGTGTGGGGCTTTGTGCTGACTGCAGAACTAGGTAATATTATGCACGCATTTTTGTATAAATAATTTGTTTTTATTGAAAACCGCATTTCATACTTTATTTGCATTGCATTTAAGAATATGTTTTATTGAAATAAAAATGTTTCAATAATCAGAGTGTCTTTGTATTTTTTGTCGCATACCACCACTGCTACTGTATAGTTAAAATTTTCATTTTGTTTTACAATTTAGTCATGAAAAGTCATGTATATGTTACCGTTAAAATGTGAAATCCGTTATTTCATAGAATAACTAGGTATTTCATGAAATAGATGGAAAAGTCAGTGTCAGCATATAAAATGATTGAATTCTACGATTTAACTAGGTATGTTATAGAATAACGATTGCTTGATCATTAAAGTATGAAATAAGACACTCAATAGTTCTTGCTTTTGGAAGGATTTTTCTGATAAGGAACTAAAGATGGCCGAAAATAACAATTGTACTCTAAATATCAATCAGTATATGTCATCGAAAATTTCCATTGAAGTTCCAAATATTAACACAATGCTTCGATATGATGTAACAGCTCAAAGCTACGGTACTGGACAAGAATTTAAAAAGTGCTCGTGTAAAAAAAAATGTGTAATTGTAAAAAGTTTGTTCGTTTTCTAAAAATAATAGGCAGTCCAAAGTGTCATCACAGCAATCCTTGCTCTAATAAACTATGAAAAGTAAAAGGTACATATATCATAAAATTTAAATTAATATTCTCTTACCTTTTTATTTAAAAAAGGTTTACTTAATGTTTTTATGAAGCAACTGTTTTTCTTCCTAGCATTTATTTTTTGTTGATAATATATAAATATAATCTATCTCCATCTATCAAAGCGTGCACGATTCACAACATAAGTTTATTGGCAATCATGATGATTTTGTGAGAAGAAATACCCAGTACGTCTCCCAAACTAAATATAATTTAGAAGATTTATGTGCCTGAGATACACTTTACCTAATGGTAAACCCATTGCTGTCGTCACAGTTTATATTTCTGTCAATCAGAATGTTATGGACATTATGGATTATTCCACGAAACACATTATTAGGTTATACCGAAGGTGGTTCTAAACTACTAGCGAAGCAGTATAATATACTTCCGCGTATACTTAGTGGCGATTTCAATATTGATTTCGATCAAGATGAAGGATTGGGATTAGTCCAATTTTTAAAAGCAGAGCTTAATTTGAAATTCGTTTCTGGTAGAGCACTGTGGACGACTAGGTGTAGTAACAACCATTGATACGTGATTTTATGAACCCTGAAAATCTCGCATCTACTGACGTTCACGTATCATACTTTAGGTGCCATAAGCCTCTTGTCACAGTGATTGATAAGGGCGAGAGTATTGATGTAATTAATACTCTAAGTGATATTAATAATGAAGTAAATCAACCTTCTTAGCAAAGTACTCATGTACTATGAGTAACATATATTTATGTAACATAATTAAAGTATGTTATCTTATATATATATATACTTGCTGGCCCGGTCATGCGTTGCTGTGGCTTTGTTTTAATACATTAGTTCAATGTTATCCTAAGCTATTGAGGGCAGTCAAATTAATCTTCGTTTATAATTTGGGGGGGGGGGTTGAAATAAAGTATAAAACAACAAATTATTTTAATTTTGCATTTCAGTCATCTCCTATGTGAGTGTAGCATAATCCATGAATTACTAACGAAGTCGTTAAGTAACAACATATGAAGATTCAGTTTTATAAATGTGGTGAATAACGTTGATTCTTTGCAATTTTTAAAATTATTTTTATCATTTTAAAGTATAACAAACATTTTTATACAACTAATCACTAATCAGTGCACAATATTTTTCGGTAACCCGTATTTTGCTAACTCAAATAGATTCAATGGTTTCCGCACACTTGAGCATGTAACATCTAGTTGCCAATTCGAGAAACATGGATTTTCTAAGTTGAAGTATCAAATGAATATTGTTCGGTTTTAGAATCATTTATGGTAATCGCGAAAGCCAAACAAATCGGGAATTGAAGCCTTTTGAATGGTATTAGAGATTCTGACGGTATCAGTGGAATACGTGACATCAGATTCCGTAGTAGCAGCACCGAATTTTCGTTTAAATTTTTGTCAAAATGTTTGTTTTGAGAAGTTCCTGGTATATAATTTTTTTGTCAAACGTGCACCGTTGCATTATCTAAGTGAATTTAAGTTACGTAGATAATAACCAGGATACGAACCGAAGATTATGTGATGACATTCCTGATACATCTAGAGAATTCAAAAATTCGATTGGAAAATTTACGGTTTTGTTTTTAACAATAGTGTTGATTGGTTTAAAAGGCGTTGGGTCAACTGGCAACAATCCTGGGTCTGGAAGTTCATTTCATCAAAATATCAACCTTTTTTCTGATTAAGTAACATGATTACAAAGGCAATTATTATCAAGATAATTATACAGTATATCCGGAAAGACACTCTCAATCAGTTCCTTTTTGCCTAAAGAACATTACAGAAATCGTCTGGGTATTTCATGCATTATGTATTGGGATTGAAGTTCTACTTCCCCGTTTCTGATATTCAGTAGTTGGTTAGGAAATATTGCTCAGATTGATCCTCTTGCAAATGTACTCGCGTAATTATGGTCAGTCGAAGTGTTTTCACGGTTTGCCATCAAAACGATTGTTTTAAACAGGCGTTAATCTCGCGAGCAAAAGTAGAGCGTGTAATTGGCTGTTAATACCTGTCGGAAATCACCAGACAGTAACACAAAAGCAACACCGAATATTCTTTCGTTACCATTTAAATCTTGCAAAGCTCTATATAATGCTTTGAGTGAATGTTTATGCTTCATGGTACACTTATCCCTGACCATGACTGAATTCATTTGCAAGGAGAGGCACGCTTTGATAGGCCGGCCAATCCAATCTTTGTTTCAATGGTACATATTGCATTTTGTATTTTATGAATGTCCAGAGGCAGCTGATGCGGAATGTGCAGTTTTTCCGCCTTCTAAAACAGTGACAACAATGCCCGATAATACAATTTACTATTACAATCATATTTTTGCACGACTACACCTGAAATTTTAGTTGCTACAGGGAATGAAAATCCAGAGGTGGAACTCGAACACAAAGCCATTTGACCTCATTCCATCAATATCCAGAAAATTTACGGAAGCTTTTGAAATCCGTATCCATATTTTCGCTCCCACACCGAGAAGTACTTGGTGCCCACTTTCGACGCCCTTGCTCCTTAAGTTCAGTCTCTGAAGGAACATATTACGGTTGGTCAGCATTATCCGGCAAAGTTACGGGAGTTTCTAAAATCCAATTTCACATAATTATTGTTTCCCATCCAGAAAAACACCAGGAAAGCATTTCTCTCTCCTCAAGAGTTTTAAAAAGCAAGCCTTTTCCACAGTTCGTGCAAAATACTTCCGTCTGGCATTATTTGACGTAGATATGAGATTATATATTGAATTGAGAATATTCGGATCGGCAGTTCTGAAACACAATCAAGATCCGCTCTTTGCGTCTCTATGTTGGCAGTGGCCGTGGTTGCCAAGTGGTCAAGGCATCAGATCATGGCTAACGTGTCATGAGTTCAAGCCCAGCACCACTGAAAACCCACCGTGTAGGGGGAGCGATTCACGTTAAATCTGTAGAGAGCTCAAACGTCCTCCCGTTGGCGTGGTGTGGTAGTTAGTAGAGGGAGTGCAAGCTCAGGTGTCGTCCGATGCACTTGACCATGGCTCATAATTACGCGGTCAGTCTCCAAATGCCCTCGTGTAGCTGAAAAGTGCGACGTTAATATTTACTCACTCACTCACTTTATGTGGGCAAGATAGGCTGGTACTGCTGTCCGAGAATATTCCGATCCCCCGGCATTATCTGGCAAAAATACAGGAGTTTCTATATTTCGATTTCAGACTCGCTTAAACCATCTCAAATTACACCAGGAATACACTTTCCCCGCACAAATACTTTAAAGGTGAGCTCGTGCCCCGGTTTGCGTAGGAGTCGGTAATCCTGAATTATCCAGCAAAGTGACTGTTATTTATCAGATTGATTATCTCAGATTCGGATTATCCATTTCGAAATACATCAGGGACAAAGTTTTCACGATCCAATTCTTTTAAGGCAAGCCCCTGTTATGGTGTGTCTAAAATACGAAAGGCTGGCTTTATCCGGCAAAGTTACGGTTATTTTTGGAAACTGACTCAAAAATCGGATTCCACTCCCTGAAATACGCCAGGCACTTAATATTCATGCATTTTGGTTTGTAATATCTGCTTCCACAGACACATGAGCAATGCCACATTTTACGATTATTCCCTTACGTGAATCTGGCAACGTTTTTTCCGGATTCTTCACATTTCTGGCAATAAAAAAATTATGTGTGGCGTGATTAATTGAAATAAAAACCATCCTATACTTTAAGTTGGACGAAATGACACACCGTATGCAATATTATATTATTTTCGGTTGAGTAGTTTCGGAGTCCATTGCAGACAAACACTGTGACACGTATATTTTATAGATAAAGATTATTTTACCGAATTAATATGAAAAATGTGAATAGAATAAAGAAAATACATGCATGATTTCATTATTATGAGAAGCGTTTATTTATCCTGTTTGCTTACTATATAATCATAGACAACCGTATTTAAGGAGTTAACTCCAGTCGCGCGTGCTTCGGAGCAGTCACAAGCAGCTTTTTTTCTTCCCAGCATGTATTTTTGTTGAGAATATTTGAATATAATCTCTTTTTGTAACACATTATTTTTCCCCTTTTTGTTTAACTAATGTAAGCAATATGAGCAATAATAAATTATATCTCATCTGCTTTCCCTTATTAATATATATTATTCATAAGCAAAAGGGACAAAATGTACTTTTTGAAAGAGTTTAGCTATTTATGATCAATTAATTTATAAAATACCTTTGAAATTGTGTATTTTTTACTTTAATGGTCTATCCTTAGTTGTTTCATGAAACACCTAGTTATTTCATAGAATAACTAGGTAAAGTAGAAAATTTTTCATCTATTATATTCTTTAACTGACTTGTCTAGTTATTTTATGAAATTCTTTGTTATTCTAGGAAATAACTGAATTATACACTTTAACGGTACAAATATTTTGTCTTTGAAAGACTTTTTTTAAATACAATTTATAGGAAGCGTGGATGTAATAGATTTATTGCGCGGGCTTTATATAAGTTATCTTGAATTCTAAAAAATTGATCCTAGTTTTAAGACATTTCATATTTCTTTTTCAATGTCTAAAATTTTTATTTCCTGGCAATCTTATGCCAAGTACATGTTCTCGCTCCCTGCTGTTCCCACATCTTTATCAAAACAAACTGTTGATGTTATTCAACTTTTTCGTAGTTAATACCCATCATGTTTATCTCAGCCATGTATTCCTATTTGTAATACAGCTTCCTACACGATCTTCAGGTGGCCACGGTATCCAAGTGGTCAAGGGAACGGATTCGTGGCCGGCGTGACAAGAGTTCGAGCCTAGTGCCGCTTTAGACCCGCAGTGTAGGGGTGCGATGCCCGTTAAATCTTTCGAGAGCTCAATCGTCCTCCCTTTGGTGTGGTGTGGTAGATAGGAGAGGAAATTGACAGATCAGGTCTCGTCTTTGTCACTTGACTGTGATCCAAAATTACGGAGTCCTTCGTGAACAGACCTAAGGTCACTTTCTAGTTCGACGTTCATATAACTCTGAATCTTAAATCACATTGTGGGATTTGCTCAATATAGTAAAAGGATGAAACAGATTAAACTACTAAAAATGATTAAAAAGCTTTAATCATTAACTTCTTTCCCATGGCATCAAAGATATTTCGACAAAATTCATTAACCTATTTCGGCGTTATGCAGTATGTACTTTTATGACATAATATAACCAACTCTTTGCCCTCCCCCCCCCTACTTACTTCTGAGCAAATCAGAAAGAAAGGGTTTCGATATAATTTTTTGTTGGGTTTCTGGACATGTGGGTATACTTGGTAATAAACAGGCTGATAACGCTGCACGATCCATGTCCAATCACATGGCAGCAACCTGTATGTTACCATGATTTAAAAGCATCTATACTACGCTATATCCACAGTGTATGACCAGAGACTTGGGATCAACAGGTCATCAACAAACTACATTGCATTCATCCTTCCATTACTCATTGGGCAGCGGTACCAATACGAAGACCTGATGTCCGCTTGACTCGACTTCGTATAGGACACACCCGTCTAACACATAGACATTTATTGCTAGGAGAGAGTCCCCCAGTTTGCGACTTTTGCCACTGTGACCTCTCCATTTTAATAGAATGTCCAAGGTATTCATCTAAAAGGATCATCTTTTTTAAAACAAATCTCTTAAATCTGACTGATTTGGTCGGGGAAACTCCCCATCCAAATCTTTTTGCATTTTTACGTTCAATTGATATTTTACATCAAATATAACTATTTTAGGAATTTTTTTCAATCATCAGTTTTATATATTTATATAAGAGAATCGTGAACAATTTAACATTTCTACATCTTTTTTTAATCTTTTACTCAATTTATATTTTATTTTCAATCTAGTTTTTTAAAATACATTTTCATGTTTATGTATATGTATGTTTTTAAACTTTTAATATATTAACGAATGTGTGGCGCAGTTTAGCCAAGCTTGGCTCTTGTGCCATAAAATGTCCACACTCACTCACACTCCCCCCCCCCCTATATCATTTAAATTCCCAAATAATATTTTATTTTTCCTTCTGAAATCAGAATGCAATCTTTACTGAATACGTTTTACTTCTCAATCATTTGTCCGTAAATTCAATGGAAATGATCTGAATTCAGAAAAATCTTTTGTTTATGAAGCGCGACTTTTAGGATCGGTCATTTTTGAAACTATGAGGCCTCTTTGATGTTGGTTAGTTTGATAGACACACACACAAGTAGACAGCTTGTACCTTTCAAAAGTTCCATTTGAATATTTTTTCGGAAGTTCTTGCACAATGACCCGTGACATCTCATCATTACCTCCAGAGGTATAACCTTTCTCATTTTTATAATGGAAGTAATTTTAATCCTTGTTTTATTTACAACCAAAAAATGGCTATAATAGTGATTCAAAACTTTTTTCTGGGTTGAAAAGTAGTGCATTACAATTTCCATAGGGAAAGAGAGCAGAGGAATTAAATCCAATGCATAATGTTTTGAATAAATTTTAAAAGAAAAAAGTACTCTGTGCCCTAATTCCCTTCCCTAGAAATTTTACAAATTTTTTGAGAACATTTTCATGTTAAGTATAAATTATAATTGTAAATAGAAATCCACATACTTGCAAAAACACATTTCGCAAAACGTGTATTGCATAAAGAAAGACGTTGGTTAATACCTAAAAACATATGATTATTCTTGGATAGATAAGAATTAGTTGCCAGATATGTAGGAAAATTATTTGCATAGTTTAGTTTTTACTTTCATAAAGATTGTATAGGTATAAGTCATTTAGGAATAAAAATTTATTCTTATATAATCTCTGCTAACTTTTTTTTAAATCAAATTATATCGCAAGAGTAGAATTTGATTGCTGGTACAAAAATTTGAAATGCTTTTTTTTTTATCTTTTATTTGACGTTCCAACAAAATCAAAATACCAATTTTCTTTTTGTACTAATACAATTGAAGCAATATTATTTCCTAAATTTTTGCTGTAATGAGTTTTTAAGTAATTTAAAATTATTGAATATGTATATATATAAACTCAACCATATAGATATATACATAAGCCTAAGTATAACTACTCAGAACAGTAAGGAATATTAGCCACAGTACTACAATAGCAAACTCTTAAAATTAGGAATTAAGATTGCAGCTTTTTAAATGTTTTTTAGCCGCCAAACTTCACTAATCTGCCTATACACTGGGCCATAGAGAAAGGAAGAAACATTAGAAATATGTAATTATTACCAAGAAAATACACTAATACTAGTATAAAAATATATAAAGATAGAATTAAATAGACTATGCATAGTATAGAGTTCAAAATCATTGTAATAAAAACAATCAGAAATTAAAACTTGCCAAGCGTGATCACAACCTCTAGTTAATGTTTCCCACCAATACAAAAGGAAGCAATAACAGTATCACATAACAGTAAAATAAATAAAGATAAAATAAGCCTAAATATATATTCAAAAACTTTAAATATTGGTAAAAAATTTGTTCGAATTAAAAGGACATCTTAACATATTTAGTGGTACTAATATAAAATAAAGTATTTAATCTTATTAAACATGCAGCTGTATTATTAAATATATAATATTGGGGAATAAATCTCCTGCGATTACAAGAAAAGGTGTGCTCTGAAATATACTTCGAAATTTAATAAATATTACTTTAAAACAAAAACGTTCGTGTATTTGACAGAAATAAAACATTAAAGCTTTTCCTGCATTTCTAATTAAGATCTTTGAACAATATGTACTTTCTTTACCGTACTGTTATTGAGTTTATGGTTTTAAAAAAAATATTCTTCATTTATGTCTTATATAACTTTCAGGTTCTGACACACATATTCCGATTCTTATATGATGGAGAAAGATTAAAAGCTTCCCAAGTATGTAAAAAGTGGTTGCAAACTATTGACTGCCCCGAGCTGCTCTGTGATATCAAAATTCAATTTTCAGGAGAAGTTGATGAAGCTGTTAAACTATTTTCTCGCATGACACGGCAATTTCAATGGTTTTCATTTTGTAAAATTGTCATTGGTGATTCTGTTATGGAATTCTTGGAGAAATACAGCAACCAGCTGGTTACCCTATCCTTTATTGACTGCGCAGTAGGTGATGGCAAATTGCGATCCAAACTTAAAGGTAAAAAGCTGTGTTGTGATAATTTGACCACACTACATGCGCTAAATTCTGATATCTCTTCTTTGTTTGCTTCTCTTCCTAATGTTACGGAATTAGAATTGAACATGAGTTTTGGTCTGCCAGATGATGTCATATCTGAACTCACTAAATGTTTATTTAAACTAAAAAGGTTATTATTAAGAAATAGTACACTCGTAGAGGAGGTATGCAGAATATTATTTGCTGGACAAGAAAATCCCTCAATCAGAGCTTTCCCCTTTTCAAGTATAAAATTATTAATAGAAGAAAACCGTACCACATTAAGACATGTCGATTTCGCGTTCTTAAGGTTTTTACCGCAGTCTCTGTTAAGTATTTCTGAAATCGAGGGCTTGAAGCTAAGAAGTATGATGTTTCCTGGGAACTTGCATTCAAGCTACATACACAAGTTCTGTAAAATGCAGTCTTCTTTGATACATCTTGATTTATCCTTCTTGTTGCATGACACAGATCTTACAGTCTGTGCTGTCTGTAACTATCTGCCTAATCTTCAAGAGTTGATCATAAAGGAGAACCCGGCGATTGACCGAAGCATCTCTAAAATATTCCAGTTGCAGAATCTTGTAGAATTAGATGTATCTGGCAGTATGAACATTTCCGAGTTCAGTTATCAAGAGGCTGTGGCAAACCTGAAGACATTTAAACTGAAATGTCTGAATTTGCACTTTGCAAAAATAAGCGATGATAGTCTTTTTAATTTAGTTAAATGCAATCAAAATATTTGCTATTTAGATGCTTCTGGCATTCGTGTTTCCGATGAAACCTTAAACATGATTTGTCAAAAGTTAACATATTTGGAATGTTTGATACTTGAATCATGCCCAACAATATCTGATTCTGGACTGACTGGCGAATTTGAAAATTATTCTGATTCTATAACTCCAACACCGCTGTCTAATCTAAAGTATCTCAAAGTACTAACGTTAGGCTCAAATTCCTTAATAACCAATCAAGGATGTATTAAAGCTATCCGGTTTCGAAAATTGGCTGATTTGTCTTTAATTGCATGTCGTGGTTTGATTTTAAATAATGATTTCGAAATGGAATTGAAGAAGCAAAACCCATGCCTACAAAATTTTACTAAAGTAATGGAAGAAAAAAAAATTGGGGAGGATTTCATATTTTCTATTTCAAGTTTTTCTTAAATTTGAAATTTCATAAAATTTTGCTTTTGCTTATGTCATGGGAGTTTACAAAATGAACTCGGTTGTTAAATCATAGTTTCAACATTTTTCCCTCTAGAACAATTCTTTACTCGCCATTTTTGAATCTTTTTACAGTGTTAGTTGCAAAAATCTTTACATTTTTAATAAACTTTTTTAAAGTAACTATTTTGCAAAATATGTAATTCTAAATGGATATTTGTTAAATGAACTTAAGTATATTGAATATTTACCCACGTCAAGAAGTTCCAAAGTAAAGTTTTATGCAAACTTCTCCTGAAGATATTGAAGATCAACTGCTGACCTAATAATGACCTTGTATTACAGTAGATAAAAGTTAACTCAAACTATTGAGAAATGGGGGGGGAACAACCATTGACTTGTATAAAAGAACAACAGCATACTGCGATCTTAAAACTTTGTTATATATCTCAATACTGTAACATAAAAAGGACGCCTAAGTGAAAATGCAACTTAAAAAATTTATCGTGGGGTGAACTATTGAATTGCGTTGAACTAACGATTGACTAGAAAATTTACAGTCCATTTTTTATTTGCTGACTCTAGAAATACCTTTTTCTTTAAATATTGTTTTTACTTTCATCGAGTGAATAATTTTATTGACGAAACTGCAAATCTTGATGGGGGGAAAAACTTGTATTCTGCTACCATGAAGTAGTCCCACTGCTTCTTCAATGTGGACGGACGTCTTTTTGTGAGCTCCTGACCAGGGATAGCTTTTTCTCCTGCCAACTGACTGCTCCATTCCCGGCGTGAACCTGGATTTCCCGGACACCCATCATACTAGGACCGAGATACCAAGCCACACCCTTACAATAACTAGCACTACTGATTCCCCAGGCACTAGAGGCCCGCCAAAAAAGGGACTTAACTTCCTGCTCGACCGTATAGCGAGTGCAACCGCACCGCACCTCACCGACTCACCCAGATCTTGTCCTCGTGACACCGGACTGATGGCAAGCCCCAGCACCCCCGGAACCAGCACCCAGATGGACACGGACGAGGATGGCCCCGACAAAGTGAGAATATGTAAAAGAATAGACAACTTATAGAGAACCAAATCATCTGCGACTCCCAGAGAATGACCTACCTGATAGACCACACCCAAGAACAACCACAGGGAAATCCTGAGTACTGCAAAGAAACAATGATTCAACTAAAAGAAAAAGAAATCCTCCAAACAAAGATGAATAATATAAAGGGTGAGTTGAATTTGTTGTTACCTTGCCCATTCTCAAATTGTCTACACAACACGGCCCCCAAACACCTAGAAATAATTAACTCACCATCCGCCAGTAACACACTGGCAACTAAACTTGCGGAAACGCACATCAACGATGACTTAAATACAAAAAATAAAAAGAACCCACAAGACGGATTCTCGTTCCCCGCTAAAACGGCCAAAAAGCCGAGAATCCTCGAAAACTACTCGGTAGGGGCACTAGCCCCAATCGCAACAAGCAATAAATTTCAAACACTAGCCGGAAGCGACAGCCAACCGGCTTTGACAGACGCAGCGATTCCAGTTGCTCCCCACCCCCCAAGATCCCCCAATAATGCTTAAATTTAAAGAAAGCTACAACCTGATAATGCAGAAAATTAACAAAAAATTCCCCACCACAGTGTCAAAGCTGTCTGGGGAATACCTAAAAATTTATCCAACAACCGCAAATGACCAAAGGGAGATCACGGATTTCCTCGATCGAAAGAACGAGGAATACTATGATATCCCCCCCATTTCCCTACGACCACAAAAAATTGTCATAAAAGGTCTTCCGATCTCAACCGAGATCGAAGATATAAAAGAAGAATTAGTCCAAAAAGGCTTTAATGTAGAAAAGGTGGCACAGCTCACCAAAGCCAAATCTAAATTTAAGCTCCCCATTTTTATGGTTGAACTGAAAAAATCCCCCGATTCCCCAGATATATTCCAACTTAAAACATGTTGCTACCTTGCTATCAAGGTAGACAACTTCAACAGAAGACCCGGCCCCACGCAGTGCTATAACTGCAACATGTTTAATCACTCTTCAAAAAACTGCCACTTAAAAACCAGATGCCTGAAATGTGGGCAACAGCACCGAACAGGTGAATGCCCCATTAAAGAAAGAATTGAAAACCCCACCTGCATTAACTGCGGGGAAAAGGGCCACCTGGCCAACTCGAATCGCTGCGCCAAATTCCCCAAGACCCAGCCAAAAAAGGGAGATGCTTCCCAAAACAGAAATATTAATTATAACAATGCAAACACCACCACGATAAATGTAATTCCTAGTGTGAAAACTGGAAAAAATTTCTCATATGCTGATAGCATCAAAGGACCCCAACAGATGGTCCCACTCGACACGTCGAAGTCGGTACAAACCAAGCCCGAAACACTTGTACCCCGCGAAGCGGAGAAACAAACCAAAAACAAGGATAACACTGAAGAAAAGCCTTTTAGCTTCATCGACGCAATTAACGAAATCCGGCAACTCTTCGTTGAATACCCCTTCCTTATGGATCTGGGTAGACAACTGAGGAACGCCGTAGGCCCAGAAAAGGTAGATGTATTCTACCGCCATATTACAACCTTTGTTTAATGGGGTACAACTGCTTCGGACTTAGATTAACCTCCTGGAATGCGAATGGAGTTAGATCGCGCATCGTCGAGTTGCGCGATTTTATAGATAAGCACAGTCCTGATTTAATTCTACTTCAAGAAACCCACCTAGGATCAGGGGACACCCTACAGATCCCAAATTACACCACCTATCGCGATGATAGGCCCACACTCCCAACACAAAAACGCAGAGGCGGCACCGCCATTCTGATCAAGTCTTCTCTCCCACACTTCCGTACACCCACACAGGCGATGGGGACGGCGGAGGCGACCTCGGTCACCCTCACCCCACCCGGAATCAACCATATCACAATCACATCAGTTTACTTAATGAATCAAAACGTCATTGCCAACATTAACACTAATCTGGAAACGATATTTAGCATAAGCAACGTTTCCATCATTTGCGGAGATTTCAATGCCTACAACACCTACTGGGGCTGCAGCTATAATAATGGACGCGGCAAATCAATATTAAATTTCATCAACAGCACCAATACCCAGATAATAGCCCCAACCACACCAACACGCTTTGGCCACAACTCCCCATCTATCATAGACTTTGCTCTGACGAGAAATATACCTTGGATTAGCCAGGTGGAATCTATCGCAGAGCTCAGTTCCGATCATATAACCCCATCATAATTAACTTTGACACCAACACTCGCTTCGGTTTTCCGAAGCGATATATCACTACAGACTGGAAAAATTTTAGAGAACTCCTAAGCTCCACCCACTATACCTACCGACCAATCACCGCGCACACGGGAGAAGACGTAGAAACCCAAGTTGCCGACCTCACCACAACCATACTAAATGCTCACACACTCTCTTCCAAACCAGTACCACAGAACAAAAACAATTTCATCAGCAACGACATAAAGTCGCTGATGAAAGACCGAAATAGAGCCAGGAAAACCTGGCAATTCACAAGAAACCCTAACGATAAGAGAGTGCTCAACAACATACAGAACAAAATTAAAAGAAAAGTTAAAACATTTCAGAACAAGTCATGGGAAGATTCTCTGAACTCCCTCGATCCCGACGACGGCTCCATCTGGAGCTGGTCTAGGGAGCTGGGGAAAAAGAGATCGCCCGTGGCTACTCTACACGATCACGCCAGAATCGCACACACAGACTGACAAAGCTGAAGTTCTTGCATGCTCACTGGTATCTCAATTCCAGGAAAATAACATAACTAATACTTCCTCAGACTACCTAATTAACAGGGTGGTCGAAAATTATTTTCTAAACGAAAATAATTTCGACGCCCCCCTACCCCCTCCCATGCCCTCGGAGATCAACGATTACATCAAGAAAGTAAAAATTAAAAAAGCTCCGGGCAGGGAAGGGATCACCAATAAAATGCTACAAAATTTCACTATTCTTATAATCTTCCAAATTACTAACATAATAGATAACATTTTCAGAACGGGGCACTTTCCAGATCTTTGGAAAACTGCCTCCGTCATCCCGATACTAAAACCCGGTAAGCCGGCCACCAGTGCTGCCAGCTACCGGCCAATTTCCCTACTTCCTGTACTAAGTAAACTCGCAGAGAAGTTAATTCTCTCGAGGCTAAACAATCATCTAACCAATACTAATATTCTAATTCCTGAACAGCACGGCTTTAGACCTCAGCTATCCACGTCGCACCAGTTGCTACGGGTAGTTGAGTTTATAAAGACCGGCTTCAAGGACAAAAAATACACGGGAGGGGTCTTTCTGGACATCCAGAAGGCCTTCGACCGTGTATGGCATGTCGGACTACTTTTTAAACTAATAAAAATAGACACACACACCCCCCTCAAATTACTAAAATCATAAAATCCTATCTTACTAACCGGAACTTCGCCGTCAGAGTCAAAGACACACACTCCACCACTAAAATGATTAAAGCCGGGGCACCGCAGGGTTCCCTGCTCGCCCCGACGCTTTTTAATATATACGTTAATGACATTCCAATCTCCAGACACACCACCACATGCCTCTATGCAGATGACACTGCGATTCTGGCACAGAGCGAGAACATAAATCAAATCACCCACTCCCTATACCGTCATTTGGCGGAGTTGGAAGACTGGTATGACAAATGGAAAATTTCACTGAATGCAACCAAGACCGAAGCAGTCTTCTTCTCCGCCAACAGAAAATTCAAGAAACCACCGATCGTACACATACAGAACCACCCGGTCCCCTGGTCCGGGTCAACTAAGTATCTAGGCGTCAAACTGGATGCCCACTTAAAATTTAACTTACATATCAACTACGTTAAAAATAACTTCCGGGCGATAGCGAGTAAATTCACCCCTTATTTTTCCCGGAAGTCGCCTTTGACATTAAGAAATAGAGTGCTTATCTATACCTCTATAATCAGACCAGTCGCCACATACGCTTGCCCAATCTGGAGTCATGCCGCTCCCTCAACTATCAAGACCTTAGAGCAATCACAGAACCGTAATCATAAGGAAAATAACAAATACCCGGTGATTTATGAGGAACAGAAGTCTTAGACACGCTGTACGCCTCAAAACTCTCCGGGAAACCTTCCAAAAAATATCAAAAAGATTCTTCAATACCATAGATAAATCAGAAAACACCTCCGTAAGAAAAATTTGAAAAATATATCCCTGATCCCAACTTCAATAGACCCCGAAATATCCTATTAAACATATAAAAACTAAATAACTTAAAATATCTCCTAACTTCTAACCCCCCCCCCCAGAGACGGCTGACTCCTGATTGGACAACCAACTCACTCGCGAATAAATCAATGACCGGCCACCTCGGTGGCCACTCTCACCCGGGAAGGCAAAGAGAAGAACCGAAAGGTTCCCTCCGCCGCCGACCCGATAAATCAATCATTGTCACTGCGGCGAGACAATCGCTTCGGCGGGGCGCTCGCACTGTGAACAAGACTTATAAAAATAGCATGAACAACAGATCACACGCAAACAAAGTCGCTTCCTTTAAAAAATAAAGAACAAAAATAAACAAATCCTCCATATATTAACAAAAATGGGCAAATTAACAACAAAGTCAACTCAAACTAATTCCTGATAAGAGATTATGATCTCGACAGAGATCAAGTGCTCTGTATAAATGTTCAATACCTGTTCAAAAGCGTATCCGGATTTTGGTTCGGATATTTCACACTCTGGATAATGAACGTTCGGATAAACGACGTTCTACTGTAATTAGATGCTGGCTGTTTCCTTAAAGGAAAAAAAGTGTTAAAAAATGTCTATATAAAAAGCAGAGGCAATCTTAGGGCTATTCAGAAACGTTTAAATCACTCAGCCAGGTGTTGGAAATCAAGGAGGAGTGTTAAAAGTTTTCGGGGTCCACGATGTCAGGCTGATAAATAAAGGGGGCCCCGCGGCGATCAAAAGTTAAAGAACCACTGCATCCGCACCTTTATTGTAATTAGGACTCAAATATATGCGATTTGCAAATGCATTGTCACGCACGATCTTTCGGATACTATGGCTTTCACTATAGGAATGGAATGATTTCAATATCCTTTTTTATTTAATTTCAGAGATGACATCTTTCTACGGAATGTCTGCTTTCGACAACACTTCCAAAGGATATTTCAGGCAGGAAATTTGTGCCTACATTTACGGCATGAACATGGTAGCCTCTATTGTTTTATTCCTAGTCTGTTGCTCCATATTCCTGGATTTTTAAATGTCTTTTACAAACGTTACATTCAAAGAATAGATCTAATTTTTAGACAACAAAATATCGCTATTATAATTTTACAACGCATTTTGTAAAATTTTTAATTTTTTAAAAATGTTGTAAATAAAATTTTGTTTTTTTTATCATTTTATTCTGTTACAAATTTGATACCAATGGAAATAATTTCAAAGATTTAAAACTCTCTAACATCACTCTTCTTAGAAATTTGAATCGAACAGGTTTAGAAAAATTGAAGCGGCCAGTATTTATAATTCGACACAGTAAACAAAATTCCAAGCAGAATTTAAAAAGTATAAATAATAATTTACCTTTAAATAGTTGTAAAAAGGGAACTGGATATGTATGCATATATCTTAATAACAATTAAACTGTGAATTTTTCAGATTAATTTGCAGAATTATTCTGAGAATTTGAAACCTTTCCTTCAGTATACGAGTATAACAACACAGATGAATGCATCGAGTTAAGATAAATATAATGTATTTACTTTACATTCCAAATTTGAGATATTATGGCAAGAATATCCTTGAATTTTCAAGTTTAAATACGGATAAGGAAGATGAGAGATTAAATCTGTCTAGACTAAGTTATGACGTTCACGTAGAATTACGGCTCGCGTATTGTCTTCCTCACTTGATTGTGTCAAAATTACAGTATCAGTCGCCAACAGCACTCTAAATTTCTAATTTGTTCCTCAAATATGAATTTTTATAATAATTACTATCATGCAATGATGAATAGTTATCCTGGTGAAAATAAGTACTACTTTAAAAAAAATTAAAATTGAAAAAATTAAACACCAATCACAATAAAAAATGTTAAAATAATTCGATTTACGAGAGCGAGTCATAAATAAGTTTCTCCTGTCGACTGTGGTCAGAGTTGTGTATGAAAGTCAAAAAATAGAACGAGACATTGAAGATAAGACAAAAGTTTATTTGTAAACATAAGTACCAAGTACATTGAGACATTTGTCATACGGTTTGATAAGCTTCGAAAAGTCCTCCAGGAAAACTCAGGGCTTTGTATATGAAAAAGGCGCTTTAGCGGCTTGTTTGACTACAGCGTTGCTCCAACATCCTTGTGAGATTATTCGTCAAAGCCAGAAACAGACGAAAGTCACTTAGTGCGAGATCAGGACAGTATGGCGGATGGTATAGGCGCTCCCCTAACCAATAGTTGCAGTATGGTTTTGAATTGCCGTCTCCGAGTGTGATCTCGCATTGTCATCCAACAACAGAATGCCATATTTAAGAAACCCAGGCCACTTTTTCCGAATTCATCTCCTTGATCGATGCCGACCTCTACCCAATGGTGTATCGGTGTCTTGCACGTTCATCTGCTGTTTCGTCTTTCGCCCTCAGCCATTAAACGCTTCAACCGTATACAAAGCCCTAAGTTTTCCTGGAGGGCTTTTGAAGCTCATCAAGCGGTATGACACGTGTCTCAATATACTTGGTACTTATGTGGAAAAATGAAGTTGTCTTTTCTTTTATGTTTCATTCTATGTTTTGACTTTCATACACAAATCTGACCTCAGTCGACAGGGGAAGCTTCTTTTCTGACTCACCCTCGTACAAAAAATAATTTTACTTCACTCAAGGTTAATTTATGTAGCGGCGTTAGTACGTATGTTTTTTTGAAGTAAAACTTCTTTAAGCCCGCTTGATTTGGGGAGTAAGCTGGCGAATGCTTGACGCGAGCGTTACGAAAAGTGTAATCGGGCGAGGCGAACGGACGTACGCTTTACGTGAGTGAGTGAGTGCATGCTCTCACATTGGACTTGTGGCTTTTATATCCGATAAAAAATAAGGCTTCCGCATCTACTGTAATTATTAAGATATTAGTCTTGTGAAGAAAATCTTCGTTGAACACATTGTGAACAATATTTACTTTTTAATTTTTTATTCATTGATATTTATTTTCATAGTACCTCAACAACTACCGTGGCGGAGTGCACTAAGCACCCGGCTGCACTTCGGTTCATAGCTGCAGCAAAGCCGAGCGCGGTCAATGTGAAGGAGGGTGACCACTTCGCAAACCCACCGGTTGCTTTTTCTACTTTTCATGAATGACTGAAAAAAGTTGTCCATTTTTACTTTCAATTGCCAAAGTCTGAGAAAACACGTGTCGGACTTAAGCGATCCCGTAATTGATTCCAAGCAATATTTTGTTTGTCAGAAACCTGGTCTAATGACGATGAAAATATTAACATCCCGAATTTTAATTGTATTGCAAAATTAAAGCATAAAAATCTAAGATCTCAGCAGGAATGGCAATTTATCAGAAATCAAATGATGCCTCGAATATAGTAACTTCGAACATAGACATTTTATTAACATATATTCGTAAAATCGATATTGGTCAGTCATCAATTGGTGATATATGTGCTGCTCACTGTGTTTTGGACGATGGAACAAGTATCATAATGGTAGTTGCTTACATTTCGCCCAATAACAGTTAATAATACTACAAAGTTTTTATATAAGACTTATGATTTACGGTCGAATAGGCTCTGAAGAATTAGGAGAAAACTATCTTTCGTTGCCACTAATTTTAGCAGGAGATTTCAATGTTAATTTCACGTTCGAAGATGGACAACTCTTGGTAAACTTTCTACAAAAGACATTAGAACTACAAATGAATAAAATTAATAATAACCGAAATGAGCCTACCACAAGACATGGAACAACAATCGAGGCAGTTTTATCTAAATATCTTCCTAATTTTCATTCGAAAACATATGTATCATTTCTCATACCATAAGTCTATTGTCTCGGTCTTACAATCAACCACAGTAATTACTGATGTATGCGACAATGAAAATAATGAATAAAAATAAAAAATCTATTCAACAATATTAATTTATCGATAAAACCCATAATAAATTTAAATATTTGTAGAAAATTAATATAAATATATCATAGGTTCCCAACCTTTTTTTGAACTGGTGCCCCCTTTTCTAATGAATATTTCGATACCACCCCCTCTGGAGAAATAAGTGTGTACACATTACATGGTGAAAACAACGTTAAATTTTTTTAAAATATTCTATTACTAATAGAATATATTTTTAATTTAAGTTTTTTCCTTGCGAATCTGAAATAGCCATTTCCACAAATATATTTAAATGTATAATATTATATATTTTAGTCATAGATGGGACATTATTTTTGGAATTAAACGCACTACTGAATTTCTTCTTCCTTTAAAAGAGTGAAATAAAAGATTTAGTTACCTGCTATAAAGACAGGCAGGTTGTTTGAGGATACGAAGTAATTCATAATAAACTATTACTTTCAAAATAAATATAAATTGACAGTTTCAGCCTATAAAAAATCACACGTTAATTCCTGGTTAGCATATTTAATTATCCTTCTTAGATAATATACGTAATAAAATGCAGTGGACGAAACATTTTTCCTACTGCTCACAGACAAAGACAACACGTGCACTACAGAAATTAAAATGCACTTTATCATTTATTTTAATGTAGGTCTGAATGTAATGTAATCTTTAAGTTTTTCACATCCACTTCCCGAACTACTGAAGTATATGAATTTTCGTACATGTGATATAGAAATGATTTAAATACATACAATCAACATAAGGTTATCAGTACTAAAGTTTATTTTTGTTAGTACATAATCAGCGTGTTTTTTTTTTTGTCTTTTTATAGACTATATTTGGTTAATCTTCCCAAGCCCCTCCGTGCCATCTCAACACCCCTTAATTTTCTCGAGCTCTTTTACTGCCCCCCTGAAAGCCTCAAACACCCACAAAGAGGCGTTGTCGCCCACGTTGAGAATCTATGATGTATATGATATACATGTATATATTATACATATATAAACATAAATATGCACATATAGATGGAGCTAAAGAAGTTTTACTTCAGTCGTGTTGTCTAAAGCACACTCGTTTTTTTTTGTCTTGTTTCAAAAACTCTCTTTTATCTCCAAAATGCGTCGTTAATTAAATACCAGTCAATCAATCTATGTCTCAGTTTATTATGATATCAATTACTTTGGATAAACCCCTAAAGCAGTTTTATTAACATATTTCAACTAATATTAATCGGCTTTGCTAAATCTTTAAATTTATAAACAACTAAATTAAATCTGTTCAAGTACATAGCGTAATTTTAAATTCTCCAATTGAATTTTTATGAAATTTTGGCTCTTTCTTTTACAAAAAAACCTTCCTTCAAATGGAATAAAACAATAAAATATTATATTCTCTGCGTCTATACAATCGCGCACTAAATAAGTGTTTATATACATTCATTTTATTTAAAGTTTTAAGAGACAAAGTATGTTACTATTTTTACATGTACAATGTTTATGGTTTGAAGCATAAAAAACATGTTACATGAACACAAAGTTATCTGAGATCTAATCTAACAAAAAGAAACTTGAATCTAAGAAACAGAAAAGGAAATTTGAATTTTTTCTACCCGACAAAAATACAATTCTTCGATCGAAAAATATGTCAAAGAATTTTAATTAAGTTGTGAACACTTTTGGAGTGAAAAAAAATAATTCATTCATTTTTAAAAAAGAAAAACTTTCTATTTTAAAAGAAAACTTAAAATATATAGGAAATACATTTTTTAGCGTCATGAAAGCTAATTTATTATTTTTCCATCCCACAGACGAGAAAGAAAAGGGAAAAAACATCACTTCATCAACGTAATGACAAAAGCAGAATTCAACATAAAAATGTTTTTAAAGAACCTTTTTTTTTTAAAAAAAAGTTCTTATTAAGAGAGATGAAAAGTTCTGATGGGAAGCATGAGCTAAAAGATAAATATAGCTTGTGGTGAAAAAAATCAGTAACGTGTGTTCTAGTTCTTTAAATAAACAGTGCCAGTAATTCTAAAGGAGGCTTAACCGTTATTTTTTTCTTAACAGCAGAACATGCAAATGATTTTGATTGGTAAGCTTAAGAGTTCGATAAAAGCTTTCCCATTTCATCATTAAAAATTCAATGATTTTTTTCCCTCTTTCTCCCTCCAGTTTTTAGAAATAGCCTGATATCTGATTTTTTTTTCCGAATGGAAAAACATCTCTCGTATGTATTATTAAAGACTTATCATTTTGTACTTTAATATGCAATTGTGATGGATTTTAAATAAGATAGAAAACAGAAATCACACATTTTGAATAGAAAGTTGCAACAGTTTTTGCTTTAGCTAACATTTACAGGGGCAATTTAGAACTCAAAGCTTTGCCTGCATACATTTTAATATTTTGTATGTGATTTTGTATTATAAATTAGGCCACACATTTTAGAATTTGCATTAGACATTTTTGAGCAAATGTTCATTTCTTAAAAATGCAACTAATAGTTTTTCTGTCCACAAAAAAATGTGTATTCAGTTTTTTAATGCAAAAAAAATTTTAATAAAATATATCATGCAGCGTACGTCCCTATACATTCACAAAAATGCACTATGCAACATAAGATACATTTCGGTTCAAAGGTGGTGGATGCGGTAGCCAAGTGGTCAAGGCATTGGATCATGGCTAGCATGTCATGAGTTCGAGCCCAGTACCACTAAAGACCTGCCGTGTAGGGGAGAGAAGCACGTTAAATCTGTCAAAGCTCAAACGTCCTCCCGCTGGTGTTGTAGTTAGAAGAGGGGGGGGCAGCTCAGGTGTCGTCCGCGTCACTTGACCATGGTTCAAAATTACGCGGTCCGTTGTCAAAGGCCCTCATGTAGCTGAACAGTGCGACGTTAATATTCACTCACTCGGTTCAAATGGCGTGGTCGTGGACACTAGTGGTCAAGGTAACGAACTCGTGGATGGCGTGCCATGAGTTCGAGCCCGTACCACTGCAGACCCACCGTGTAGGGGAGCGATGCACATTTAATCTGTCGAGAGCTCAAACATCCTCCCATTGGTGTGGTATTTAAGAGAGGGAGTGCCACAACGCAGAAGTCACCCTCGTCACTTGACCATGATTTAAAAATATGAGGTCCGTCACCAAAAGCCCTCGAGTAGCTGAATATGCGGCGTGAGTACTCAATCGGTTCGAATGGATTTCTCTGGCTATATCTCCCACCCGCCGTGTTGAGTGGGCAGATGCATAATAACTCTATCGAGCCTCAATGTCCTCCGTTGGTATGGTGTGGTAGTTAGGAAAAGAGTGCCAGCTCAGGTGTGGCCCTCATCACTTGATCGAGGTTCAAAATTACGAGGTCTGTCACCAATAGTTCACTTATTTCGTCAGCCATCATGGGCTTACTTACATAAAGAAAGTATAGACATGTTTGAAGTATCCAGTTATCATTTCATTTACTATCTTGAGTAAAAACGAATGATATCCTCCTGAAACGATTCTTCTCCATTTTCAACCCATCTTGTCAAACTAATGCTGTCTTTTCTTTTTTCGCATCCAGACCACAGATGAGCATCCTCAATTATCCATATGGTACACTAGTTTTCTATTTTATTTACTATTCACATTATTTTGAATAACAAATCTAGTTTGGTTTATCATTCTGTAAATAATGTTTTATGATTTTTCGTAACATTTCATTTATTTATATTTTTTACTAATTCCTTACTCATGAATTGTGAAAAAGAGCACCTTTTTTTCAACATATTGCATCAAAAAATTATTTAAATCGTTAAAAATCTATCTCCAAAAAATGCACTCAATGCGCTCAATTCTGTGTAAGTTCTGTATAATATTAGAATTGTTTTAATCTTCGGATTTATCAATCACTGTTTTATTACAAAATTTACAGTCCCTTATGTGAATATAATCACTGTTTTCTTAAGCTATTTCATATAATAACTGAGATAAAAGTGCTCTAGATTTTGTAAAAGAGAAAAAAAACTCTTATCCTGACAGTCATATCAAAAATGAATAATATAGCAACACATTAGATTGAAAAGGTTAGAAATTTGTTCATAAACCTTTGGGTGCAGAATGGACCACGTTTATGCTAATTTTTGTCAATTTTTACCTATTTTTTCCCGTTTTATTAATGATTTATTTTTCTCTTCTTAATTTTAGCACATTTTTCTTAAAATGCCCTAAGCAAATCTAAAAATAACAAAAAAATCCACATATCTCCTCTCCTTTTTTAAAAAAAAAAAAGTTGTCGCAACAAGTCGGATACCTTAAGAGGAATTCACTCGTTAAATTCAGTTCTGTAGCAAGCAAAATTACACATAATGGGTATAGTGCTTCAGTAATGGATCGCTGGTCCTCGCCGTTAGGAGCCGGTTTTGAGTCTGGAGGGTGAATATCTTTTTTAATTCTATGTCTGCTTTATATATAAAGATCCATAATGGTGTTTAATAAATTGGAAAAGAAATGTCTTTAATGACTAAAACCTTGTAAGAGAGAATTTTATTTGTCATTATCATTCGTATGTACAGATTAATATTTATATAACAACAATAAAAGCAATTCGCATGAAGAACAGGAGGAAAGTCCTTTAACTGCTAGCTAATCGTGACTGGAAACAACAAATTGAGAAAGGAAACAATAAATAAATTATTTATCATATTAACAGAATTAATATAAAAATATGACTAGCTTCTTGCCCTCATTGTCCGTACAATGCTGAAACTTGTCATAAAAGCAAATGAAACATAATTTCGAAAACATCTCGCTCATCGAATTAGTGCAGTATTGTTGTATAGACATCTATTTCATTGTGTTTCGAGTGTGAATAGCATCTTCAATTGCAAATATCTAAGAAATTGTTGAGTTGGGGCCCCTATAATCATATATCTTCATCCAACAGGGACACTAAATCTACCATCCTACAAAATTTGAACTAAAGACGTCACCACAAGATCTTGCACTCTGCTTGTAAGATAAAAAATTTGATAAAATGCTAAAAGCTTCCCAATATCTTTATTTTTTCAGAAAAAGTCTAGCATATCTGTATTAGTTAGAGAAAAGAATTTTCTAATTAAAGGAACAGGGTTAAAATTCATAGCAAAATTATACTGTAAATTCATTAAGTGATTATTTTTCCTTTTCTCCATTAAATGAAGATTATTATACTGACTCGGCATTAGTCTTAAAACTATCCAATAACTGACGTTTGTCTTCGTGATTTTCAAAACTATCCAATGAGAATAAAATTATCTTACTAGATGTTACATTTTAAAATTCCTTTACTCAGAAGAATTAACCTTTTTTATTTCTCATGTAGAAAGAAATAATACGCAGATCTTCAACAAGAACAGCGCTACATTAAGGATCTTTTTCACTGTTGATTATCAAAAGTAAATATAGGAAGAGCATTCTGCATACTTATTCTAAATCTAATTCAAAAACTTTTTCATTAAGAAACTCTTCCTAGAATAGATAGTTATCACAAAATTCACACACACACACACACACAATGCCTTCTTAATCATATTTTTTTACAAAGTCTATGAAAGAAACCTTTACAAAGAAAGAAAAGAACGCTAAGTAAATATATTCGTAAATTATATCTATTTATAGATTACTTCAATAAGAATTGAATAATCTTGTTTGCTTACTCTTCCAAATTTACATCTTTTAATTTTTAATGTTAATCTATTCGAAAAAAACTCCAACGAATATCTTTTATTGGCTTATTGTTTTTGATTTCTGTTGAAATCTGACAAAATTAAGTTTTTGTACAGACTTCTTTTTCACTCATACTTATTTCAGTAGCCTGCTGTTTTTTTCCCACTTTATTTTCCTCTTTTTTTAATATAAATATTCCGTGACACGTTTCTAACAAACAACCTGAATTATTTTTATATTCTGAAATTTGTACTCAAAGAAAGAAAAAAATTGCCTTTTTACTTGTAGAACAACTCGAATCAATGCGTATGTTGTTGTTTTCGACTGTTCGGGATTGTAAATACTATTTTTGAACGGTTAATATAGTTTCTAAAGCAATCAGCACAAATTTGTAATAAAATAACATTTTATATGCTCGAACAACATGATAACAGGAAATGAATAAAAATTTCGTTTTATTTCAAAAATCTGAAAAAAGCATCAAAGAGGATTAAATGTGCGTGTACCCTTAGGTCAATTAAAAAGGTGAAATCATTCAGCGAAAGGATATAGCATTTCCAGTTAGTTTGAGCAAAACAAAAAAGAATTTATCGATATAAACAGAATTATTAGAAAGATAAAGAAATCAAAATCTGTGTTACTCTATCTTTCCCTTAATTATTTTCTGAAAAGCCATAACACAAAAATCAAAAATGAATTATATTGATTAAGGATTATATTTAATTTATTTAAGCAGGGATTCTTAAATTTTTCAAAATGGTGACCCACTCTTTTGTACAAATTTTTTGCAACACCCTAATCTTTGCGTAAAGAATGCACACGCTTGGTTATTATTTTGCAGCCATAAACATCAGCAATAAGTTTTATTTTGAATATTACGATATAGAAATTGTAATTAAAAAAATAAAAACACATTATACATTGTAATTACACTGTAAGTTATACATAAACTATAATACGTTTATTATATATATATAAGTGTAGTTATTTTTTTTTTCATTTCAGAGATCATCACCTTTTGTTACATACAAATTTAAGTATCAATAGGAAGGATGAGCCTGATTATTCTTAATTATAAATTTTTGGAATAATAGTAACCCCCGCTATACAAAATTGATCCTCAGTACTCTTGGATTTGATCGATGCTTTGATTTCATGGTTATTAAAGACAAAAATATCATCTATCTCACATAAATAAGTTGTAGAAAAAAATACGGCATTATAAAGTTTCAGATGCACATTAAGTCTTTTGATGCTCAAACGTCCTCCACTGGTGTGGTGTGGTGTGGAAGTAAGGAGAGGAGGGTGTCGGCTCAAGTGTCATCCTCGTCACTTGATCGTGGTTAAAAATTACTACGACCGTCGCAAAAGCCCCCAAGTAGCTGAATAGTGTGACGTTAATGTCCCCTCATGCAGCAAATATTTTATGTAGAATTCTATACATTTCATAAAATATGCATTACCTTTCTTAAAAAAATTAAATAAGGTACATTCAATATTGAAAATATTTTTCACGCAGTGTGAAAATCATTTCTTGAGAAAAATTATTTTAAAGCTGTTATTTTACCTCTGTTTAAATTGAGGTATCGATATGTTAATTTACTGGAAAGGTCCTGTGTGTGTGTGTGATTTGGAGATTTTAAGAGTATCAAAAACTCAAAATCGATATTCCGAAGCTTACTGATTGTCCTTAAGCCTATTTCTTTTCTTACGTTCAAGGCTTATGTAGCCTCGTAATTATAAGAGTTTTGGCGTCATCATTAAAATGATCAAAGGAAAAACTTTGAAATTTTCCCCTTGCTTTTCCTTATCTCGTGAGTAAATCATTGCATCATACTTTTGAAAATTTCAGGAATCCCGTTAACTTAACTTCTTTCTTTACCGAAAAATTCTCTAAACTGATATATAAACAACTACCGTAAAATCCGGCGTATGATGCGCCTTTCCTTTTTTACGTAAAAAGAAACCTGAAATGTAAGTGTACAATGATCCTATGTTTTAAAGTAATTTACTTGAGGTATTATTCCTAACCTTATTAAAAAATATAGTATTCTTCTAGAACTAAAACCCTTTGTGTTCATAAGAAATGACATTTTTTTTTATTAACAGTATTGCAATCTACGTAAAAATTTAATTTTTTTCTATGCTTATTTTTTTTATTTGTAATGCTTCTCATTTTGATACCCGGCGTATAACATACACCCTAAATTTCGTTCTTAAACTTTGAGTTAAAACAGCGCATTATACGCCAGCATTTAAAGTAATTAAAATACGTGATCTCGTATTTAATTCAAAAGATTTGTTATTTAGAAAAAAGAAATGCTCCTCCCCCCCCTCTATTTAATCTCTTATGTTTCAAATTTTCCACTTTGCCCAAGCTGTTTAATTAAAATTTTATGAAAGTTATACTATCTTTTTTTTTTTTAATGTATAAATTACATTTCTAAAGGACTTAGAAGAGTTAAGAATGTAACAATAGGAAATCTAGTACACTTCATCCAATACTTTTATTAGCCGTAAATTAGTTTAAAGAATTTTTTTTGTTGTTATGGCTAAATATTTATTCAGCTTAACTCATACTTAAGTTTACTTCGTTACTGGACAACAAAAGTTTTCAATACTGAATTACAATCAGAAAATAAAATGGTGTATGAGTTAGCTTCACGATACATTCTTAAACTTACAGTACTCGAATTTTTCAAAAGATTGAAATACAAGCATTTTACAGTGTGGCTCCTTTTATTGATTCACCTCATAATCTTCATCAGAGAGAAGAGATCCAGCTTCATAAGTAACCCTCTCCAGAGTTCCAGAATTCTGAAGCTTATAAAATTTAAGAAATCAAGGAAAAATAACTGTAACTGTGTATTGATCTGTGTTTATTTTCCCTGATCTAATTTCCA
>BMAO01021779.1:0-17820 GCA_019973975.1 Trichonephila clavata
TTTATTTTTATTTATTTCCATACAGTTGCGCGAGTAAAGAGAGTGATTAGTACTTTACGGGCATTATCCAGAATCGTCTGGAAACACTATGGAAACTAAACAACTTAGCGCGCGAGACGGGGAATCCCCGTGTCGTTTGTATTTCTTCTATGAGCATAACGTAAGCAATCATTCCTTTTGTGAATGCAAAACTAGCAGACTCGCATGGACAAAAAATCTTTTTATTGTGTTGTAAAGTGAGTCAGTACCCCGGTGGCGTTTTAGTGAATAAAAGTGTTAATTAATATTGTGATTTAGTTCATATTTCGAAGGTTATAAGTCAATATGAACTTTTATAATGACTTTAACATAATGATTTTGTCGACATCAATAGGTATACATAGGTATCTTTTATAAGTCGTAAGTATAATGTATATCTCTATAGAAATCGAAATTTAAAAAAGTGGATAGTTACCTAGTTTTAAATTAAAACTGTGCTAGTGTTTTTTTCCCGAGAACAGAAAATTTTAACTTTTCGAGTATGTTTTAATATGCGTCAAAATTTGTAACAATTATATTATTTTCACCAAGTTCTTCTTTTCATACATCTAGCCACTACATACGGCAATGCTTTTTATGGAAAATTGAAATAAATTGTTGCGCCTAGATCTAGATTATTTTGTATTGAAAGAAACACCGCACTAGAATCTAGTGTTCTTTCAGTACAAATAATCCAGGTCTAAGTAAAACAATTTTACTCAATTTTCATAAAAGCATTGGCGTATATATAGAGTTATTTATCATGGCTGGGGACTCTGCTACAAAAAATCGAACTATAACAAATCGGCACAGATCTCGTATCGCATTATTATTAAGTTGTTGCCATGGTAGTCTAATGGTAATAGTCACGAACTCGTGGCAGGCGTGCCACGAGTTCGTACCCTAGTACCATTAAATTTAGAGGGGCTGATGCATGTTAAATCTGCCGGGCCTCAAAGTACCCTGTTGGTGTCTATTAAAGGCCTACATTATTTGGCCATATTTAAAAAGTGTACGATTTATTGATTCCAGAAGTAATATTGTTTCCAACTGGTATAGAGGTTCGAATATTCTTTGGATATATACTTATGAGTAATTTTCATTACATCTTTCTCACTTGATAATAATAGCAACGATGTTCTAATTGCCGTTGCTGAAAGTAGCCGAATACCATTCAGTTGCGTCACCAAAGGTCGCTATACATACAAATGAGGTTGCTACTTCATGAAATTCCATCAGAGGTCCCCAATGGATAATTCATTGGTGCTGAAAGGTCCGATGACTCTGAAATGGATCAGTGAGTGCACTCTCACTTTATTCCTTTCACTTTTATTCTTATTTTTCTAAGGACATTTGAACGAAAGAAATTAAACATCATAAAACTGCTTCATTTGAAAATTTCAAAAGGACCTATATCAGGAGTAGACCATCAAAAGTTTCCTTCTAAATAGATTTGATCTAAGTTGAAAAAGAATATTTTTTCCCCTCTTCTTTATAATATATATTGCTCATATTTTATTTATTATTATAAATATGTTATTCTCAAATGGAATTACAAATACCTTAAGTGTTGTTATATATGTTACCGTTAAAGTGTATAATTCAGTTATTTCATAGAATAACTAAGTATTTAATGAAATAACTAGACAAGTCAGTTAAACTATATGTTAGATGAAAAATTTCATTCTTTACATAGTCATTCTATGAAATAACTAGGTATTCTATGAAATAACAAAGGAAAGACCGTTAAAGTGAAAAATAAACCATTTCAAAGACAATTTATAAATTAATTGATCATAAATAGTTAAAATCTTGAAAAAGACATTTATCTTTTTTGCAGATGCATAATTGATAAATAATCAGATGATATAATTTACTATTCCTCATAATGCTAACATTAGTTAAACAGAAAGGGGGAAAAAGATATGTTGAAAAATAGATTATATTTAAAAAGTATCAACAAAAATATATACTGGGAAGAAAAACTGTTGCTTCATAAAAACAAAGTGTATAAACTCTTTTAAACAAAACTGTAAGAGATTATTAATTTAAATTTTATGAGATAAATTTTACCTTTATTTTACTTTTCATTGTTTTTTTTGCAAGGATTGCTATTATGACACTTCGGACTGGACTGCTTATTACCTTCGAAACAAACCCACTTTTTACAATTACACTTTTACATGAGCACTTTTTAAATCCTTGTCCAGTACCACAGCTTTGAGCTGTTGCAACAGATCGCGGCGTTGCGTTAATATTTGGAACTTCTTCAATGGAAATTAATTCTCGTTGACATATACTGAACTGATATCTAGAGTACAGTTGTTTCATTCGCCATCTCTAGTTCCTAATCGAAAAAATCCTCTTCCTAAAGAAGCTAGAACTGGTTCAAAAGTAATCGTTATTCTATAGAATACCTAGTTAAATCGTATGATTCAATAATTTTATATAGTTTAACTGATTTGTCTAGTTATTTTATGAAATACCTAGTTATTCGATGAAATAACGGATTTCCCACTTTAACGGTATATATATATATATATATATATGTATATCACTTGCCATTTATTCAATGAAAACAAATTTTCATTCCGTATTAATATGGGAAAGTGGAAATGTTATTTTTGAGAAATTCAAATTACATTTCTCAAAAAACTACGTAAAAAAAAATAATTTAAAAATAAAACAAGTTTGGTATTATTTGGTGGGTAGAATCGTTTAGTATTGGTGTTTATATGTTTTTCTTAGAATGAATCGATATTGAAAACAGTTATAACCCCACGTAATGTGATGATTTCTGATGAGAAAAAATGGATATTCTAAAAAGCATACACACACAGTTTTTGGTTGCTAGAATTCGTAATTATATATATTGACCCACGAGTCTTATAGTACAGGTGAAAAGGATCTGAAAATCATGTTCACTTTTCAAAATTAAAAAGATCCAGAAAAGTGTGTTTCAATTTTTAAGTAATTTCAGCTACAGCGGGGTGGATTTCAATTGATTTTCTGTTGCAATATGGGTGAACTTGCACTCAACTGAATGTAAGCATATCTGTCACCTGGACGTTGTCCGTGTACTCATCGTAGCGAATTATTTATCTCTTTATCGTTACCGCTGTTGCAACAGCTTCTTGTTGACTTTTTATCAGCTTTCGCTATCCTCCAGATAACATTTTTTGTAAAGATCCGGTATTATCGAACTGTAAAATCATTTTTGGTGCATTGATTATGTCAATGTTGAATTCTTGGAGTGTGATCTTAAAAAACCTGAGTTTAAAATATTACTACTTGGAAATTATATATTTTTAATTCTTCAGTAGCCATAATAATTGAATGCGTGTTTTTAGGATGAAATAATTGATTTTGAGATAACTTCTGGAGAATCATTTGCGTAAACTATTTCTTTTTGTGGCGGAACCTTGCAAATTTAGATGTCTCAATTCTTCTTGATAATTTTGAAAGAAAGGGAAGAAGACAGAGAAAGCCTATTTCTCAATCACTCTTCAAAACTTTTAAATAGCATGGATATTTTATATCACAAATATGTTTTCATAGATTTGGCCTACAACCCTTACTACTACTACTATTTCATCCTCTGTATTTCATGTCAAAATTCCTATTTAAAAGAATTAAATCTTTGTTTAAACTAACTACTACATTAAGTTATTCCCATTGGCTCTCTCTCTAATGTATTGATGGTATCATTATAGGTAAATCCTAAAGAACAAAAGTTTGTCAAAGAAAGATGATTTTCTGTTAATTAGAATTAAATAACATTATACCATATAAAAAAATCAAATACTCAAATAATATCACATTTATCAATTTTCCTATTCTCTAGAATTTTTAAAACTTACTTTAGAAATTCTTGGGATTCACCTGATTCTTCAAAATATTTTGAATCATTTTGAATAGTCGTTACCGGTAGCTAGCTTGTTGCTCACTGCGATGAATCTCTGTGGTATAAGAGTTTTAAATTTATATACCTATTTTTAGAACATACTTAACGTCATAAATTGTGATACAGATCTTCGGCGTATTTGGTAAGATTTCGTTAGTATTCTTGTACTCAGGTTTAATTTTTCTTGTTCTTAGTAAGGAGAAGTCTAGATATGTTGTTCTGATTCTTGGAAGTTTTTGGTAAAGAACTAACAGGTGGCGTAACGGAGAATATAAGGGCACCCCTGCAAAGTCTGGTTTTGGGCCCCAAGCTATCTATCAAAGCACTGCATAACCATAACATAACATACGCTTTGGGGCCCCTAGAATCTTGCTCCCCCCCTCGTAGTGCCACTGACAACTAGATTTGTTTACTTTTGTGTGACATATTTTATTAGTAACTGATCTCAAATAATATTAAAAAGTTGTTTGATAAATGACAGTTACTCTCGCTACGAGATATGTTGTAGGCGTGATGTATGTGTACTGTATATTTCCTTGTATAAGCCGAGAATTTTTGGAACTATTTTAAAGTTACGATAAGGGGTTCTTTATATATGAATTAGGTAAACTCGAAAAACACAATTTAATTTACGAAAAGCATGTTTCCCCATCCCCTAACACTTTCCGTTGGTCATACGCAAGCAATTTAAATTTTCAAAAACTTTTTGGATATTTTGAATTGAATTTTTTTTCTAAAAGAAGGAAAGCAACAAAAATATTTCGAAGTTAGTATCAGAATCCGCGTGTCCATAGTATAACGTGTCTATATTAAGACACATATGTACTATGTCGATTATTCATGTCGTTTAACGTATGTCCCAGTATTTTGTAAATATTTCCCAATGTTGCTAAATGCGTGTCACACCCTCATGGTGATTGACTACGCTCAAAACCGTGAATTTGAAAAAGCGTAAGCATGAATAGTTTTTTTTTGATGTTTTGTGTCACCTGAATAAGAATATATTTTTTAAAAACTGTTTTAATAATATTATTACAATAGAAAATTAATTAAATGCAATTATTTTGCAAAAAAATAGTGAAGAAAGACTGACAACTTTTCAAAACATTCTCCTTTTAAAAATGCTTCTATATTTTGTCTATTTAATTTTGGTCTGCATTCTGTCGATATATGGCTAGAGCTTCTATACTGAGCCTGAACTAGGATTTTTGAAAAATTCACATTTTATTCCAGAGTTACGACCAATTCAAATAATAAATAGTGTTTTTTTTAAAATTTCTCTACTCCGATGCATTAAAATATGAATAAATCCTCTTCTTAATGATATATTTAAAAAACCCCATAGTTGAAAGGCTGTGTACAGAAGTACAGGGTGGCCATAATTAAACTGCAAGTGTTCAAGGGGTGCTGGAGAGAAAACTACTTGGAATGTTCCAGGGAAATTTGGTATCTACACGTTTCAGAACATACACAAGTCAAATATGCAAGAAAATTAAAAAGTCGCCATTTTCACCCGATAGATGGTGCTATTCCGTGTTCCAATGCTTAGTGACGGCATATATGCAACTTTTAAGCCCATCGTACAGTATAAAAATAAGACCACGTTCAGTAATGGTCAATCATAACTCTGAATAAGAAGGAACGTGCTTTGTTAGTGAAGATATTCTATCAGAATGGTAGCAATTATTCAGCTACTCTGAAAGAATACCAGCGTATGAAACGATTAAGAAGAGGTCCAATGAGTGTGTCAATGAATTGAAAATTTTGATTTCTAAATTTAAAGAAACATAATAATTGGGTGTTATTCCCGGCAAAAGAGGGCGGCGCACGTCCCATAAACTCGGAAAGATTGCAACAAATTGATGACGCTATTGCTACTACGAGTAGCAGTCCAGGAGCCAGTATGCTGCAACACGTGAGCGTAAGAAGTGTGGCTCGGACATTCTTCCCTGGCCAACTGTGCATAAAGTGTTGTGCCACATTCTTCGGCGTTATCCGTATAAAATTAAAAGGCTTCAAGCATGGGATTGCATCTGGTGGTTTGCATATTGAGCACATAATGTGATAATTTCATTGAATAAATAATGGTTTAGTTGTTTTCCAAAGCATCATTATGGATAGTTTAATTTGTGATCTTAATTTACGTTAATTTTTGACTACATCATACTGTAAAAATTTAATTACTGAAGCGAATTGTATGGAATTTTGTGAAATGTAAGTGATGTTTTATATTGTTTATATGTCTCTTAGAATGTCATTATGCTCTGTCTACCGGTTTTGGAAGTTGTATATGCCTAACGTGACCAGACGTCCAGTTTTCAACGGGACTGTCCCTTTTTAACACGCTTTTATAAGTTTCACTTGCATGTAACGGAATCTTAGAACTCGATTTTTACTCACTTAAAAAGATCGGATTCATTCGAAATTTCGCACACTTGTCAAGGACCAATGACAATACAATAATTTCATAATTTTGTTCCATTGTCCTTTTCAGGATCGTCAGGAATAAGGAAAATCAGATTTGGCGACAAATCCATATATCACGTCCAGATTTGGCGACTTATTGCGTATATCATTTTTAAATTTGGTGACTAGTTCCATATACCATTTTCAGACATGGCGACTAATTTCCTACATCATTTCCAGATTTGGCGACTAATAGAATAAGGTGTAACCCTAAAGTGTTTTGAATTTAACGCTAATTATATATGCAAGTATAAAATACACTTGCGGTTAAAAGAAATAAAACAAACAAAAGAAGTGTTCTGTATGTTAGAAATGATGATACGAATTAACATGAAAGGAACACGTTTAAAAGGTGAAAAATGTGTGACTTTCCGAGGAGCTAGAGACTTGAAATTCGGACTATAGCTCGGAAGTGGATGACAATGCATGAAAATGTGAAAAAAGAAAACAAAAATAAAAAGGAGGAATTTTATAATATTTAATCCGTAAAAAAACATGATACATTAAAATTTTTTGTAATTCAAACTCTTTCTTCTTTACACACTTTTATTTGTTTGACCTGTTCAAAAGAGACGGAATCTAATATAACGATCCGAGGCCTCTTAAACGGAGAGAATAAATACATTTCAGACCCATTAATTGATATCCATTGAAGAGCAAGACTAATTCCACAGCCACGTAATTCCAGCTTCAAATATCAAACTCAAGGATAAATTCAACAATGAATAAATGATAGTTTAAAGACTAAAAAACACGCTTTTATTGTAGTTCGAACTAAAAAATGAAAAATAAATTATAGTTTGAAAAAAAACTAAAAAACACGCTTTTATACTGAATCGAACTAAAAAGTAAAAAAATAATTCTTAATAAAGAATAAAATGATTAACGAGAAAATGAAATGTCATTGGGGTAAAAGCCGTGGGGTGTTCTATAAATGTATCAATTGTTATAATTTCTAACTTCTATTCCGAAAAGCTGAATTAGTGAAAAAATGTAGTACAAAGCACCCCACGCTTTTACCACAATGACATTCATTTTCTCGTTAATCATTTTATTCTTTATTAAGAATTATTTTTTTACTTTTTAGTTCGATTCAGTATAAAAGCGTGTTTTTTAGTTTTTTTTCAAACTATAATTTATTATAATTACGAGTCCCGATGTCCCCGAAATGAACTCTGGGACGCAAAATTGTCCCGTGTTCGGAAAGCTGTATTGAAACTTGAAGGCCAGACTGTATCGGCAGCTGCAAAAGAAATCAATCAACTATAATACAATGTGACTCAGAAACAGACCAATCAGTCTTTTCCATTTACAGTCTGTCAATTAATGGTGAAATCAAAGGATAATGGTACTGATATAGATGAAGAGTTTGTGAAAAGGACGGCTACAGAATTTTATAAATTAAGCCGTAAATATCTGGAGCAGTGAACTTGCTTTCTTACCAAAGTAATGGAGATATTTCATTGGGCAGATTTAAAAAAGGTCCTCGCATGGGAAAACTTTCAAAAATCTCTGGTTGTATTAATTGAAAAGGAATATTTTGACTGTAATAAAGATACATAAGTTTTTGACGAATTTTCATTAATTTCTAACTACATTACATCGCAAAAAGTAACCGAATAAAAATGATCTAAATGTTTCCACGGGAAACTCGTTGGGTGGAAGTATTCAAACACTTTCACGCCAATAATCTACAGCATGAAAACTTTTCTATTTTATTTGAATATATTTTTTGTTTGCCTGCTACAAATGGGGGGGGGGGGCTCCAGTAGAAAGAGTATTTTCTATGATGAACAAATTGTGGACCCATCTGAGAAAACCCAACTACTAATTTCAGTTCTAAAGGTGATGTTGATAATATTAAGGTGAATATAAAAAAACGTTCCAAGAGTTTCATTCTTACTTAAATTCTTCACCAGCTATATTAAAGCAAATTTGTTCCTCTGATAAATATAAATATAACTAAACATTTTGGGTATATTTTTTAATTCGTAACTTTTAAGCTAACTTTTTCTGAATAAATAACTTTAAAAAAGTGTTTTTTTTCATTGTATACCTGTTAATTGACCTAAACAAAATAATGTCCCGTTTTGAATCAAAAGAAAAATGGTCACGTTATATATGCCACCGGCGAGCTTTTAAATACGGTACAGCGCCATCTACTGTGTGAAAATGTTGATTTTTTTTCTTTGCATATTTGATATTTGAGCATGTTCTGAAATATGTAGATACCAAATTTTACTGGAATATTCCCAATGGCTTTCTCCCCAGCACCAGGGCCGATCCTAGGGTATCGGCCGCTCTCGTGCAAACACCTAATGTGCCGCCCCCAAGAGAATTTTTCATATTTTGACTAATACTTAATGTTGACGTTAAAAACTCATCTACTTATATACGAATAAAAAATAAAACATTAATAAAAACTCAAATAAACAAGTGCAAAACTTTATTTTTTGGCCAGGTAATGAGTTATAATAGCGACATAATATACTTTAACAAAATAATAAACTAACAAAAATATTACCTTTAAAATAAAAACATATATTTTATAATTATAATTGCAAAACAACAGAATTTACTCAAAAAATATGATCTAATAAAAATAAATACTAAGGTATAAATCTCGTGAAACGAAAAGTATATAAATCAGTCCTTCTACAAAGACTAAGTAATATATTATACCGTAAAATCCAGTGTATAATGCGCACTTTTAACTCAAAAAAATAAGATGGAAATTTACGGGTGTGCGTTATACGCCGGGTATAAAAATGAGAGCTTTAAAAATACAAAAAGATGAGCATAGAAAAAATCAGACTTTTACATATATCGAAATACTGCTTCTGTGAAAGAAATAACATTCCTTAGTAAGTAGAATAACATTCCTAAGTAATATATTATACCGTAAAATCCAGTGTATAATGCGCACTTTTAACTCAAAAAAATAAGATGGAAATTTACGGGTGTGCGTTATACGCCGGGTATAAAAATGAGAGCTTTAAAAATACAAAAAGATGAGCATAGAAAAAAATCAGACTTTTACATATATCGAAATACTGTTTCTGTGAAAGAAATAACATTCCTTATGAACTTAAAGGGTTGTAATTCTAAAAGTACACCATTTTTTACTAAAGCTTGGAATAATACCTCGAATAAAGGACTTTAAAACATATAAGAACATTGCGCACGTGTGATTCAGGTTTCTTCGCAAAAAAGGGTGTGCGTGTTATACGCGGTGAATATACCTAAAAACTAACAATTGCAGCTAGAAAGTATACGCCGGATTTTACTGTAACTATAAAATAACTTTTCTGGCTTTCTGAGAAGCAAATTTGTTAATAGTTTCGGTTAAATCAATTTTTGCAGAGATTTCTGATTCAATTGAGATTATGGCCAAATCTGAAAGCCTTTCTCGTGTCATACTATTTCTCAAGTAATTTTTAATGATTTTAATTTACTGAAACTTCTTTCATCTGAAGCTACAGAAACAGGTAAGGTTAAAAAAACTCTTATTGCTTGAGCAAAATTTGGAAAACAGGGAATAAGATCATTTTTCACTATAATTTCTAATATCTCAGTTGGCTGTTTTTTACTAGGAAAAATATCTTTGAATGAAGTTATTTCACTAAAGAGATGTATGCCATCTATATCTTTCACAATACTTCCTTCTTCCTGTGTACTTGTAACTTAATATCTAAATCCATACAGGGTTTCATGAGATCATCATTCGAAATGTTGTGAAACTCATACAGGAAGCAAAATATTGAATTACACTCAGATAATAAGGTAAATCTTTCATTTGCTGAAGAGATCGTATGATCAAGAATTGCAAAATAGAAATTAGTCTTGAATTGCTGAAAGGGATTTAAAACTGGCTCATCACTGGCTTCGTAATCAAACGAACCTTTCCTTAGCTTCGAGATGGGAAATTTGGGATGAATACCTAAATCTGCAGGAAGTATTGCTGCTGAATCAACAAATATTTTTAAAATATCGTCAGATCTTTGGAAAATTAAATATTTTTTAAGATTATCTAAGCCTTTAATGCATTCCGCGATGTTTAATTTAGGATTTTGAAGCATTTTACTCAATACATCAATTCTTGATAATAAATCAGGCCAAATTAAAGTTGAACATAAAAATTTAAATGTTTCAAGACTTTTAATTATTGAGTGTAAGAATATGGATTATTCATTAAAATATACCCATTCCTGTTAAAACATTAGAGCAAATTACATAAAATAAATTATTTGTAGCACCCTTCAAGGTCTTCGTAAAAATGAAAATCTAAAAAAAAAAAAAAAAAAACCTGTTAATTTTTTCTCAATTTTGTAAGAAAATCTATTTTTAAAAATTAAATTTAAAGTTTCAATTTTTAAACATTTTGTACTTATTTCCGAAACAAATCATCAGGACACATGCTTATATGTGAGTTTTCTTTTTTAAATTAGCGTGACAATATGCCAAAATTTTTTCTACTCTTTTAGGAAACACCTTGTGCAACATTTCATTCATTCATAAATTTAATTAAGAGATTTTATAGAGGGCATTATCCTCTAAAATGTGAAACAGAAACCGGGGACAGGAGTTAGTGAACATTATATCAAAGATCAAAAGAATAAAATAACAGATTTGTACTGATCACAGATCACTACAGTTTTGATTTAAACAAAAATCAACGGCAGCACCTTTTCACTAAAACTTAATAACTACTTACACTTATCTTGATCGTGTTACGACCAATATTAGTGTATGTTAAATCAAAATTGAATGAACATATTGAAATAAGAATGGTTTTTCGTATTTTTCCTTATATATACAAGTTGCAGAAAAAAAGCCGATGCCACATACCTCTAACTTTGTCGAGATAGTGCAGGCTTCTAAGGATGCTTTTGCCATGTCATAAACGATCAAATTTAAAGAGTGGCTACTACATGACAAGTAGATTGTGGATTGAACCCCTGATTTATATTGGCCCCGTTATCGTAGGCCTGCCTCCCGCATATCTAGCAAATTTAGCCCTAATTTTTTAAGTTTCTCAGCTGTTAAATATGAAAGTTCTTTTCCAATCAATCTTTTAACTGGAAGGAAACCTAAAAAATTCTTTTATTTTAACGGTAAATTCATTAAGATAAGATTTCTCAATACATACATATTTCACCAGAAATGTCATTTGTTCGATCTTACTAAAATCAGAGGCGCAATATAAAATTATCTAATAACATTTGGCTTGTTCACTTTTATGAGAAATATGAATAAAATTCTCATGTAGAAGAGAAATTATTTCGTTCTGAGTATTTTTCCCTAGATAGTGTATTTAGCTTCTTCCCTTTTTAGCACTCTTCGAGGATGTTCCACTATTACTGGATCAAATTTAGCAAGTAATTGAATTATTTGTATAAGATTACCACTATATATTGGAATTAAATTTGTCCAAATTTGCAATATGTAAGTGTGACAAACTTAATTTGTCACACTTACCCCGAAGGGCTAAGCAATTTTGAACCAGTACCTTTAACTTTGCTACAATACGTAGAAGCAAATCGCACCAATAATCGCAGAAGTAAGTTTTTTCCAGTCACTGTCAATTGTTTTAGAGCATTGTAATCGCTGACTGAATTCCACCCAAGACTTCTGGCTTTGATTATGGTTTTTTGATGTTTCATGTTCTTTTAAAATATCAACGTGATGTTTCCAACTTTTAAAATATTCCGTGGAAAGAGAACTAATGACACAGACAAAAAGTTTGCTGCAAAAACAATATGCACAGTTTTTTGTAATGGATTAACGATTTACGCATAACCTTTTCTCCATTTTTGAAAATTTTGGCGTAACAATATGAGCTAAATGTTCGACCGGCGGCGTCATAAGGAAAATTATACTTTGTCAATGGCTTATATAGAGGGTCCTTCTTTTACTAAAAAAAACATCTATCGGCGTCTGATAGAATAGCTGGCCAGGTTCCTAGATCTGAACTAAATATCATTGTTAGAGTATTGTGATTTTAGGATTTTTTTTGGAGGAGTTCCTGCAACAGCAGTGAGGCCACGGTAGCCTAGTGGTCAAGGTATCGGATCGTGGCTGGCATGTCACGAGTTCGAGCCCAGTATCACTAAAAACTCGCTGTGTAGAGGAGCTATGCAGATTAAATCTGTCGAGAACTCAAACGTCCTCCCTTTGGTGTGTAATAGTTAGGAGAGGGGTGCTACCTCAGGTGTCGTCCTCGTCACTTAACCATGGTTCAAAATGACGAGGTCCGACGCCAAAAGCCCTCGTGTAGCTGAACAGTGTGACGTTAATATTCACTCACTCACCCTACAACAGCAGTGCCACTATCTATTCTGTTTATTTGATCTGCAACATCCTAATCATGAAAGTCTAAATCTGATTCTATACTGCTTTCCTTTTTTCCTAGTGTCTTGTAAGTAATTCAGTAAAGTTTCAGCCTGTTTTTTTAAAATGGGCTTGTTTTTCGAGTCTTATTCTTTTATAATGGGCACCTGTTAGTTTTTTATGCCCTCCCTCGGACATTCTAAAATTTTCAACAACATATATATCAATTAAGTAGGGAAAGTATAAAAATAATTGATAAATTGCTTTGCTTTCATACAAAAAAATTTTAATTCATCAAAAATTAAAATTCGATATATTTGAGATTTTTAAAAATCTTATCGTAAATTTAAAACAGAGAATAAAAAAGTCCCTATTTTACTTTCGTTGAAACACTCTTTCTTTTAATTTATGTTTAATGCATTGTGACGTTCCCGCAACACAGCTATGATTCGGCTTCTTTGTGGGTATGGTCACCCTACGTGAAATTTACATCTGCACCCTTAAAAATATTGCGTGATCTTGTCTTAAACCCCTCTCTGCCCATCAACCGGATGTAATTCGAAGCTAAAGACACGGGAACCGCTGTCATCCCCGAAGCCTAGAGAGGGCAGGGGGAGAGAAAGAGATGGTCTGAAAATTTCACCGAAGACGAACGCCAGAAACTCCTCCCTCACAAAATAACAGAACTTGGACTCTAATAATCTAATTACTAAGTTAATTTCAATGTAAATCTGTAAATAATAGCTGTGGCGTAATTAAACTTAACATTTAAATTAACCAATATCACGTTACCTTGATTTATTCAAACGTAAGATTTTTCAAAATTAAAATTATTAAGTCTGAATTTTTAATTATTCTCCCACATATACATCTGTACATAGCACGCACAGAAGATAGAAGGGATTTATATAAATTTAAATCTAAAAAATATAATGTTCTATTTATACTGCTCCTACAGAAAAAATACTTTCCTTTTTTCTTATTAATATAACACTAGAAATTTATAATCATAATAAATACTAAAATTAACACTTATAAAAATACTCAAAAAGACAACAATATTTAAAATAATAATATGAAATACATTATATTTCTCATTCGAACAAAATTCCGTCTTTCAGCTTCTGCAAAATTACGCGGACCGTCCCCAAAAGCCCTCGTGTAGCTGAACACTGGGACGTTAATATTCACTCACTCACTCATTTAGCTTCTGCAATGAATGTCATTTCGAAATATTTTTAATAACATTTAAATCTTAACACATGTAGTCTCATTTGAAAATAAATTTATAATAATGAAATAATGGTGCTAAATTTATTTTTTGATTGAGAAAAAGAAGGAAACATTTAAATAACTCACCTATTATTGACCTAATTCCCAAACTTTAAATATTCTGAAAGTATTTTTAAGAAATGCCTTTTCGATATTTCTATCAGCAATAATGCAATTACTTTAAAAATATACCTATAATTACAAAATAATATTATTAAACTTCTTTTGTATAAAAGAGAGAGGAGAGAGAAAACCCATCTAAAAACACATTTGTTATATTGACTTAACTTGATGATTCAGAAAAATGATTCATGATGAAAAATTCAGAAAAAAAAATCAAAATTTACAATAAACAAGACAAATAAAGCACATTTTTTTTAATACTGGGAACAGTTATGAAGATTGTGCAATGTCTAGTTCCGAAAGTGGAAGCTCTCTTACGAAAAAAAGGTTGCGTCAACAATATTATTTCCATTTAATTCAAAGATAAAATTTTATGATTCATATACTCTTAAGTATAACTATGGGTACATATACAAAATAATTCCATTGATATTAAAATAAGCTAGTTTTCTTTTAGTTCAGTGGACTTTTCAGTTAAAATCATTATTCACTTACGTGAATTTATTTTTTACGCAATTTATATATGTATATAAACCAAAAGATATTTTATTAAACTAAATATATTATTTTTATAATCCGCTTTTTCATAAAAGTAAATACAATAAAATATTCTTTAACACTTAACTTAATATGGTAAAAATATAATAGTACCTCCAAAACCTGACACAATATGTCTTAATTCCAGAAATTTAAACCCACAAGACCAGACATTATGTATTTTATCCTTTAATGCTAAGCAAATTAATTTAATTAGAAATTCAGGCTATATCTTTCTTTAAATAAATTATGCCCAAATAAGTACATTAGTCACAGGTTTTTTCCCCCTTAATTTTGAAGTTAATGAAAAGTTAAAATTCTTATTTGAAAATTTTTTATTAATGAATAAATGTTTGAAATGATCAGTAAAATCTTGTATTTACAGAAAGTTACGGAAAATACTCTATTGTACGGATCTTTTCGAAAGCCTTTGCATTGTGTCAGCCTAAGCACGCGTTTTTATTTGTATGTAAATCCAAAGAAAACGCGAGTCCATGAGGTATACAATAGCTTTATTATACATTCTGTTTAGTCTATAAATAGAAGCGTCGAGCATACAGTGTTGTACTCCCCCCCCCTCTATTAAGTTACATTGATTTATTAGGCTAACACTTTATTTGATTTATTTATATAAAGAAAAACACAAGCTACTACTCTCTTTCTTGTCTTTGAGATCCTAAAATTTTACCAAAAAAAAAATCATTTATTTTTCTCTTAACTTATCTTTGAATTATTTTTTTAGTTTCACTTTAATTGAATGTCCCTAAATGAGAGGTAAATAGATAAGGTCCATATTCTAAGAGAACGATATCAACATTAAATGAGCCTATTTCAAAGTGTATCTTACAGGAGGTACTACAGAATGTGTGTATTTTAATGTATACCTTAAAAAATAAATAATAATTCAAAATTAAAAACATAATTACCTGTTGCTATTTCATACGATCTAAATGAAAGAGATTGATTTGTGCCTTCTTCGAAAAGGAGTCTGTTGATAGCAACGATCACAAGTCAAGTAACTTTACTCAAGAGTAAAATAAAACATCTCCAGTTGCGCTAGATATCTTCCAAAAATTCTAATTGCCTCTGTCCCCTTTAAGTTAGCTGACACCGGACATTCTGTGTTGTGTGGGGAAGAATGTCCATTCTGACCTCACTCCCGATGGGGAGAGAGTGACATAAGAAAATAAGAGAAAGCGTATCAAATTTCCTGATTTAACATACACATCAGCTTTGAACCATTCAAGGTTCAACACATAAGAAAACAGACATCAAACGTATACAGTACGAAATAAATAAATAAGTACTTAAAATATAATACCAAATTCACAATACTAAATACAAATATATAACTGGACATCGCAAAAAAGATAAATCAAATACATATTTAACAATAAATTCTATCAGTAAGCCAATAAAATATTTAAATGTGCATGTAAATGCAAGTAATTTTTCCCACCAAGACACATTTATAAATAAGAAAGTGTGAACGGTAACGTTTTAGCAGACGTAATTTTTAATTGTACATAAAAATGAAATATTAAAGAATTGCAATTTGCCGAACGCTGCTCTAAAAGAAATATTCTGTTTTGTGCACATTTGAGTCATCCTTAAAGTAGTAATACCATAAGTAAAACAAGATAATCACCGTTTTCCCCTTTATATCAGGCCAGTGAAAATCATGCTAAGATAAGCGTATACCTGTATCCCGAAGCCGGGTGCCAATTTACTTGCTACAACAAATCGCCCCCTAGTACAATTTTACAAAAGATAAAGTCTTTTTTACAAATGTGTGATATCGTCCTTTTTATAAAAGATATAGTCGCTTTTACAAAAAATGTACTAGTTACAAATTTTATTAGTAGCGGTCGGCATTTCCAATTCAGTCTATAAAATGATTATGTGTTCCAGGTTTCTAAAGCATGAATAATAATATTTCAGAAAATATTTTCATACAAATTTTTTTGAAACAAAAAAAAAATGTACTTTTCAAATTCGGTCCAAATGCCGCCCCGGACATGGGTCCAGTTTTCCCAGCCCTTGCTGCTAACGTAGAAAAATAGTGAACACGGTAGCGGCTAAGTGGATCAGGTGACATGAAATTATTTTCAACTAGGGATGGAGAATACATAAAAGTGGACAAAATATATATATAATATATATATATATATAGATCATGATTAGCTTTAATATCTATTTTTAGTGCTATGTTGTGAATCTCTTGATTTGCCTATTTGATTATATGCTGTCGTGTAACATTTAGGGTTTTAAGAAAATGCATAAAACCCGCATTTTTTTAACTATAGTACTAAAGTACCATTAAGTACATACAACATAAAAATGAAATTAAGAATTTCGCTAACATTAATAATACTAGATGAAGTGTTTTTCTAGCAGGCATTGCCAATAAAAATAATTTGATCAAAAGAAGCTGCAAGATTTTTTCTGAAATAACTTGATACCAAGTAAAGCAACAAGAAACTGCCTTTTAATAGAGGTACAACACTTACACTAGAAAGGAAATTGGCATTGTTTATAAGCGTTGTAAAACCATTGACACAAAAATCACTTCTTTCAACTATTTTGTTTTTCAAAATTGTAAAGCTATTATTAAATTGAAAACTTTTAACTTCCCTAAATGCATATTGAATTTACACACTCGTGTCTTAGGTAATATTAACCATATTAGATGCTTTCGAAAAGTAACTTTCGCAAAAATCATTTTTGAGATGCCTTTGTTAAGCATCGATCCAATGCACCACTAGTTCCACTGATAAACAAAAAAATACTTTCTCTATTGCAGTATTACCGGCTCTGCCTCGAATTTTAATTATGAAATGGAGGATATGTATAAAGAGTAGGCATTAATGGAGAATGGACTAGTGAACTCTACACTAACTCTAGTTTTCTTGAACTATGTAATGCTATCGGGAAATCCGGACTTATGTTATTTTCAACAACTATTCAACATATTTATTCATTTTTTTAAAATTATTTTGAGAAATTCGCAAAAATTTTGCTTGATCTATAAGAATTATCGTCGCCTGCGGCCGCCCTCGTGCGGTGCACACACCTGCTAGGATCGGCCCTGTGAAACATGGTATTAAGTTTTTATCAATTAGCACTGTTAGTAGAAGTGCCTTGAATGTAGGAATAAATACAACTTTAGA
>BMAO01021780.1:0-149025 GCA_019973975.1 Trichonephila clavata
GGTAGTTACAACCCCTGATGTCCACCAAAAGAGAACAAAACTTGGGAACAGACTGATCACCTGATCATCACTCACATTCCCTAATGCTTCCAATTCTTATCAATCATCCGACGTGTTATTGGAACTCTAGTGATTCCCATGACCATTGATAGACGACTCACCATACGGGGGAATAAATCTTGATGATCACTAACTCAACTGCTGCTCATTGTTGCACACTGCAAGGCACATTCGACCTGGAGTCTTATAGACTTGAGTAAAACTGATTTTAGTGCTTAGTCCCACTTCAAACAGCTTCGAAGACGTGTCTGAAGACATCCAGGACTGCGGTGGGATATTCACCTGATTATAGCCAACCACACAGCTCGACGGCAACTAGTTACTGTAAGAAGTATCATTTATTTTGATAACTGGACCCCTTTGATTGCCCTCTTTGCTGACACCCTTTCACCACAGAAGTACGATGACGAAATTCTACGTCTATCCGTGTTGTCCTTACTTTTACGGAACTTTTTGCTTACATTTCAACAAAATAATGTCCACTGCACATGGTACACTTTCCTACTGCTTGCGTTTGTACGTCTTGGACACTTACGCGTGATGGCCAGGGACAAACCGAAAGAACATTTGGGTTCTGATCAGGCACTTATGACCATCTCTCGATCGTATCGATCTAACAAATTTTAATTTCTATGGCAAATAATCTCGCATAAGGGTATTTTTTAATTTCTTTTGACTCTGGTGTAGTTGTTGCGGCTCGAAGATCGCGGGTGTGAAAGGGTTCGAGGAAGAGGTAGACATAATAAAATAACTCATTTTATTTCATCTTTAGCACCTTACAAAGTCTGTAATTTTGTTACTTAACTCCGGGAGCAATAAAAAAAATCCTAACCCGTAATCAGATAACTAAATTATCGAAACTACTTATCTTGATTAAAGCTCCTTGAATGATCCTTCTTGAAGCCCGATAGTATAGTCAGTTCCAAATTTGGTTACTTAACCACTTTCTAAAGAATTCTTCTATAAATATTAATCTTAAGGTGCGCGACCACCAGTCGCTATCTACTAACTCTTGGAATTCAGCTTAACAATCAACGTTTAACCATTATCTCGCATACTCAACGACTGGCACGAAAATAAATTACATTTGCATAAAATCAAGTCATCTCTACGGAAAGGGGTATTTAAACAAAAATCACAGTTAAAAAATACTTTCTGTAGAATTAGTTAGAAGACTAGAATAGAACCCCCGCTGCATAGTGGTATTTTTCGAATAAAACATTCAATTCTCTTATGGTGTTAGTGCTATTTAGCTTACAATACATGTTATATCATACCCTCTCCCGATTTTTTTCCCGTATGTTTAACTCCTTAGTGCGTCAGTATTTGTATTACGGAATGTATATTATTAAGATACTATACAAATATTAATATTAATACGCGATTATACTAAACTCTAATTTCAGGAGCGGCATCGGAGTGCTATAAATAAAAGAAATATTTCCTTTAATCTGCACGTATGAAAAAAAAATTTCACCTTTCCAAATAAAGCATCAAATTTTAGAAGCATAAGATGCTTAAAAAAATAATCAATGATAATGGCACTTGGCATGAACCAAAGAATTCGCTTTGGAATAAAGAATATTTTTTTCTACGAGATCTGAATAGTGGTAATACGTGAAACGAAAGGTAAAGGTTTTCTTTTCCACGTTCAAGGGGGGAAAACCAACATGTATTAAAACTTCCATGTATTCGTGTGTTTTTTTTCCATTATTTTTTGAATTGGTTTCAAATTGAATCCGTATTTGCCATTGAAAAAATGGGATATTCGTCTGGAGGTTCTTCTTTCATGCGTATAAGTGGTATCTGCATTCAAAGAAACATTGGATTACATTCTCATGGTTGTATTGCGTTTGTACAAAATTTAATCTTTTAGGTAAACATAATATTTTTTTTTCTTGTAAAAATATTTTTAAAAAGCTACAAAAAAGATTTCTATATATATTTTTTAACAACTTTAAGATTTTAAAATCGAAAATCTCGAATTCTAAGGCTGTCATAATTTATTTTGTCTCTTAAATAAATTGCAAAGTTAGTTGTTTCTTTTTCATTTTGCTATATAATTTTCTAGTAATTAATTTTAAAAAACTCCTATTTCGCAATAACAGAAATCATATTTGAAATGTTACTCGTTTTTATGTTTTTACTAATTCTAATTTTAAAACTGTATAAACTAAAAAAAAAAGAATTATACTATATAGAGAAAGACAAACGGAAGCTATCTATATTATAAGATAATAATAAGAATCATTATATTAATAAGGATTATTTTTAAATCATTTAGAAACGAATAAATTGGGTGTTTGATATTTAAGAGGACCCTAAAAAAGACAAAATATCATTTTTACAGGGCCCAGCAAAAAACCTCCCAAGTTTCAAAAGGCATTTACATACAAACAAAACAAGATACAGAAAAAAAAATTCTTATTTTTGAACAAATACGATGCAATTTTACATTAATTGGTTTTTTAAAAAAATGTCCGCTAAATGGCGTCCTCCAATGCTAGCGCATTGACGAAGTAATTTCCGGTGGAATGGCAGCCACTGTCTGTGTATGATTGCCTCCTTTAGTGCTTATAGGTTTGTAAGACGTTATTTGTATACTTAAGGGTTTTCTGCTGCCCAGTAGAGAAAATTTTGTTTATTCACAGTGTCTGACAAGTAGAAGTGGACCTCATCAGTCGAAATCGAAACAGCTGAATGTTCTGAAGAACTTTTTTTCTTGTTTAGAACAGAGGGAATATTCTGAACTTTCGGAAAAGACTTCGTCAATGTATCACCATTGGAGGACTCCTTAGCCGACATAATTTTTAAAGCCAATTAATGTAAAATGGCATCGTATTTGTTGTTCACAAATAAGACTTTTTCTCTATCTTGTTTTGTTTGTTAGTAACTACCTTTTGAAACTGGGGAGGTTTTTTTGGCCAGACCATGCTTGCCCCATTTTAATAGTGCGATCTCTTAAAAAAAATGTGCATAATATTTAGCAGCTCTAGCAACATTATTTAACCAGTAATTTAACTTTTTCTTGACGGTACGTCGTAGCAAAAATCGAAACTAGAGCACGTCAAGTCTGCATTTAGCTCTTTCATTTATTTTACTAACTTTTAAAACTCTGAATGACTTTCTCATGATTTTCTTTTCACATTAATCGTATATTTAAAATGCTAAGGCAATTTTTGATATTCAATGTTATGATTGAGAATTTTTCTGTTTGTTTTGTATAATATGTTTAGTGATTCGGTGCATAGATTAAGGACTTGAGTAATTTTTTTTAAAAAAAATCTTTTCATCTAATTTAGATACAGCTGTTTTGTACTGTTATTTTATAATGTCCGACACGGAAAAAAACTGTAAAAATAAAACCATCAGTCGTTGTACCAATTTTACGCCCAGAATTGTAAGGAACATTTCTAAGAATTCTAGAAAAAAATTTTTAAAAGTATTACAATTTGTAGAAATTTTAAGAATTTTAAAATCTAACATTTTTAAAAAATTTTAAAGATTAAAATTCTTTGTTTGAAAATGGTGTATGTGCTTTTTGTGAAATGTATAATTTATATTTTTTCAATTAGGGGTACATAAATAAAGTTGTGCACAAGGTACAGTGTCCCCTTCAGCAAGCGGTTCTCAAACTGTGGGCACGCCCCACTAGGGGAGCGTGATAATCTTATATGGGGGGCGAGAACATATCTAAAAATCTAAAATGAAAGATCCTTTAAAAAATTATTAATTTACTGAAAGGAGGCAAATCAAAATATATTCTGATACAATAACTAGTAATATTTCAAAAAAAATTTAAGTCAATTCCCACTTAAATCAACAAAAAAAAAATTATTTTAGTTACTTTTTATTAAATAGTCACAATTCATATAAATATGTATATAAAAATGACGGAATCACAACATTAAGTGGCAATTTTTATTAATTATCATTAAAGTATCGTATTGTGATCCAAAACAATCGTGTATATAAAAATTTTCTTCAACTGTTCAGCTTTGAAACGTGAGGGGAAAAAATCTTTTAAAGTTTTGACCCAAGTCGCTAAAATGGAAGCCAACGTGGCTGTATCTGTAATTCTTTAAATAATTAATTTCAGTAAATTAATTTTAATTAATTATAATTAAATTATCTTATTGTTACCCAAAGCAATAGTGTGTAGAAAATTTCAGCTCAAGTGAGAGCTTTAAAATGTGTGAGAAAGAAACCTTTTCAAGTTTTGACACAAGTCACCAAAATGGTCGCTAAGTCGTCAAAAGTGATGCCAACGTGGCTGTATTTGTAATTCTTTGAACAATTAGTTTTAACCAATTAATTTTTATTAAATTACTGTATTGTCATCCAAAATAATAGTGTATATAAAACTTCAGTTCAATTGAGGGCTTTAAAATGCATTTTATCATCGATTGAAAATTATATAGAGAGTGTGAACTAATAGTAGGAATTGAAGAAAAAAACTAAAATGCATATTTACACTGATATAATATAAATGTATCAGAACTGCACAATTTATTTGATAATTAGTTTATCGATACTAAATTAAAAACACAAGTTTAATAAGTCGACAAGATAAGTTATACTAGAGTTGGAAATGGTAGTAGTGTGTGTACGAAATACTTTTGTTTCCAATACAGAAAATTCATCATCTACCCCTGTTTAAAATTCAAAGAGTGCTTTATTGCTAAATTGTCTTTTGATTTCCACATTTTACGTGAAATCTATGAAGATTTCTTCTTCGGTAGTCGTGAAAGCTTTTCTGTATCAAGGTACTTGTGTTCTTGGTATCTTCTTTAAATAAAAATTATTTTGAAATCTGTTCCAATTTAAAAATTGGGAAAGGAAAGTAATATGATATTTATTCTGATACTTAAAAATGACTTATTTAAAAGTCATGTTCAAAAAATTAAATACTTATCTTAATAATTTATACGATTTATAATTACGGTCGTTTTGTAGATTTAGTGTCAAAGTACATTATTATTTAATGGGATGCATTGTTATTGTATAAAGAGGGGAGGGGGGTGATGAAAATTATAATTTAAAATTAGGTAGCACATATTGAAAGTTTGAGAAGCACTGTCTTAAACAAATTGAATTTCTATAACATTTTATTTTTTTATCGTTTCGAATAATCAGTAGGCTTAGTAAATTCTTGTTGCTTAAGCCTATTTCATAACAACGAAATAGCATTGGATGCGCTTAACACCGAATACGATTTTCTTTATCTGAAGTAGATATTGCCATCATACTTTCCGAGTAAGCAGGTTTTCAACTTTATCCCAACCTCCTTATCTGGGGGGAATTCGATTTCGCATCGTCTCGGGTAATTTCCTTTGTTCTAAACTTTAATCTTTTGACAGCTAGCGGAGAGGAAAATGATGGCTCTTTCCATTCAAATTAATTCCTGTAAACGTCTCCATTTCGGACATAGTGGTTCATTCTTTCCAGTGAGACTACTGGATAGAAACAACATCTACGACATTTGGATTGAAATCTGAAGGATAGATTAATTGACCACAGATTCAAATTTAACGACGTTACTTTTGAAAAGCACTGGCTTTTAGTTGTGTAGTTTACTTGACAACTTAGATGGAAGGAGTAAATCGATATATATTCAAATTTTCGAACAGAACTGATTATCAATAACAAATATTGAATCATAGCAGAGCTATAATAATGTGGAATGGAGCTTCTGAAGAATTTTAGCTTAAGAGAAGAATGGAAATTTTGATTTCTCATTTTTAAAACTATTTCGTTTCACTCAAAAATTTTATTTTTGGTTAATAGAATTTTAAAGCATTTGTATATCGTGTTCGATTATAAAGAATTGATCAATTTTGACTTATTTCTTACTAACATGAAATTGGCCCATTTTTTATTAGTTTCGTAATCTGTACTACAATTTATAATTGAAAATTTTATGAGATGTAGGTTCTTGAAGCCATATCTTTGGTAGTTAAGGTATACATTTTTATTTGGAACCACACACACACATGATTTTAAAAAGGGGTATGAAGGAATATTTTATTTATTTGATATTTAGTATCAGCTGAATTATAACGTAGATATTAAGTTGTTTTGAGAATTTTAATAAACATTTTAGAATATTTATAAACATTTTAATGTTAATAAACATTTTTGATGAACACTAGGTGGAAAACAAATATGATTTGAATACCAAAGATTCAAATAGATAATTGAGATTTTTGAAACTATAAAGACCTGAATCCAGCAGTATTATAAACGCTGCAGACAAAAGATTGCTTCATAAAGAAAGGGGGGTATTAAATTTATGGCTAGTCATCCTTTTAAAGTTTAAAAAATAAAGACCTGTTAGTAGAATTATCAATAAGTACATATATACAGTGTGCCTTTTATAGTCTGTATTTACCCTAATAATCTATGAGCAGCAAGAGCCTATAATCATAAAAATGGGGTGTGGTAAAGTAAAGTTGCCACACACTACACAATAAAACTGCTTATATCTCTACCTAGCGATTAATTTTTGAGAGCTTTCTTATCTCAAAAACAGTTCAAGATACATAAAAAAAAGTCAATTACAGAGTTGCTTAGCATTGTCGAATTATTACAAAAGGAAAATATTTCTGCGAGCAAAAATGATACAAATGAAAAGCACAAAGCTCCATTGAACAAAACTGCACTTTCCACAAAGGAGGTATATCTATATGTCATGCTCAAAATGGTATCCTTTAGCAACAATACACATTTCGACACGGGAGTGCATTTCACATTCCACGTGACACGTTGGCACAAGCATCCGTAATACGGCTTCGAAATACCTGCAGTGTTGATGGAGGAGTTGCATACATTCTTCGTTTGACGTATACTCCCAGAAAAAAATCCAATTGGTTCACAGTGACTCTGCAGACAATTTAACGCAACCATCATACCCGATGACTTGTTGCTGGAATGCGTCTCGAATGTACTCTGCGACACCTTGAGAGGAGCGCCATCGTGTTGGAACCATAAATCCCGGTGGTCACTCAATAGCAAATCCTCTAGAAATTCGAATGGTACGTCCTTCCCTAATGACAAGAAACGGAATTCCGTTAACGTGCGCTCGTAGAAAACCTGGCCAATCAGTCGGTTTTTGAATATTCTGCACCAAACATTTATTAAACTGCGAACTTGATATCGAACTTCGACAGTACATGAAGGATTATTCAGTGACCAGAAGTGGATGTTCTTCTTACTGTGCCTAGTATTCCTTGCAAAGCATGCCTTATCCGTTAATATGATGTCAGTCAAGAGATGTTGATTACACCTCTAAGCGGTTCATAACGAAGTTGCATCAATCATATTGTCTCTGATCCTCCCTTGCCTTTAGTGCTTTCATTCAATTTTGGGTGCTGAGAACCAAATAAATATGCATTTTACACATTCTATTTTATTATTACTTTATGGGAGGTTTCTACGTTTACTAAGTCGATATGCTGAATGAATATGTAGTTGACTTTTTTCATGTATCTCATAATGTTTTTGAGACAAGCGCTACCACCAAATTCATCCCCCAGGTGGTGCTGCAAGTAGTTTAATAATGTGGCGTATGACATTTTTACTATATATAGAACCCCCACTTTTATGAGTAAAGCTCTTGTCGCTCATAAATTATTGGATAACAACGGACTTCAGCGGGCATACTGCATTATATAAAGAAGCAGGTTCATGATACATCTTTCACGACCTTACTTCTTCCCCGTACATCCAAATGTTGCTCTGTGGACCCTCTAGAGCAGGGATGACGAACCTTTTTGAGACGTGGGTCAAATTTTGTTCATATTTTTTTAGTGCCTAGCTCATGGGTCACTAATGCCCATTTGCACCAGAGCATTTTTAATGAGTATTTTTTAAATTAAATATCTAAAATTCAACTGGTTTAACTAGTAAAAATGGGCGTGGTTTGACGATTTAAAAATGTTAAGTGGGGTTAAAAATTCTTGAGTGTTTGGTGCAAATGGCAATATGTGTTTGAATGAACAAGGAGTAACGAAAATTACATAAAATATATAGTATGAAATATTTTTTTTATTTATTGGTATATATATAAATATATATCTTTGTGTGTGTGTATAACAAAATTGATTATAAAGTATTTAATGAGAAACCTGTTGCTGTTTATTTTCAGATAATTTTTTAATATTACTTCATATTTCGTATTCACTAGTTTAACGCATTTCGTAGTTAATTCCCTGTCGAGTCTATTTCTATTAGAAGATTTTACAAAGTTCATTGAAGAAAACAATTTTTCACATAAATATCCACCCAAACATCATTAAAAGAGAATTAACTAGTTTTTTCCATTGATATCAAATTATTTGGTAATGAATCCTATACGTTTAATATAATATATTAAATTTTTATGTGGGATCAATTTATATATAATTTGCTCTACTTCAGAAATCAAGTCTCCAAATTTTGTTTTCCACACTACGCTGCTTCGAAATTCAACTAATTCCATTTCTAAATTATCGATACGTAGCCACATAAATTCGGTTAACTCCATTGTTTCAAATTCTGTTTTGCATGGATATTAAATAAAGTGGAGTGCATTTTCCAAACTTTTAAACTGATTGAATCTCTCCTCAAAAGCTTGTTTTATTTCCTGCATAATCATTAAATATCTTTAATTGCATTGTCTTGCATGTCGATGGAGTTTTGAAAAATTATAATGTATTGAAAATGTTTTTGTAATTGAGGAAAATATTTCATAATTTTCCTTTTTAAATCCTTAGTAAAAATGCAAAGTTTCGTCATAAATATTTTAATTTTTTCAAACATCGTTAAAACAATTAGTCCATGCCTTTGAAGTTTTATATTCAGTTCATTAAAAGGCTAGTGATTTCGCATAAATACATTAAATCATTTAACCAATGTATATTGGATAATTCATCGAAACTATTGTCTTTTTCAACTAAAAAGAGCTTAATTTCTTACAAAGTGATTAAGGACTTGATCGAAACTAAGCCATCGCACGTTGTTGTATGACAATATCCCTAAATATTGACAATTTTCCTCTAAGAATTGGGCAAATTGCCGTTTATAAAATTGATTATTTTTATTACAATGACATTACACTGGAAAATTTTTTTAAACCATGCTTCGCACATTTAACTTGTTGTGGTATTATACAATTAGATTCATTCAAAGAATGCGCAATATTTTGCTTAAGATACTGAATAAGTCCAATGTTTTTCCCTACCATACTAGGTGCACAGTCTGTTGTTACAGAAACTATTTTTTGAGAAGGCCAATATCCATTTCTTTAAATGCAGTATCAAATTCTTTAAAAATATCAAGACCGGTACACTTCCCTTTCCACGTTATTGATGTGCAACATCTTTTCTCTCGGTTGCTGGATATTTGTAGGAGTGATTTCGTGAAAATGGACGAAAATGTGTAACAGGAAGTCGGGGAAGCGCGCGCTATTTGATTTGACCCATCAGCGTGCTTGGTGATGTCTCTTCGCTACCCTCCCAACTCTAGTAGTACTCAAGCCGCTAGCATTTTTTATATTGTTAAGTTTAGCATTTCAAAAGATTCGAATTAAAAAACTCGGTTTCGTTGTCTTGATTCTAAATACACTTCGCACATACCAGCAAGTTTTATTAGACTTCATCCAGGATAAACTTGCGATTCTTACACTCAATTGTCAAAGTCTCGGGGCTCGTTGTGTATGAAATATGAGGTTATTTTTATATGTGTAAAATATATCAATATTTATATTTACTGTTAAGAGTCTGACAAAGTTCATCATTCTGAAAAAACGAGTAAGTAATATGGAATTATTCGAATATTTTCGAGAGTATCTTTTTCATAATTTGTGGTTAATTCCTGTCGCTTTGAATATATTTTTAATTGTGATTAAAAAAGTTTTCTCGATTAAAAAACTAATTAATTACTCGGGTAACTTTGATTTTCTCTAATATTTTTAACATTTAAACATTTACCAAGCTAATTAATTTTTCATGATTTGGGGATTTGCAGAGATGGGTAAATACTGAGCAGAATATAAGTGAAATTATAGGCAAAAGAAACGCGAGGAAGAAATTAAAAACTGGAGGAGTACAGCCGTAAGAAATTGCAAATAATTCAACTCAACGCAGCAGGGAGCTTCGGGCACGTGCAGGGAATACAATTCTCTCACAAACATCAACGGTCGACCCACCTACTGCTTTACCAAACCTATTTTTCAGTCGCGCAAACTTACGATTGTCCGCTCATAGCTTTTTTGAATGATTAACTCAAGCTCGAAATGAACACAAATCGAAATGTTTCGACAACAAACAGTGGTACTGTTATTGACGCTGTTTTTCAACGGTTTTTAAATACTTTGAAATCACAAGTATATGTGTCATATTTTAGTTATCATTAGTCTATTGCTTGTCTCCGCTCTTCTCCAAATCGAACAAGAATAATTATATTTGTTAAAAAAATTTGCATCACTCCTTATGCAATTGAATAAAATTTTCATTAAAGATATAATTATTCGATAGAAAATTATTTCAATTATACCCGATTCATTTTTTTTCAGGATTTAAGTTACTATTGCGTATTTTTACCACGATAACATGTCAGATGTTACACATCATATGCGACTACTGTAAGGCTCGTTAGTTTTATTAACTCTTCTTTTTCATTATATTTCCATACTTATCCCGAGCAAAAACTGATAATTGTGAATAACCATTTACATCATTACTCTCATCTAAAACAATTGAGTACATTTCTGCATAATTTAAGTCGTTATGTAATTGTGAAACAAATATTTTTTTCTTATCTATTACTCGATTTTCAATTATATTGCGACCTATAGTTAAGTCATTTATACACTTTGTAATCAAGAATTTTTCTTTAAAAACAGCAAACAATATAGGACTACATTCTATATAAAAACGTTTTTACAAATTTTCTTTCTGAAAGAGGTTTTCCGTGGCGAGCAATGCAATAGGCAACTTGGAAACTAGCAGCTGTAATGCTATTTTTTGGAACTAAAAAAACTTTTTAGAACACTGCTTTGAAGAAAGTTCTTTTTTTTTTCTTTTGTAAAAAATGCGTTTTTCTTTCTTCATTTGTTGACATGCCAAGATTAGAATGTAACGTTACAAAATGTCTTTTTACAATATATGTACGTGAAGTCACTTTTTCAATACAAACTACTCATATAACCATTTTATATTCCTTTCAATCACACCATATTTATCAAACCATTCAGCTAAATATGGCCTGGAACTTGTATAGCTTGTTTTTAATTTTTAAACCACCGACATAGTATAGGGCTACGATTAAAAATATTTATATTTCGAATGCAATAATTTGAGAAGAAATTTTGTATTAACACATACCAAATATACATATGCATCAATACACATTACTTTTAAATGCGTTCGAAATGGATGCCAATAAGTTCAACACTGGTACTGACTGGTACAGGCACGCCTTAAACTGCGAGTAAAAAATTGCTAGTTTCGAGAAAAACAGACATGCGCATGACATCCATTGGCGTCTCACAATGTGAAACTGAGAAAGAATGATACAAGTGCTATACAAGTCTCTTTCTACAAACATAACTGAACATAACCTTACAAAAGTGCATTTTACCTGAAGAAAGTGCTTTAAATATGGTTATTTGCTTTGGTTTGTTGATTTTTTTTCAAACAAACAAAATGTAAAATTATACACTTTATTTTATATTTTGTTAACATTTTTGCTTCATTTCAAATACTACTTACTTTCATATACATTTTCTGTAATTTGCGTAACTTTGGAGCTGTAATGATCAAACTGAAGGATATAGAAAGCATTTAAATTATTTTTGTGTCAATGCAGTTCTTGAAAAAATGCAAATTGAATATAAACAATCCACACAAATTAGAAAATTAAATAATCCCGCGTAAGCAAACTATTGGTTGCCTAGCAAACGTGGGTCAGTTAAAAAGCTTGAGTGGGTCAGTGTCTGACCCCAAGGGTCAAAGGTTCGCCATCACTGCTCTAGAGAACGCTTACCGCACTTCAGAGACCAATGTTGTAAATGGCAGTTTTAAATTAGCAGGTGCACACACAATTGCTGAAGTTTCGGATCGTAATATTTCCAATCCTTTAATTCTCTTATGGACCTCACTAGCTCTCTGTGACGGATTAATTAACAATCTTATGTGAAAGACAAGTTCATAAAATGTAGCTAGAACCTCGGAAAACAGATTTCAAAATTATATTATATTTATTTTGATTTTAAAAATAATTATTTATTATACCTATTTAAATTTAAGAAGATTTACAAATTGTTACATGAACTTTGATCTTAAAAGCTTAGAAAAAACTGGACATTTTTAAATACTTTGAGACAAATTAGCAATGACAAGCGTAAAACCTCGTAATAATCGACCCGAAGAAAATTATTAAGTGTGCTTACACTTTTTATTGATAGTTTTCGACTAAGATGTCTCTCCCGACCCACTTATATGTGTATGTGTGTAAGTATGTGTATATCAATATACACTAAATAACATTTTAAAAATACGTATAACAATAAAGGAATTTAAAATTAAAGAACTTATAAAAAAATAATGATACAGTACAGTCCCGAAAACTCATCCTAATTTGGACCAAAGGGTGGCTTAGTTTGTGAAAGTGGCGGGTTATCCAGAATGGAATTTAAAAAAATAAGTACTAGTGTTTCCTCAGAAAATATATTGTACTGCACCGGTATGTATTATTTGCTTGTGAGTACATCAGAAAATAAATTGCCCAAATTCTTTTAAACAAAGGGAAAGTACGTACTTTATGAAGGCATAGAGCATTTATATATTACACGAAAATGAAATTAATGAATACATAGCATACAGTAATTTACCTGATCTGAAACATCTCACAAAATTCTTTAAAAAGGCATAAAGCTGTCTATAATGAAAACTAAGTTCCCGACTGGATACTTTTCAAATAAATGCCCCATTGCCTTTCTCGCTGCACTCTGCGTTTTGATACTTCATCACAAGGACGACGAAGGAACAGTAAGTCCCTTACCGAAGCACCTTGTTGTTCATAATACTGAACAGTCGTTTCGGAGTCCCCCACTATGTGATATTTTAGGAGTCTGTACGGTGTCCTTAACGTTGACGTCTTCATCATTTTCCGGCATTTTCTTTGCTTACCGTAACAGCAACAATAAGTTCTGCATCGGACAATTGCACGTGGAGTTTTTTCTACTCAAGGATGTAACCAAGTTATCTGTACTGTCGGGTTATCGATTGCGGAGTTTTTGGAACTCTACTGTAATAGGAACTTTGTGATATTAGTGTGTGTGTGTGTGTGTGTGTGTGTGTGTGTGTGTGTGTGTGTGTGTGTGTGTGTGTGTGTGTGTGTGTGTGGTGTGTGTGTGTGTGTGTGTGTGTGTGTGTGTGGTGTGTGTGTGTGTGTGTGTGTGTGTGTGGTGTGTGTGTGTGTGTGTGTGTGTGTGTGTGTGTGTGTGTGTGTGTGTGTGTGTGTGTGTGTGTGTGTGTGTGTGTGTGTTCAGAATCCTCAAAATGGTTGATGTTTATTAAAAATTACCGGAAACCTTGATTCATATAAAGTTTAGATATTTTGAGTTTGACTATACTGAATGGAAACCATAATGCTTAGTGAAAAATGTCTTTCAGATTCAGGTGATAAAGTATCGAGCTGTAAATAAACAGGCATATTGTGCCTGAATGTATTTGAAAATTTCTTTGTCAATACTTATGAATCATTACCTAGGAGTTCGATAAGGTAATAATGGTAAATGCTTGCATTTTATTCCGTACATCAAACGTTTTAAGGGGGTTCACCCAGTTAAAGGCCTGTTTTTTAAGCATTTTTAGGGAAATTTTTTTGACGACCAGTAAAAATATAGAACTTTAAGTTTTTCATAAGTTATAGTGCTTTGAACACATGCTCCTCGAAAAAATGGATGCTCTCTTCCTCCACGATTCCGGCTGATTGGCTTATCTGAAATTTAAAAAATTAACGGCGTTTTAATCTATAAGCTTTTAAATGCACAGAATGGACTATACTTAATTGAAAATATCAAAAACTGGATTTTTGGTAGACCTCTGAGGAAAAACTTTCGAATTTCATGGGGTTTTTTGTTATGTTTTTGTTATAAAAATATAAATATTTTGAATTTCTGAATGTTCGTAGTCCATTTGGAGCGTATATATTAGCTGAGTCTACCCTGTAAATTTGAAGTATTTCGGTCAAGCCGTTCTTGAGATATGATGGAGGAAAGTTTGAAAAACACAGTTTTGAGAAAAACGCGTTTAAAGTTCAAAGTCTGATTAAAACACAATGAAAATCTTAACTTAGCGCTACGAACAGCTGCTCTTCTAACACCTGCTTCTTTATAACGATTTCTAATTTTTAAAAATCACTTTGCCACCGTGTTCTAGACATGGTAAAAAAGCAATTTCTGAAAAAAAAAATTTTTTTTTTGAACCCATCACATGGGTGCACCCCCTTAAAAACTGATAAATACAAATCCATACTAATAACTTGAGCTATTAAAGAAAATACTCTTCAAGATAATTTTAAGGAATGGGCACTGAGAGAAACTTTCAGGAAGAAATGAATTGATAACCATTTATTATATAGGAGCCTTGATTAATATTTCATGTGGTAAATCTCTTTTGTTGAACCGATGCCAAACCGTGCTTTAAAATAAATGAAAATTGTATAAATTGCATAAATTTTTTGAAACTAATTTTTTTCTTCTTCATCTGATGAAAGACTTTTGGAAATACCTAATTATCTAACATTTGTTTTTCAAATTCAATTCTTTTGCATAATTTAAAGACAAAATATTAAAATTATCCAAATATTATACAATTGTTTTCATATATCACATTTAAGTAAATGCTACTGTTCTATTATTTGTAGAAAATATTCTTTGAATACATTAGAAACTAGATAAACATTTTCCCTGGAATGAATTATTCTCTGATAAATCTTTAGTGCTTTTTATATTATCTATTAAAATATTATTAACTTGTTCTTTGTTGCTTAATTAAAAGAAATTGTGTAACTCTTGTGTTGAATCCCATCTAAATGTTATTTTCATCCTGATCAATATAGAATAATGTAAGCATTGTTATAAAAATCGGGTTTTGAGGATTTTATGCAATCAGTCTCAAAGAGCAAAACAGTTCTTCAGAAGTGAGGAAAATTTATTGTAGAAAAACTATCCTTGGATTTTCAAAATGAGCCCAAAAAGACCTTTACACCTTCTACAGCTCTCAGAAACAAGTATTAGTGTGAAAAAATACAAATACGTAATGTTTGAGATTATTTTTTTTATTTTCAATGGCGGAACACAAGACAACTGCAAACAAAATGAGAAACAGAGAAAATTGACAAAAAAACAAAGGACAACACAAAAAATAATGAAAGAAAAATAAGAAAAGAAACACAAGTTCACAGTATAGTCTATATAAATCACACATTTTGTGTCTGGCCTCTCAATATCTGCTCCACATGGATCCAGAGCTGAGTGCATGGCAGCGTGCCAAATGAATGACATCCATTTCTTCATTAGGGTCGCACAGTTTACAAAGTGGACTCTGGGCAATGCCTATCATGTTTAGATGCTTGGACAGGCAGTCGTGGCCAGTGGCGATTCGAAAATCGGCCACAGCTCGTGGCCATTTTGGAATATGAAGGAGGATATGTATTCTTGGAATATGTATTTTTTTTTTTGTTTATTCTTTTGGTTGAATTTAGACCAGAAGTGCTCTCTATAGTATTTCTTCATAATTCTTTTGGCACTATAAAAAGGAACTGTATTACAGGGAGGCTTCCTTCAGAAAGTCATGGCTCTTAAAGAGCTTCATAGTTTTCATTTCGAACCAGAAGATCTAATAAAATCTTCCTGCCCGACTGAAAGGTATGACTTTGCACTTTCAACAGAGCTGCTCCTTGAGGTCCAAAAGAAAGAAACAGTTATCCAAATCCTAAGGATCCTTTCTTTGGAGACTTTGGATTCCTTATGTTTAATGTTATTCGCAAGCAAATAATCGTTAATCGACTGCAACTGCCACAATACTACTCAACTTCAGTGAGCAGCTCCTTCTTATCGGCTGGACGGATCTTTCGAGATAGATTCGCTAACGTCATAGATGGTGATATTAAAAGAATTCCCCAATAATTTTTCTAGAAGCATCCATATGGTTGCCAACTCTCCAAAACTGATGCCAACTTGGCTCTATCGCTAAGTTCTGATTGAATCGCCATTATAATGTAAGGAACGACGTCGCTTGCGAATATTTCAATAAAATAAATAGATATCCAGATAAAAATTATTTACTCTATTTTAAGCTTTCATTACACAAAATTCGTAACAGTATATTAATGCTAAGTAATTTATATAGAATAATAGTAATATAGAATAGTGTAAGTAATATAATGCTATATTATAAATTCTGCTTTTAAAATCAAGTTATTTTTCTCATTAGGCAAAAAAAGAAAATTTTCACACGCCGAATATATACTAATTGTATTTACTATTATAAAATGGTTTGCAAAAATTAATTCCGTTATTAAAATTGCTCGTACTTTTATCGATCAGAAATAATTTTTCTAAATTTTAATTATTTCTTTATTTAAAATCTCATCTCACTGCATGTTTATTCAAACTAAAAATTTTTCCACTGGTGAAAAAGATGTATCGTGATATTTTCGTATTATACTGTCAAACACACACACAATATCAAGGAATCAAAAAAACGTCGTCAAATGCAGTGAAATGCTACTAGGGGAAACCGTTCCAGCGCATATTCGAAGACAATAGTTATTACAATAACTGTATTTTGGAAACATTTTTTAAACTGCCTACATCTTTAGTATAATTAGTCGACGGTATAATACGTAACCTTCAGTTAGTTCATCGTTAGTTTTAGTTTCAAAATTTCAGTAAAGAACATTTTACAGAATATTAAAGCTACTGCGCCTTAAAAATTTCGAGCCTCGGTCTTCATGCATAATGAAAAAATACATGTGCGAAAACTGTACTGCCACGAAGGCTAAAATAATCTCTAAAGCACATAAAAAATAACTATATATTTATAAAAACAATTTCTGCAAATTACATGGCGAAATCAGTTTTATAAGCGAAAGACAAATAATACAAATAATCATATATAAAAAGCCATTGTTAAAAATGATGGAGATAATTTACATGGAAGCTCTGTTGTTGGGTTTCAGTCGTAGTCAGGAAAGTGTGGTTCCAATTTAGATGTTGACCTTGTCATTAATTTGAGTGAGAAATGACGAGGTTAGTAGGCTAAATTCATGATGGTCACATAATAAATATAATCATATGTTTTTCCAAAAAATTCAAAGCTACCATTAGGTTTGTATTTGTTGTAATAAAATCCAGATGCAATTTAAAATTTGATAGTTGAGTATGATTATATATGGTATTATGGTTCTTCAAAAAGTGTGGTTGTGATGTGAATGAATGAGAACACACACACCAAACGAAAAGAAATACATCACCAATTCAAATGCTGTCTATCGTTATTACTTGTTCGACCTTGCACGGGAATGGTTTCCACTATATGGCTGTATTTGGCGACATCTTCTGATATTTGGCGAAATTTATCAACGGCATAATATGTAAGCACCATAAATATACTAAAAAGGAATTTTTATACCAAGTTCACGTTTGATTATTTATGTACATTAACATTGTTGACAAATATGTACTTTGTATAGGAAAATTTCTGCAAAAAGCAAAAGTTAGCAATAGTGAGACGCAGGAACAGATTGAATGGAGGCACGTAATTGCATTAGTCGTGTGATTATGACGTCACGGGAATTAAGCTTAGTACATACAGACCCTTCCAGTAGGTAAGGTGACCAACCGTCCTCCTTTAAAGAGGACAGTCCTCCTTGTGTAGGGGTTCTGTCCTTCCTCAAAAGTGTCCTCCTACTTGTCCTCCTTTTCAATATTTTAAAACTGATTTGTTAATCTCTATTCAGAGGTGAACCAAACATGTTTCCAATAAATCGAAGAATGGTCTGAAACAAATAGCACAGGAGATAAGTTTTCAATTGCGTTTGTTTTTTTACTTCAACGCAAGTAAATTGGGCAGATATAGAGAATTGGGTTGACTTTTTTTCGAAAGAAATGCCTGATATTAAAATCGATGACAATTGTCTGTTTGAGGAAATTAGAAGACTGTGTGCATATTTAAATTGTAATAAATTGGAACAATTGGAAAATCAACGTGGTAAAGATGGGTGGAAATACTTAATTATTTCAAAAATGTACACTTTCCATATGATACTTTAGTTATTCTTTTCAATTTACGTTGTGCTGCCCTGGAACTAACGCAGCAGTTGAAAGAGTTTGTTCAATTGGTAATGATTTTTGGACCAGTGAGAAATCAAGATTGAACGTTGATGTTTTAGCTGTAGACTTACGTATATATATATATATTACAAAATGATATATTGACAAAAGAATTATTCATAGAGGGGGAAAAAGTTGTTTAAGTAAATGATTAAAAGGAATGAAAGCGTAATTAGCTTATTTCTATTTGAATTAACAAAATGTTTCATATATTAACTTTTTGTTAAATTTTTCTCGCGCGTACGTCCTCCTTTTCACTGTAAAAAAATTGGTCACCTTACAGTAGGGATAGTGCTGCAATTATTAGTATTTAACTTTTAGCTCTCGTCATATTTAACTTGAGTTAATTGAATTGTCAGCATTTTATAAAATAATTCCTGCTTTATTCTTGAATCATTATTATAACAATTTCCCATTTAGTATTCCTATGCTTTAAAATACGTATCAACAACATATAAAATACCGTTCTTATAGCCAGATTCTTTTATCTTAGTCCCTACTTTAAACGCCCCTAATCGATTCTAACTTGCGAATTATCGAATCAATAACTTGCTTTTAATGTTCCTGCATTAAAAATTCAAACGGCTTGCGATAAGGCACACCGAAATTGCTGTTTGCACAGTGATATTACGATTATAAATTGATATCTTCCGTCCACGTAATGCGCCCACCTTGTTATTCTCACACCCAAGACGAAAAGAACAAACATTTGTTTTCTGTTCCCGAAGCCAATATGGCGCAGTCATAAAATTATTTTCCCGCCGTTCACTCGTGTCATTAAGCCTAACGAGAACGCTAATGATGCGAGCTTTCATCTGATAAGAACAGAACAATGCGTTTTGAATCCGATAAACAAAATAGAGTGACAAAGAGCTTCAGCCATTGTGTCTGATGGAACACAATGAGGGGGATTTGCGCGGGAAATATTATTTTCTGAGGGATGTATTTGACAGGATGTTGGAATTGTATTGGATGCTGGAAATCAAAAGGGCTTATTGATAGGAGGGGGGAATTGAATAAAATGGTGCAACTTGAGAAGTGAATTGGTAAATACAAAAATTCTAAAAGTCATTTATTTTTAATAATACAGCTTTCGGAACTCTTTGTTTGTTCAGTTGTAGTGCCGTTCTAAAGGGAGAAGGAATGGTATTTCATTGATTGGATCAGAAGCGATTAGATTTAACAGAAAAGATTATTTTTTAATCTCTTCGGTCTTGCAAATGACAGCGGTTTATTTGAATTCCATGGATTATTTTCTTATTATATGACAGAAATGTTTATCTATCATTTTGTTCTCTATGTATTATTAAGATAACAATTAACTAAAAAAATTTTCTTTAATAATTACTGAAATGCGTATATTTCAGAATGAGTCTTAGTATTCATTAAAGGGTTTGAAATTTTATACTAAATATTACTAATTAATGCACATAGATTGAAAAATTACCGACATTGAATATACACGAAGTGGCCAAATTGCTGTTAGAAGTGTCATAGTGTCAGAATCTGGTTTATATCCGTGTAGGGGGGCGTGATAACCCTACGTGGGGGGGGGGGGCAAGCATATCAAAAAGTCGAAAATAAAAGATTATTTTAAAAAATTATAAATTTACTTATAGGAAGCAAAACAAAATACATTCTGACATAATAAAAATACACGTTGCACTATTATTGTTATCTGTTCCAATTTAAAAACTAGAACTTTTCTTATTCCTTAAATTAATTTACTTAAAATATCTATTACTTAAGAAAATATTTATTACTTGATATTAACATATGCAAAATTTAATACTTTTGATAATTTGAGTGGTTTACAATTGAGTCGTAAGGTAGTTAGTTTCGCAATTTTATTTTCTCAATTTATCAGTACAAGTGTGGTATTATAAGCAAAACTAACTTTTTTAAAAAAAAGCCTATTTTTGTTTTTAAATATTCCTTAATTTTGTCAAATTCTTCAAAGCGCACAAAATATCAGCTGTAGTGGGAAATACACTTAAGGAATGAATTGTGTGCGGGGGGATGACCATTCTCACATTCCAATAAAAAGGCCGCCTGTTTTGTTTTGTAGGGCGGCAGAATGATATCTATCACATGAATTTTGGAAGCAAGGTCAAGCTCGATCTAAAGGAGGTCAGAACTTCAGTGACATTCAATGAGACCGCGTTAGATCTTTTGTAACTGCAGGTGTTTTTTCTGTCCACGTCTTACAGACCAAATAGATGGAGTTGTGATTTTTGGAGAAATGGCAAAAATTATTCTGCATTTTAAACTTCAGAATGAAAAGATAGACAACATTCATAATCAAATGTTAAGCACGAAACACGAAATAAAACACGAAAAAATCTATAAGCATAGTTACGATTGACATGAAATGAAGCTGAAAAGATGCAAATATATTTATGCATGAAACAAAACAAAGAATTACTTATAAAAAGGAAAATGATATTGGATTTTTATGCGATAAAATAATTGGATTAGAGCTACTAAAAACCCGCCGTGTAGAGACTAATGCACGTTAAATCTGTCCTTGCCCAATGTCCTTTCTGTTAGTGTGGTAATTTGGAGAGGGAGGTACAAGCTCAGGTGTTATCCTTGTCAATTAAAAGTGGTTCAAAATTACAAAGTGGCCATGGTAGCCTAATGGTCAAGATCACGGACTCGTGGCTAGAATGTCATGAGTTCAAGCCTGGTACCGCTGAAGACCCGCCGAGTAGAGGGACCGGTACATGTTAAATATGTCGAGGTCAAATGTCCTCTCATTGGTGTGTGGAAGTTAGGAGGGGTGTCACAAACAGTTCTCGTGATGCTTTGCAGTGCGATATTAATAAACACTCACTCACCTTGTGACGGCTCTATCCGCGATCTTCTCACTGGGAATTTTCGGTTCTTAAAAATTATTTTATTAGAACGATTTCTCCGAAGAAAACATGAACATTCAAATTATGCTACTATGCATTGTCTAGGCTTTCAGGTTAGAAGAGAGAGACAGGATAGACTGCTAGTGGAACAGTGATTAAACAAATTGAATGTGAGGCGTGGATATTAAGTGGTTAAAAATTATATTACTTAAGGTGACGATCTTTCACTTGAGATTGAATCTAGACTAGATAGCTAAGAAGTCAGACTTCTGGATTAAGTAAGTGAAATAGGTATTTAAAGTCTTCTCATATCTCGTGTACCTCGTCAATTGTCCTCATATTAATAAATTAGGTGCATCTCTTGGTTAACTTTGGTTAGTAAAATTTGGTTTATAAAACTTGTATTGTGGGTTTGTGCTGCTAATAAATTAAGTGATTTAGAACATGGATAGAGTCTTCCTTCCCTTTCTTCCACACCTTTAAGTGCGCAGGCAAGACCATTACAGCCTAAGTACTCTGGATCTAAGAAATTCTTACACCAACAATTTCGTAATCTGTTACAATTTTGCACGATTCGTATGTTACATATTAAGCATTATTCAGCTAGTAAGGCTACACGCGAATACTATTTATAATACTTTGGTCAGTTCTTACACAGATTGTAATCTTGTCAATAAATTGGTTGCGCTTACGGTAACACATTCACCCTTCTCCCTTTTCAGTGTCTACAATCCCAGCTCTCATGTCGACATATCATCTTCATGAGTTGCTGTGCTGTTGAGTGCGTGTTCACTGAAATGGAAGTGGTGACAGTTAATTTAAGGGAGTTCTTTGTTGGCATAGATCATGATGAAGTAGTGACTATGACAAAGAGGGAAGTTGTTCAGTGATGCTGAACCCTTTCGCTCGTGATATGACTGTACCGATTATTATCTCCAAACTAATAGGAAAATTTCTGCTGTTGCTTTTCCTAGTTTCATATTTCATTTATTTTCATTGTTGTATAAAATTTATTTCTTTAACACTGTTCGTGATTAATTATATGAATGTTTGTTGATTCCATATCTTTAAGTGACATAAGTAATATGTGTAACAAATAGAATATTTTTGAACGATACGAAGATGAATTAATTTTGTTCAAGAATGATTTCGTTTAATGCTAAAGAAGCTTATATAAAATCAGAATAAATTGTTTAACAGATTATAATTTTTTTCTTAATGACATTTAACATTATTAAATGTGCATCCTTTTATTACACTGAGTCAAAAAAGAATTTCGAATCACTTCTCATATATCTAATTTGCACTTTAATATTCAAAGTCTTAAAACCATTTACCCTAAGAGCAGAAGAAACACGCAATATGTGAAATCACCTTTTATGCAAGGGAAAAAAATAATTGAATCAAATAGAAACCACTAGTGATATAAAAGATACTGTTATCAACAGCATAGTTAAATTGAAATATAATATTAACGTATAAATTATATATAACATCTAAAGCAGGGGTGGCCAACCCGAGGCACACATGCCACAGTATGGCACGATAGAGTTATAGCAGAGGTACGCGAGGACTAACAGAAAAATTTTTAAAAATTTGGAAAGATAATAAAAATAACCCCTTTTTACAATTTTATTGAAGTGGAGATACCTCAAAAAAAATCTTAAAATTTTGATCGAAATAGGTATGCGAATAAATGTTTTCTGCTATGTGTGTGTGAACATAATAAAATAAATATCACTCACACAAAACTAGCTAATGTGTAACCTAATTTTGTTAGCATCTGTAGCAGCTAATCCTAATGTAGATGACTTGGTAAAAAGTAGTAATTCAAAAGCCACATTAAGTAGATACTGAGTGATTAATAATTATTTTTTGAATTTAATGATTCAAGTGATTCTCATTTTTATTTTATACCTAACCTAATTGATTGGATCAAAGCTTATTAACAAAAAACCCAAGTTTGTACTATCGTCTTATTTCTTATATTCTTTTAAATTTCAACTACATAGACTTGCATTACAAAATGGGCTATTTGCGTAAAAATCCCATAATAAGCTTATAAATAACATTTTTTTTTCACTTTTCCATGTTTGTTTGTTGGAAAAGTTGAAGTGGCACTCATAATTATTGTTTTATAAAACACTGACACGCTTCTCGAAAAGGTTGACCACCGCGGTCTTAAGTTATAATATTAAACACAAAGTGCAAAATTTTAAACATCTTTCAAATTTAGCTCAGTCTTCCCGTTGGCTTGGTGGGAAAGTTAGAAGAATGGATTTTTAACTGATGTGTCGTCCTTGTCACTTGACCGTGGTTCAAAATTGTGAGGCATGTCGCCAATTGCATTCACACTTTTTAAAAGTGAGACGTTATTAACACTCGTTCCGACAAAAAAAAACACGGAACAAAATTTAACTAACAGAACAGAGGGCATTTTTTAACTGAATGTTGTATCATTTAGTTGCAATGCTGAATTTGTAGTTGGTAGAACACGTATCTTATAGCCATCCTTTTTGCTAATATATATAACGTTCGACAGAAAAAGATTTAAATATCAATGAATACTTAAATACAAAAAATGAAAGTTAAAATCTTTTTCTCCTGATGCTATTTAGTTACCTTTAATTGCTTAAATTTTTCATTTTAGTTGCAGTTAAATAATTTTTTAAGATTGAAAAAATTAATTGGTAAAATCTTTGATAAGTTCCCATTTTTTTTGGCACCGGGAAAAAAATAGTGCCAAATGGCACTACCAAATCCTTTTCCGGTATTGGTCTTCCTCCAATACGAAGAAAAAATTTAGTCAAGGTGGCGATAACTCTCTCTCTCTCTCTCGTACTCTCTCTCTCTCGTACTCTCTCTCTCTCTCTCTCTGTGTGTGTGTGTGTGTGTGTGTTGTGTGTGTGTGTGTGTGTGTTTTTTTTTTTGTGTTGTGTGTGTGTGTGTGTTGTGTGTGTGTGTGTGTGTGTGTGTGTGTGTGTGTGTGTGTGTGTGTGTGTGTGTGTGTTTAAATAGGAGCCAACCTTTATCAGCACTTAAAATGTACAATTATTAGCACAATTGTTATTATACCTATAAAATAATTTGAATTCATTTAGGTTTTCAAGATGAATTTATTGAAATTGGCCAACTTTTTTTGGTGTTTTTTTCTTCCCTCAAGAGAATTTTAAAAAGCATCTCAAAAATTGTTTTACATTAAATTTATAACACAACACAAAAACTGTTCCTTTTCAATTTCAACGCAATATGTTTTGTCTCGCAGCAATTTCAAATGTTTTTAAAGCGAACGCTTTTCAAACATCCATTTACTCAATACACTCTGAAGTATTTTAGAACGTGGCATATATCATAAAGTATTTTTTTATTAAATTATTCAAAAAGAAAGAGAGCTGCTTTAACAATCAAGGGACATAAACGCCGCTTAACGAATGAAAATTTCAACAAAAATCTAAGCGATATATTTATGAACGTATCAGCAATAAAACTAACCACACTCACATTTTACACTTTTTCCCTTCTCTACTTTTCTTGTCTATATAAATCAACTGGGAAAAAATTGCTGTTGCTCGCTACATTTTAAATGAGAACTGAAATATAATCCCAAATGATTCCTTAAGAAGGAAAAATATCCCCACCTGCATTTAATTCTGGAGTTTTCCCGTTTTAAAAATGACACTGTTTTCGGTTTGATTCATTGTTTAGATTACCACTGCCATTGGAAAAAACACCAGAATTAAGATATATGGCTATTTTTCTTGCAAAGTCTCTGTTAAGAATTATGTTCTTGCGTTCTTTCGGAACGGATATTTTCATTCTTTGAAATAAAAACCTCTTGAAAGTTTAATGAAAAGGAAAAGTAAGCGGAGAAGAATTCCCTAACGCTTTTCCCTTTCGATTATAAAAGAAAGAAAGAAAGACATTATGTATTTCCTTTTGAAAGTGGAGCATTAATCCCTTAACTCTTAACCCGTGCTTTTTGCAAAGGAAAAGCAATACTTTTTTCCCTCTTGCAAATATTTAGAATTCTTTTTTTTTTCTCTTTATACTCTTTGGTTTATTGTTTATGAGATATGAATGTACTTTTTGTGTAATATAATGAGAAACAATAAAAAAAGACCCCATACTTCATTCGATAAGAAAAACGTTAACATCTTTTGGAATTGTTATATATATTTAAAATCTTTTGGCGAGCCACCACAGGGCATTGAAATTTTGAATTTTTTATACAAAATAAAAAGTGGTCGATAAAGAAAAATCTAATAACAATCATCAAGTGACTTGAAAAGAATTAAATCTGTGGAGAGCTCAAACGTCCTCCCATTGATGAGGTGTGATAGTTAGGGGAGGGAGATGCCAGAGCTCAGGTGTCGTCCTCGTCACTTGGTCATGGTTCGAAATTACGAGGTCCGAAGCAAAACGCCCTCGTGTAGTTGAACAGTGCGACATCAATATTCATTCTCTCACTGGTTGTAAGTTGTTTAAAGTTACTTAAAAAATTAATACTAAATATTTCCTATATTATGTTTATTTGATTTTTAAAGTTAAAGCTCGAAATGTGTAAGTATATATTAAAATTATCAAAATTAACAAAGTAAGAAGTTTTTTGTTTATATATACATTGTAAGTTTATGCACACTACAATAATACAATAACATTTCCCCTGAGTTATTGCTGCTGTGTGTGTTATGCTTTTTGTCACTTATACTAAATAATTTTATGTTCTACTGCGTATTTCTTACGGTACGTGTGCGTACTATTATCGCCACAATGCCAACGTTCAAAATAACTTGCCAAGTTGGCAACCCCGATTTCGCCTGTATCGTTTGCGCTAAATTGGCAACCATGTGCTTCGTTTCCTGTAATGTCGCCAATAGATTGCGATAATACATAAATACCTTTTTTACTTTCGGCGATATTGTTTCAAAGATGATTTTCATGCAATCGGTACATATGAGTACCCGTATGTATTACATTAAGAATGTACATGTAAGTTTGCAAAAATGTTTTAAATTCTGCTGTTGAAGTTTAAATAAGTTTATTAAAAGTTTGCTTTTTTTGCTTAATAATGCCTCGAAACGCACAGAAAATATTTTAGAACGACTAGAATACTCATAAAAAAATATAAGGAAATCATCTTCTTTCAATACTAAATTAGGACTTTCTCTTATTCGTTTGAGGGATCAAAGAGTTTAGACCAGGGATGGCGAACCAGTGGCACGCGTGCCATTGACGGGTCACATTATTTGGGCATGCTAGCTATCAAAATGATTTGCATTTTATTTCAAAATAACAGAGTTCACAATGAAGTATTACGAACATTCGTAAGTGATCGGTCGCGGGGCGGCGGGGAGCACACTCGTTTGTTATTGTCTTGACTTAGTTACGTCGTGGAATACAATAGCTAATGATGTAAAGTTCGTCTACGCATAGCATAGTCAATTTCATTGACTCAACTGTTAAAACTGACTTTAAAGTTTATTTGTGTTATATTTACGAACTTTAACAGTTATTTGACATGACTAGTTCAGCAAAAAAACAAAAGGTGCAAGATAGTAAGTGTAACAGAGAATTTCAAATTTGGTTAATCTAGAAATTTTGCATTTTTATTAAAGGCGATAAAGAGGTGTGTGTTTTATGTTCTGTAATAAAGGTATGCAGAACATCATCCAGTGGCGTAACAGAAAATAATTGGGCCCCCGCAAGGTCAGGTCTTGGGCCCCAAGACAGATCTTATATATATACACACTTGCCAGAGAAAGTCTGCGTTCACCTACTACTAATTACATAAACAAAGAAAAAAATTTAAACTGGAATTGGAAGCATTTTTTTAAATTATATTTTATTTAATTCATTCTAAGTATTGAGAACAAAAAAGTAAACTCGGTTTGCTTTCATAGCTTTTAAAATAAAGACAGGTTTGTAGCGATACCAACAAAAATCAAGTAGAAAAATTCTGCGTTCACTGTTTTAATAGTAACTATAAAAATTATTATAAAAGGATAATATAAGCAATTTAATAGCTCGTTGGATAACCGTCTTTTGAAACCCTCCTGAAGTCGTTTCGGCATTGAATTAACAAGTCTAGTGGCTTCTTCAGGGCTTATCTTCTCTCATTCGTCCTTAAGAACACTCTTCAACGTATCCTTGCTTGATATATTGTATTGACGAATACTAAGCTCCAGATAATCCCATAAGTGTTCCATAGGATTCAGACCAGGTGACTGCGGAGGTGATTGCTGTTGATTTGGGACTTTATACTGGAGCCAAAGCTTCACAATCTCAGCGGCATGCTTAGGATCGTTGTTGTGTTGGAAACGAAACGACAATCCTAGGCTGAGTTTGGTGGCATTTTTCTTTAAATTGTTTTTAAGATATCGAGATAATAATATTTGTTCATAATTGATTCAATATACTCCAACTTTCCAACACCATTGCCTGCCATGCGCCCCCACACCATAACACCTCCGCCGCCGTGCTTTACCGTTGGTTCTAAATGCTCTTTTTTGAAGCGCTGTGCAAAGGTTTCTCAATACCAATTTACGACCTTTTATGCCAAAAATGCAACATTTGCTCTCATCGGAGAATATCACAATCCTCCAAAACTCCGGAGGCTTATGAATGTTTTTTTGCATAAGCTATCTGTTTCAGCCGGTTGGTCATTGAAATATAAGACTTTCTGCAAAACAGTCGACTACGGTATCCGGTCTTTTTCGAGATTTTTCTTGCAGTATCCGCACAAATGTTTTTCTTAAACTTCTCGTGAATGTCTGTTTCTATTTGAGTTGCATTTAAAAGTGGATTTTTTCACCAAGAATATCATACTTAGTTTTTCTCTGATTGGGAATTAAGATGGACGACCTAAACGAGGTTTGGATGTGTAAACTCCTGTAGATTTAAAGATATTAATGACACGCTGAATAGATGAATACTGCCATTCAACGGATCAGGCAATATCTCGACTACTTTTTCCATCTTTCCACAATGATTTTACGCTCACTGATACTAATTTCCTTCCTTTTATTTTTCATATCCTTAAATTGCTTCGTATTTCACAAAACCGTTAAAATTTTGCGCCACAACTTTCTTATATATAAGCTATTTTACTTGATAACGAAATGCGAAAACTCGGTTAACCTATAACGCCTATTGATAATAATTTCAAGAATCAATAATATTTCAAATAGTGAACGCAGACTTTTTCTGCCTACGATTTGTGTACTTTTCTACAAAACTCACGTATCTTATGTAGTTTCAATTCAAAATGAATGAATTCTTGCATGCTCAATATTTAAATAATAGTAAGCAAATTCATGAAATATGTTAGAAAAAAAAATTATATTTCTATTAAATTTTAACTTTTTTGTATGATTTGTTATGGGTAAACGCAACTTTTTCAAGCAAGTGTATATATATGTATGGATGGATGGATGGATGTGTAACCAATGGATAGCTAAATAACCATAACATAATATACCTTTACACATCACGTAAAAATATTTAATATTAAACTTATAACTGAATACAAAATCAACCGGAGTCTGAGTAAACGAAGTAAATAATGTATAACATTAGATAGTATTTATAATATTCATTAAAATATTAAATCTAAGGCAGCTTTGCTTAAACTGTGGGGCGGGCCCCCCTAGGGGGGCGCGATCATATGGAAAGTAAAAGGTTTAACAAAATTAATTTACTGGAATGAAATAAAACAAAATACTTTTTGACATAATAACAAAAAATACACATTTACACTGATATAATTTATGTATATCATTTGGCGATATTACCTTCCTCTTAATGCTCATCAGCTATATCTTTGATCCTTTAACCAAATTTTAAAAAAACACTTTGTTTCATTTGCTGCAATCTCTCGATGAGAGTTTTTAATTACGTTTTTGTTTTAAACCCAAAATATACTACTCTTTCAGAGATAAAACCCTGACCCAGAGAAAAATTCTTGGAAGGTAAAAATTTCACTGTTATTATTATTGGAATTCTATATATGAGCTGTAGAAAGAAAAGGAAGACTTAATTTACTTTTCACCAAAGATGCAGAATATATTTGCTGATCATCTCTGTTTGACCTTTGAATATACCTTTTTCTGTTAAAGAAGTTGTAAATAATGTATTTCTGTTGCGCTTTTTACCATTTGAAAGAGTTTTATGATTTTTGGAAAAGCACAGAGAGCATTTTGAAGGATTATATATTTGGCCAAGATTTATTTGAGTATTCTGAAGCATATAAATCGTAATGAAAAACGTTTTACACTATTCTTTTTTAGAACTAACAGTCATATTTTTTCATTGAATAAATACACTTTTAACCCTGGAGTGGTCACGTGAGGCGCAGAATCACCCCAAGCTTATGGAATCGTTAATTCTGGGAAAACTGTTTATTTGATACCAATGGCCTCTTGACAGTATCCTCCCATATGACGGTCTTAATGGGAACTAAAATGCATTTGTCACATTTCTCCCTCTTTTTCGGGAGTGGTAAACGTTCTTTTACAATTTTTAAATACTTGTTTTAACCGAGTTCCCGCGCGACCACTTTTGTTCCCAAATATTTTCTAAGAACATGTTACATTTTTCCCTCTATGAACAACTTAATGGTTTCGATTGCTGTGTTGTACGACTTATTATCGTTTATAAATGCAAATGAGCAGAATATAAAAAAATGGACATCTGTGATCTCTGTTGACGGAAGTTGAAACTGATCAAGCAAGGGAAAAACCTGCTGAAATAATGCATATTAGTCATGATATTGAAAGTAAATTTGAAAAAAGCGATAAACATGAAACGAAAGGAAAATTTTCAATTCTTTCTTAAAGAACTCCATCAAGAAAAATATGAAGCCACAAGTGTTCCGCAAAACAATCTTTGCCCTCTCAAAAATACACAAGTAAGGAAAGGTTTAACAGGATATTCGTCGATCAGCAAAAGATAGCAGAACTGCAATAAAGTGAATAAATTGACAGTTTTGCTTGTAAATAACATTCCTGTAATGTTAGCTAAAGTGTCTCTGATTTGTAACCTTTTGTTGAGGTCACGCACATTTGAAACATTTTAGCTCAGTTTTATTGGATTTTTTTCTCAAATTATCAAAGAAAAATTGAAAAGTCCTTTAAAATAGTTAAGTACATACATTTTCTCTTAAATTATTTACTGGAATTGTGACTTTTATCGTGTACAATAAAATTAATTATAAAAAAAAAATATTGGGATGACTCAGTCACCCCGCGTGACCCTTAACGTTAGTATGGAATGCGCGTTTGCTACCGGGCTAAAACGTTTTTAAGGTAACTGGGACGTCTGTGACAAGGAAAAATGAACTTTTTTTGCGCCACATTTAAATGGTTCTCACACACTTAAATTAAAAGCAACGAACGTGAAATTTTTTCGTTGAATTATATGTATATTTATGTACCTGTTAATGTAAAAAAAATTCCATTTTAAATCACAAATCAATTTGTATAAGCAATAATTAATCAATAACTATTTTTTTATTTTCAAGACATATATTCTTACGATTAGGTACACTTTGCATAAAATCCACTGCATATATAGCTATAAAATTTAACAGAGTTTTTGCAAACATAACAATCCATAAAATGAATGAAATGAAATTTTAAAAAATAATTTTATAAAAATTTATGTGTTTGCTTACAAATGTTCTCTTTCGACTTAAAAATGAATTCTTGATTTTGTTTTAATCTACTACTGAAAATACTTAATACCGTGAATTACAACTAACGCGTAAATTATAAAATATTTATTCAAGATAGATTTGGTAGCTATAGAAGTATCGACTAGACCAAGACTGATTGGAATTGTACAAGGTGCCGCATTTTTACATGTGCGCAGAAGTCCGAGATGTTGTCCAGACTCACGTTGATGCTCTCGAGAATGTCAAATGTGATGGATATGATAGAGAGCAACATAGAACAGACTATTTTTCAAATAGCATTTGTACTTTTAGAAATAGATGATGGAGGAAATAAATCTCTCTCTTTTTATTAATATCATTTCGCAATCTGTTCCAATTTAAAAATTAGAGAAAGTAAAATAACATGTAATAAACCTATTGCTTTAAAGTAATTTGCTTAAAATATATATAATTAAAAAGTAACATATACAAAATTTAATACTTATCTTGTTAATTTGTACGGTTTATAATTAAGATCGTATTGTAGCTTTAGCACCAAAGTGCATTATTATTACATTAAATACATTATTATTATACAAGGGGGGGGCGATAAAAATTATGATTGAAAATTGGGTCGCCAATGGTCAAAGTTTGAGAAGCACTAATCTAAGGACAGACAACCTGGTAACTTAAATAAAAGCGAAAACTAAGACACTGTAAACGGCGAACACTGTAAAATAATTTTCGATGTGAAATTCTTAGGAAAGAAAAAAAGTATCACTTACCTTATTCTTGGTTTCTGAATGCCGGGATGAGCTTGATCTAAAGTTTGATTATATTCTAGCATAAATGCTGCAACTTTTAATAAGGAGAGTTCTTTGTATGACGCAAAAATGATTGCATGAAAAAAGAAATAAAAAAAACTGGTACCTTCCATTGTGCTTTTTTCTCTTATTAAGCTTTGTTTGATTGAATACTCAAATCGAGACCAAATTTTCCTTTAAAATCCTTCCTGTGCTTTTTCAAGTATCGTATATATATATAATACTATTTTACTTGAAAAAATAAAATGAAAATGAAACACATGGGGAGGAGGGTCTACAGACGGAGATTAGTTACTCTGTTGCTTCGTGAAAAGTAAATCATATCTTTTTTTCCTTTCCATACAGCTAATGTAGGGTATACTGTAATAATAACAGTGATGAATTTTTATATCTTCCTAGTATTTTATCCGATTCTCAGTCTGACTTTTGTTTTATCTGTTAGTAATTTAGGTTTAAAAAGAAATCCGGCTGAAGAAAAGTATCTCTCTCTCGTCGCGGGAATTTCAGCAAATAAAAAAAATGTTTTTTGATTTGGTTATAGGATCAAAGATAGCTAATAAGCGTATTAAAGTTTTGATTTTGAATGACTTTAGATCATCAATTGGAAAATCGCTTAAAAATACGATTTTAAAAAAAATTAAACGAGTCTTACAGTAGTCGCATATGATGTGTAACATCTGACTTGTTATCGTGGTAAATACGCAATAGTGACTTTAATCTTGAAAGAAATGACTCGGTTATGACTGGAAATAATTTATATCGAATAATTATATCTTTAATGAAAATTTTATTTAATTAACATTAGGAGTAATGCAGTTTTTTATCAAAAATATTTATTATTGTTCAATTTGGGAAGAGCGGAGACAATAGATTTATGAAAACTAAAGTATGACACATATACTTGTGATTTCAAAGAATTTAAAGATCGTTGAAAAAGGCGTCAATAACAGTACCACTGTTAGTTGTCGAAACATTTCGATTAGTGTTCATTTCGTGCTTGAGTTCATCTTTCAGAAAAGCTATGAGCGGCTCAGCTTCTGGCAAACTGAAGTTAACGTTAAAATCACCACTCAAAATCATGGGAAGCGAGTGATAGGTTTTTTTTAAAAAAAGAACAGAACCACCTTCGGTATACGGTAAAAGTACAAAATGCAGGAAATCCTTAATTTTTTTAACTGATTCGGAGAAATGTATGCGGACACCAAAATGACAAGACTTGCTGGTACGTGCGGTAGGCGGGCGTCTTAATTGCTACTACAGTTGGACCTCAGACGAGAGTAGCGAAAAACACCGTCAAGCGCATGCTTAAAAATTAGAAATATTAGAGAAAATCAAAAATACCCGTTTACTTAATTAGTTTTTTTTTAATCGAGAAATCTTTTTTAATCACAATTAAAAATATTTTATTGACAGCGACAGGAATTAACCTCAAAGTAAGAAATGATAAGCACTTAAATATATTTATTCAAATAATTCCATATTACTTACTCCTATTTTTTTTTAGAATGATGAGCTTTGTCAGACGTTTACCAGGAAATATAATTATTTTTTAAAATATAGTTTACACATATATAAATTTCTCCTGAGATTTCAAACACAACGAGCCCTGAGACTTAGACATTTGAGCGTAATAATCACAATTTTATTCTGGATGAAGTCTAATAAGACTTGCTGGTGTGTGCGGTAGGCGGGAGTCTTAATTGCTAGTAGAGTTGGACCTTGAGACGAGGCTAGCGAAGAGACACACCAAGGCGCTGAATTGGTCAAATCAAACAGCGCGCGCTTCCCCCGACTTCCTGTTACGCATTTCCGTCCCTTTTCACGAAATCACTCCAACAAATATCCAGCAACCGAGAGTAAAGATGTTACACATCAAAAATGCAAAGCGAATTTTGAAAAAATTTACGTTAACGGCGTCAGTCAGGCTTTGGGCCTCTCCCCGCAGTGCGGAGTTGTACGTTACGCCATTGCTGCTTATCTACTGTGCGCTTGATGCGGGCACTCAGCGACCTGAAGTGACCCAGAAAAGCTGAACTTAACCAGATTTTCTGGTTATAAGTTTCGATCCTCCAGCGCCAAGGGGGCCTGTAGATCTTCTGCGCCTAGGACCCGAAATGAGCTTAAATAGGCCCTGGTTATACCCATGGCAACCCCACGATAAAAATATCAAGGTGACCATATGGTAATGTTATCTTGGCGAACATAAACCACAACTTGGCGCCTAGCACTCTGATATCAAATAAGCGCCAAATAAAGTCAAATTTTCTAAAATTAAAAACTTCTCAATTCCCTCAATTTTTTTTTTTTTTAATTTGTTCCGAAACTCCATTCACTAAGAATTTTTTCAGTTTTCTGCTTTTCAAGATACTCATTATTGTCGTTGGTTATTTTTTGTTCTATTGTTGCCTTTTGGAGCATCGTATAAACTCTTGATGCTTTGCAGAAGTCTTTTTCTTTTCTCAAATGGGCTGCATTTTGGCACACAAGCCTTGTCACAGAAGTCCCCCAAATGTGATAATAGTTAAAAATGATATCAAAGCATTTGGAACTATAGAACAAAGAACCTTGGCATTTTAAATGAAAATAAACTATTTTCCTCTGAGTTAAATTAGTTTAAAATTTTTATTAGTCATTGGAATTTGAATAAAAATGAATATAAAAGTTATAAATCTAAGGCTTTAATTTTGTTTTAAAGCTTTCAAATTTTGTGATGTTATAGAAAACATATGTATAATACTCTAGACTAAAACATTTATTTGATTTTTTTGTAACCGCGCGCGCGCGATTTTATGTCGATTGAATCGTACTGTGTACCTACAAGAAAGTATAAATAGAATTCTTGTCTAAATCAAAATAGCGAAGAATAATCACTTTTTATATAACAATTAAATAACATTTATTTTTTTTTTCATTTCTTATAGTAGTTTTCTACCTTCAATACGAAAAAAATATTGATCAAATTTACTTTTAAAATGTTTATACCCCATCATGTTTTAATGCAGGGGTGGTCAACCTTTTTTGGTAGAGTGCCACTATCTGATAAAAAATATTATGTGTGCCACTTCCACATGCCGCCATGCCATGTTTTCAACAACGATAAAACGTGAAAATATGTTACTTATATGCCTATTACAAAATTTTTACGCAAATATCACTGTCTAAGTAAAGTAAATTTTAAAATTATATTATAAATAAGACAAAGTTTTATTGTTAATAAACTTTTTACAGATTCAAATTAGTTAGGTTAAGTATAAAATAAAAATGAGTAACTTAAACATTTAATTCTAAATAATTATTAAACATTCAGTACTTTCTTAATTTGATTTCTGAATTTGTAGTTTTTTAAGTAATCCATATTAAGATTAGCTCTTGAAGATGCCAACAAAATTAGGCTGCTTTAGGGGGAATCATTTAACTTTGGGGCGATATTTTGATTTTATTATGTTCATAAAAGAAAAAAATTTGTTCACAAACATGTTGATCCAAACCTACAATAATATCTGGAAGCCAAATCGTGTAAATTTGGAAAATTGCTTGTTGGTCCAACTTTTAAAAATTCCACATAATTCTACATTACAATTTTAATAGTGATTGAATTAAGTGTAATGAAAATAAATTTTGATGGATTTTTTTTTGTCTGAGACAACTATTGTTAAATGAAACTATAAAGAATTGATATTTATTATCTTTTCAATTTTTTTTTAATTTTTCAATAAGTCTTCACGTGTCACTGTCACAACTCAGCCGTGCCACGGGTTGGCCACCCCCGCTTTAATGGAAAATCACGTTTATTTTTCGTTGCATCATCACAAGTAATATGTAGTTGCGTCGCTGTGCAGCTCCAGTTTTCTGAAAAATAATGCATTTCATAATAAATTATTCATTATATACGGAACATTTAATGTCATTATAATGCTATTAAGGAATGAAAACTCAAAAGCAAAAATTAGATATGATAGAACTAAGAAAAGAAAAATACGCAAAGTAAAAGCCTCTGATAAATTCAATACGGAACACAGCACAATTGATTACTAATCATGTTAATTATGAGCATAACCCTCTAATTAGGCGCTTGATTGTATTAATTCATTATAATTAAGTACTCAATTACCAGGTAAGAGTGAATTTCCTAATTGAATGTGATATTTATGAGGTTCATGGCTTATATCTCAGATTAATTTCCATTGAATATACTTAATGCTTTCTCAGGAGAAAAATGAAAAGAACTTAATGGATTAATACACGAGATTTTAAATGAAATTATATAACTAATATTTACTTCTAATTAATATTTATAACACATTTAATAAAATTTAAATATATATAATACATATAGTATAGATATACATACGTATATATATACGTATTTAAAATTCTCTACTATAAAGGGATAAATAATAAACAATCATCAAAACTGAAAATGAAACCAAAATTGCAAGATAAATAGACATAAGAATTTAAATAGGATATACTAGAAATAATAAAAATAATAGAATTTTAAAATATATAAATATGTGGTGCTAATTATAAACATTGCTGACTCAGGACAGCTTGTATACAAAAAAATTCCCCTTAAAAAAATTTCTCTGTATAAAAGTGGGGTTGAACATGTTTTTTGGCCAGCCAACCTTCCCCCTTTCTGTTAATAATACCGAGCAAAAACCAATATATATATATAATGACTCTCTCTAGCCTCTTTAAATTAACTCCTTTTAAAACATTTTCTAATTCTTTAGTACGAGACTAACTTTACCTTAATAACTTACCTGTGATAACCTTAATCTTAATCTAATTGCTGGCGCACATTTGCAACCAATCGCGACTTGCGTTAGAAAGGACGATCTTCACAGCCAGTATAAAAACTCTCTCTCTGTTCATTGTCTGCTCGCCAACAACATGTCCTTGTCGCTTCTGCTAAGTGTTTTTGTTCGTGCATATTCGTTAATTATTCTAAATGAGCTGGAATATTATATAACTGTGAACATGAATAAAAGATTAAAACCAAAGAAGTGTATCAAGAAATCCCCATCAACAATCTCCATATAAATAACCAACGGAAATCGGCCTCGACTACGCTATTATATATATATATATAGTGTGTGTGTGTGTGTAAGTGTTGGTGTAATGCCCTTCAACGAGAAAATTTCTCCTTAATTATTAAATATGTTCATTTTCATGTAGCATATTTGAGGAGGTTTCGAAACTTTTGAAACACATTTATTGTTGTAGAAGTACATTTTAAACAGCAAACATAAAAATGGACATCGCAACAAAGAAAGACAATCAAAAGCTGCAGCTATTTACACATAATGGAGATAAAAGATAGCTTTTCCAGTATTTCCGGGGGGGGGTCGGCTCGGTGGCTCAGAGGTAGTGTGCGCGCTTTGTGAGCCTAAGGTGGTGGGTTCGATCCCGGCTGGAGTGGACAGATTTTCAGGATGCGAAAATCGTAGGCACGCATGTCATGATATGTGGTATGTACAGGATCCTTGAGTAACAATTTGGCTCTGGTTCTCTCGGTAAAATAGAATCACTGCAAACATTCAGCAACCAACGAAAGCTCGTATTAAAATTAATCCGAGCGTCCAAGCAAGCAAGAGCTGTCACTAAATGATACCACCATGAAATGACTCTCACATTTAGGGACTTGCCATGTTTGAAAAGGCTGTGATCCCATGTGTTAACTATTGAGTGGGGAAGTATCTTAGGGGGCCTTTTTTATATGAAGCGGCAGCGGGAAGTCTTGGAATCTGCGTCATTTCCGTGGACGAAGACTATGATTGGTGGAAAAATATCGTTCGATAGATTCTCATGCAATCTTACTTCAAAAATACAATCTGTTAAATTTCAAGAAATATGGTTACGATTATCTCGTAATAATGCGGGTATGCTTGTTAATTATTTATGCACGAGTTCTGAAGGCCCCCAGGACCATTACAAGTTTTTAATTTGAAATGGTTCTAGCATCCAGCATTCACGCGTAAATAACTATTACCTACCCCCCCCCCTAACGGAAATCTATCAAACGGTATCTTTCCACCAATAAACAAGCTCCGTCCACGGAGATCATGTGAGTTGTATTTCCGTTTACAGCTTCGTACAAATACGGAGATTCTGCAAAATCCTCTCTCTTTGTCTTCGTCATGTTAGCTGCAGCGTCTTTTGTCTTCGTTCTATGCTGTGTCGACCATTCCCTGTTTTGTGACAAAATGATGAAACCAGATTTCTTAATACCCAAAACTGCTTCGTTAATAACATCAGTATGCAACATCAACAGTCTAAAATAAAATTATCAAAGACTTCCTTGCCCTCACCAATTTACGATATTTAAAATATTGCAATTTATTTCTTACAATTTGTGTGGTGTTGAACTAATAGCAATGTTAAGTTTGATATATCAATATTATTCATTAATATAATTCACTTTAATCAATTTTTTTTTAATTTCTAAGAAATTATTTAAAATCTGTTATGGAATATATTCTTACTGACTAAAGAAACCAGCGTTGTAGAATGTAAAATAATTTGTTGTGATGCAGAGTATAGAAAAAGTTTTATTCCAAATAAAAATTCACTTAAGACTTGATTCGTATTATTAACCATATAGGTTTAAAAAAAATTCCAAAAATTAAGTTTAATTTATCTGCCATTTTGTTAGACAGTGGTAGTCTAGTGGTTACGATCACGATCTCGTGGGCAACGTTGTTATGAGTTCAAATCCTAATGCCACTGAAGACTCGCCGTGTAGAGGAAGTAATGCAAGTTAAATTTTTCGAGGCTCAAAATCTTCGAGTTGTCGTGGTGCAATAGTTTTGAAAGAAGGGTGCCAGCTCAGGTGTAATCCTCGTCGTTTGATTGATGCTCAAAATTTTGAGGTCCGTTGCCAATAGCCCTCATGTTGTTCTACAGTGTGACGTAAATAAACACTCACGCACTGCTGATTTGTTTTGTTACTTTGCATTTACAGTCGGACCCCGATTTAACGAACCCCTATTTAACGAATTTTTTTCTTTCCCCGATTAAAATTAAGGCAAAAAACCCTACTTAACGAATAATAAACCCCGATTTAAAAATTATTTCAACAACTGAAGAAATATTTTAATAGTTTGTGTTGAAAAAAATTGGATTTTTTTTCCAAACGACATGTCAAGAACAGAAAAAAGTTTTGTCTTGTAAGTAGACAATTTCGACAGGAAAAGGTGCAAAGCGTTATTAGACTTTGTGACGGATCTATACGTGTCTATAACTAACCTCTTGGGGACTTTTCTGGGGCAATAATATTAACAACCAACTGTCACTGAAGCAAGGAAACGTGATTATGAAAATTAAGTATATTATATAAATTCTGTATTCGCGAGTTTTGAGAGTTAGTTGGTGAGTGGAAGATCGTGAAATTATTAAGTGCAAATCTGAGTTTATCAATTGAAGAAGTCTAAGAGAGGATTATTCTACGCTAATTTAAATCCGGATAAGGATCGCATTCAAGGCCTCGACCGGAGGACTCTACTTCATAAAAGTACAGGTATCGTGATTCTTGTTTAAATAGATGTTGAGCTTATTAGTGCACGACGTAGTTTATATTGAGCTCGTATAGGTTATCGTGGAATCAGTTGAGGGTCCGTATTACTATCCCCAGGCTAACGAGTCTCACCTTCGCGCTCTGCTATCTGATCATTTATCTTAATTAGATTATTATTGTGCTTGCTTGATATTTTGGTGACAATGAAATAATTAGAGGGAATCGTGTCTACTGATTAATCAGTTCCTCCCACACATCTAGCCGGGTCCGAGGGTAGACAAGGTAGATCAGAGGGAAGCAGGAACCGACAAGCATTACAACTTTACTAGTGCAGATGAGTCATGAGTGCTTATTGTGTTAGTTTTGAACAAGACAGGGAACTCTCATCTCATCCCACTCCACAACACAAGGGAATATTTTAAGATTTTAACGCTTATGTTACTTTTTTGGTGACGGACTGCCTATCTGAGCAACAGAAGTTCACAGGAAACTGTTGATTTGTTTGATTCAATGAAGAGCGATTTTGATGAAGAAATTGATAATGAGACTCTTATCAAAACTGCTACATTTTCTAATAGTTTTTTATGTTGTTTGTGGAAACTGTGAAAACACAACATTGCGTCATTACATTCTGCTGCATAAGGTATGTTACCTTTTGCAGCAGGATAAATGACGTAGTACTTTCTTCTCAGCATATAATCGAAAAAAAAACTTTAGAGAGTTATAAATCAAAAACATTTTCATGCATCTATTATTCAGTATTTTGAAATTTCCAATTAACTGGCACGTAATAATTCAATAATAGTATTGCTAACTGTTAAATAAAAAGTATAAACTTTATAATTATGGATATTTTTGTGTAGTTACTTATTGTAAAAATTCCTAAAAGTAAATGCAAAAAGTTTGTATTTTGTTTAGACCCCAATGTAACGAACAAAATGTTTGGTCCCGAAGAATTCGTTAAATCGGGTCCGACTGTATTTTATAAAAATCTAAAAAAACAAGTAATATAAAAAAAAATTCAGTCAATTTCTTTTTATATCGACAAATAAAAACTTTAGTTGTTACTTTTTATTAAATAGTTACAATTAATATAAATGTGTATATACATATGATAGAATCACAATATTAAGTGGTAAAATAGAAAGCGATTTTCCATTTTCCTTTTTATATATGGTGTTGTACTATTTTTTGTTGTTTTATTTATGTATTCATTAAATTTAATTGTTCTAATTAAATAGTAAAGTAAAAAAGAAATCACATTCTCAGAAATTAGGCCATCCCAAGTAGGATTAGAAGTCCAACGCGCAATCTATTGCGCTACAGGGACACAACGAACAATTTTCCCTTTTATATATGCTGTTGGACTATTATTTTTGTTTGTTACTATTTATTCATTTTTTAAATTTAATTAATGAATTGGTATTTGAAAAAACTGTATTAACATCAAGTGTCATCCACTACAAGTTTAAAAAATGTATTTGAACTTGAATGGATGCAAGAAAGTATTTTATTAACGATTGAAAATTTGAACAAGATATATAGGGAGAGAGTGGTCTAATAGTAGGAATTGAAAAAGTGAAACAGATTTTCTAAAACAGTAGCAACATACCACCATTTCTTATTTTAATCATTTCTTTTTGACTTGGCTTCCTTGTTGACATGCTAAAAGGAAGAAAAACGCCAGTTTTGATATTGTTATGAAAGTTCGATTATAAATTGACCTGCTCGAAAAAAGATATAACAACTTCCCGTGATAGGTGGCATCCAACAATTCTACCATCACATATTCACGATTGAATGTAATAACATTTTATTTTGGTAATTAATCACTTTGAACTGTTAAGTGGAATATTACTTCCTCCTCATTACAATAATATAATTGGTGACTAGTAAAAAATTTTCATTTAAAAAAATGTCAACTAGTAGGGGTGTTAATTTTACAATTACCTACGATTCTTATGATAAATTGTACTCATTTACCGGTTAGGCAGAACCAATGTTTTTGTTATCATAGACATTTCCCTCATATCATTTCTTAACTTGTTGCTTGTAATCCTTTGTAAAATTCTGATAAGGGGATGCGTAATGGGAATCAAAACACAGAAATTTTCATCTTTGTTTCTTTCCCTTGCCGATTTGACTCACTATGTCCATAATTTGTTCATGACTCGAAATATACTTTAATGGAAGTATTAGGTATTGAACTCTCCATAAAACAAGATGACTTTCCAACGAGTTTAGCCTTCACTAGTGAAGAATCAATACGATCGTGGTATTATAATGGCGATATTCTTTGCTTATAATCAGTCCTCTTGTATTGCTTTGAAATACAGAAGGTCGTTCGCACTTTGTGGAAATGATTTTGATTGTTAATTTTTATATATAAATGCGAATTTTTTAAAGCAATTTGCTTCTTTCTGCTGGACATGGCTCTTGACCCTAGCTCTATCTCGAATTTTTCGTGAAAGTAAACTTTTTCTTTGTACTGCCATGTCAAATTTACTCCATTTCTCTTGAACTGTTTTCCAAAGTATGTCCAGTGTTATTGGAGGCTATTTTCCTAAGGATTGTTATAATAAACCAAAAGGACAGAAATCTACTGAAGAAGCGTAAGGGGATTTTATAGGTATTTCATCAAACAAGATACACTCTATTCCTATTTCTGATTCTTTCTTTGATAAATAAGCGGCAGACGTGTGACTAGAGGCTATGTCCATAAGAAGCTCAACTTTATCAATGTCCTTTCCAAATAAGGCTGGAATTCCTTCTTCAAAAATCGGTTCCATAGTAGAGTTAATTAATTTTCGTTTTATTTGAGACTTTTTTGATTTTTAATTTGCTATTGTTACAAAATCCTGCAACTATAATGAATCCCTTTGGGAACATTTCTGTACATTCATGAAACCATTTCGTATGGTCATTCCCGTCAGTTTCACAATAGAAAATTGATATTTTACTACAGTCACTTAAATATGTCCATACCTCATCAAATGTTACCACAAATTTTTAATTTTTAGCAGCTAAGCGTTTTTTACATAATTTTCTACAACTTGTTTTTCTTTCAGCAGTATGTTTTCGCGAAAGCATATGAACTTTAGATTTAATCATCTTTTTTAACTTTAAATTTGCATGAGTGGTTTTACTTACAGTGCCTGAAGACATTCCTAATTTCAATGCGATGAATCTTTGAACCGGCAGATTTTCTTTTAGAGCCAGAGAAGAGACTTTATTTCCGTGATAGTTGATTGCGTTCCAACAGTCTTAAGATGAAGTTTCGGGGTCATGCTTTCATTTACTATCTGCTGGACGTTTTTTTTTTATTTCATTTCAAATTTAATTCATTACTAGATGGTATACCCGTTCTTCATACGGGTGAATTGAAAAATTACAGATAGAAGGATAAAGAAGTTTTTAATGAGTTAATTTTACGCGAATTGAAAATTAAGCAAAAAAACCTTTTTGCCTTTCTCAGCTGGACAAAAAAAACCATATTTGTTACATTTTAAGTCTGAAGGTCTAATAGATGATGAAAGAGATTTTTTTTATTTATAACACCCCGTAACTCTCTTGTGGCTCGATTTTTGAAAACACCTTCCTAAGCTAATCTCTGCTCTACAAAAGTAACACATTGTTACAAATTTTGTGTAATGAACGCTTAAACAAGTGTAAAAAAGTTTATATATGGATGTGTAATACGTTAATATTACTTTCTGTTTTATTTATTTTATGATAAAATTATAATATTTGCAAGCAACGCCGTTTCTTACATTATAATGGCGATTCAATAGAAAGGTAGCGAAATGTTGGTGATACAGCCAAGTTGGCATCATTTTTGGCGACCACGTTGGCAACTTGGCAATTGAATGAACGGAGCAGAAGTTGCTTTGCTGTAGCACCACCTGGTGGGGAGCTGCAACAAAGAGGATAGCACAAAAGTTTTCTCCACACAAAAAATACATATACATGCTAATTTTCATAGTGATCGGTTGAACGGTGTTGGAGTGAAGCGATTTCATATACACAAGCATCCATTTTTATACGTATAGTTAAATACCTTTCTTTGAAATGCAATAACCGAGAATTTTACACCACTTTATAATTTGTTGATACAAATATTTCTCCTCAGAGAGCGCAATTAGGTAACCTTCGTGCCATCTATCAATTTTACGATCCATTTTCAAAATATATCTTTTATTTTACATTCCAATCAAAATAAAACAGCAGATGATTATTCTGAAGTTTCCAAAGTCTTATCTCAAAATGCAAATGAGAAAATAACATATAAAATCGTTTCCATAGAGTGCGAACAACCTTCTGTGCCACGTTTAATAAATAATCAATCATGAGGAATCGAGATTTGATAACTTTCGTAATTTTTAAACGTGGTCTAGTAGGGTATACTACAAAAAAAATGATATGTATTTAAACACTATTTACAATTTACAAAATAATGTTTGTAATTTTAATTACAAAATTAATAGTAATTTTAAATACTTAATTTTACAAAATAGGAACATTAGTGATTACTCCACTAATCATTTACAATAGAAATTCGAATTACTGATAAGGAACATCCAGGTGTAGTTACTTACTATTCCTGTTTTATCCTTGGACACATAACCATTCTGTGTGTGTGTGTGTGTGTGTGTGTGTGTGTGTGTGTGTGTGTGTGTGTGTGTGTGTGTGTGTGTGTGTGTGTGTGTGTGTGTGTGTGTGTGTGTGTGTGTGTGTGTGTGTGTGTGTGTGTGTGTGTGTGTGTGTGTGTGTGTGTGTGGTGTGTGTGTGTGTGTGTGTGTGTGTGTGGTGTGTGTGTGTGTGTGTGTGTGTGTGTGTGTGTGTGTGTGTGTGTGTGTGTGTTCTGATATTGCAACTGTTAATTTTGAGAGGGAAGTAAGTAAATTCGGAGGCACCACTTCAGGATCATGTGACACAATTCACTATAGTAGCTGAAATAATCATATTAACCATTTATTCTTAGACGCCTCGACTAAGACGGAAGCTCTTACCATTGATGAGAGATTTGGAGTGGGAGGATATTTGAGAGGTTTTTATGTGCATATAAAATGTTCTCATCTTTCATATATCGCAAAATGACAAACAAATCGGCAGGCATTTCTTAGCTGGCTTTGACTGATTAGAATAGTCACAGACGAAGTTAAATCATCGCGTTTGGCCTCCATATAATTGTTTTAGAAATATATTAGAATTCTTTTTTAACATCTGTCGATGTTCTTAGGCACAAAAAAATATAAGTATTTTTTAATATACTTGGTTCCACGATATTGGCCCTAGTGATCTTTTCCTTTTCCCACGGGGTTTACTGTCTTTGGTAAACACGGGCTTCACGAATCCGGGGTACCCTAGTGATCCTTCTCTATTTTCGACCCTCTTTCTTGTCATTCAATTCATTCTTTCTTTCTCTTCCCGTCTAGACCACAGATATTAAAACAAATGTTTGGCGCAGTATAGCCGAAATCGGCTCTTGCGCCAATAAACCCAAAATCACTCACTCACTCCACGATATTGGTCTGCAAGCAACCTATAAAAATGAAGAAAAACTCATTTTAGAAAATTAAAATGACGAATATGAAGGTCTACGTTCCTTTTTTGAATTTCCATTATGATAAACAAATAACAATTACAATAAAAACATTCTAAACTAAGAATTAAATTTTAAGATAAATTTTGAAAAGGGAATTCAAATTTTTTTAATTTCACATAAAACAAGTGCAATGTTTTTTGATTCATTATAACTTAGTCTAAGTAAGCTATTTGATTTATAAGTGAAATTAATAAGTTGACATCACGATTTCTTTGACTGCGACACCCACAAGCGCGTCGAGTTCAGGAGATTTCTCAACAACGGAATCGTCGAAGTTACTTACATAGGTTTTCGCTTTAACGTTACATTTGTACACGTTCTGTTTATTTCATTGATAACGTTCTGTTTTTTTTCATGATTCTACAAAAAAAAAATTCGATTGTAAATGTCAAAAAAATATTTCACGATAACATTATACTAAGTTTTATTATTAACTAGCTGGTATACCCGTTCTTCGCACGGGTGAATTGAAAAAATAAAACAATAGAGATTAAAGGGAAAATAAATTATTTGTATATGTTAAAATTAAATTAATCGTTAATTAAACAGAAAAAAGTTTCTTTAGCACATATATCTGATTAACAAAAAATCATATTTGCAAAATTTTAATTCTGTATGTCTAATAGTTGAAAAAAGGGATTTTGTTAAACCTATAACAACCCTGTAGCACCCATGTGGGTTGATTTTTGAAAAACCTTTCTTATCAGATCTCTTCTCAGCAAAAGTTATATATGTTTTCTAAATTTCAAGTTTATAGGTTTAGTTTCAAGCCCAGTGGTTAAGTGGTAGTGTATCGTACTTCCACGCCACAGGTCCAGAGTTCAAATCCCGAACTGGGCAAAGTCGACTCAGCCTTTCATCCTTTCAGTGAATCGATAAATGAGTACCAAGCTTTCTTGGGAACTGGACCCTGGGGGTTTCACGTCAGACTGATCACTTGACCGAAACATCTGCACATCCACCCCAGCACCTAAGGCCACTTGAACTGAGATAGGCACAGTAGGCCTTGGCCCTGAGTTCAGTTCAGATTTAGCTATTCATAAAACGAATTTTTTGTAAAGAAAACGCCCTTGGATGTCAATTTTCGCAAAACCCTCTGTTAGAGAACTTTTACCCCTCCTAACCCTTGAAAAATGAAATTTGGGGTTCCTTTTTCGTAATAGCCTCTTTTGTAGCGCTTCTATACTCCTTGAAAGGAATGCACCAGCCAAATTTCAAGACTGCAGGTCTAATTTTAAAAAAACATGAATATTTATTAGTAATATGAATATCAATCGAGGCTGTCATAAAATGTGAACTCTTTGATAAAGCAAAAATATACAAACCTTTTTAGAAGGACGTAAATGTTACAGGATAATAGTAGTAAAAAGATCAAAATAGAATTAAATTTTAATCATCTAATAACAGAAGAATATGTTGTTGCATATTACCGAGCATTAACTTAAATTTTATTCAGTAATAGCGCTATTCAATAGCCAAATATTTAAAACTTACCTCAATACTAATTTAATTATATTGAGAAAATATTTACTCTTGACGAGATTCATTTAATTCATGAAAAAACGCTTTCTAGTGAATTTTGTTCACCAGGATAACGCAGTTAAACATGTTTTTATATACTTTAGATTTATTCACAAAGATATTTAAATTCTTTTTTTTTTCTTTTTCAAGACGAAAGGTTCTTTTTTAGTTCCAATAAAATATCTCATTATTGTCATATTAGTTCTTTGCGTAGTATTTTAATTAATTTACTCAAAATTCGTTTCATAACTGTTCAAAATCTATTTTCGTAAATAAAAAGTTGCGTATTTTTTTTTTCTGAAGTGTAAAAACGTGCTTAAATTTACACACACTCATTGTCAGCGAAAGTTAAACTCAAATTTTTAATTACGGTGTATTATCATGTGATTTGTGACGTTTGAGAAAATTAATTGTAGTGTGAGAGTTTGGAATTTAAATATTTGGTTTGTTTACTTCACGGCTATTAATTACAGGAAAAACATTTGCAATGAAGCTATTCAAAATATTGGTTATTTCATTAGGGTTCAAAATATGATATTTGTGAGGGAGGAGGCAACAACCGTTCTCTTCCGCGTTTTCCAACTGACTTTCTTTCTGCTCTCACCGGGGTGGGGCTGTCTTTCTATCCTCGAAAATTACATCCAGCTCGTGAGCGGAATGGGATTTTCTCACTGCCAAAGGTTGTGGGGCGATGACAGAAGACACGATCCCGCAAAATAAAAGGTGCACGTGTGCATAAAAACTCTGTTATCCTATCCACAAAAGAAGCCGATTTTTCAGATGTGTGACGCGAAAACGTCACAGATTGTTGGAAATTTGAAGCAATACCTTCAGAAGGTACGACTCTTCTTTCTTCTCTTGTGCTAAATTATTGATTTAAACAGAATAAAGGAAAAAACTGAAATAATATTTTATACCACCTGGACTTTTTTGAACTATCACAAATGTAAAAGTTTTTTCAATTTCTTATTTCTTTTTCAGAATATAGTAATTGTTAAAATATATTTCAATTATTATTTTTATATCTCTTATAAACCACTTGCAATGCATAGAATAATTTTTACTTTTTTTTAAGAATTTGCTTTGTCTTAAAATAGTTACAATAGTACTATTGGCAACATACCTCATCGTTTTGAGCTATGGTTGAAGGATGTATGCATATCTCTCTCACTCGATGTAAAGTTTTCCATTGCGTTTTCTCAATGAAATCAAAATTCTTTTCTTAACAGGTTTCCATAATTATTTATAACGCCTGAAAAAAATTTACTTGTAAAAAATAATTAAGATTATAAGTAGCTCCTTATGATAGAAATGACTATGAGAATTTGGAATTAACTCGTCTAAAACGTTCTATTTTTGTTATATTAAAATTAGATCAAGCAAAAGTGAGATTTATTATGAATTACAAACAACCTCGTTATTAATGTATATTTCTCAATAGAAAAGTAAAAAGGGGATTATGCATTGTTCCAAATAAAGCTAGTTTTATTTTGCTATCAAAAAAAAATTATAGTGGTATAAAGAGAAAAAAATGAAGCAGGTGTTATCATAATCCTTAATTTTTCACTAGATGTATTTAATATTCATATAATTGAAATTTATAGTCCTTTCTTGTTTAGCAGATAGACAGTGCTCTTTTCAATTCCTCTCCCTATATTATGTATATATAATGTATATAATCTTGTACAAATATTTTCAATCGTTAATAAAATGCTTTCTATTCATCCATTCAAGTTCAAATACATTTTTTAAAACTTGTAGTGGATGACACTTGATGTTAATACAGTTTTTCAAATATTAATTCATTAAATTTTATTTTTTAATTTTAAATTTATTCTACGTTATTTCTGACGAAGTTAGATTTATCTACAACAGATGGCGCCAGTAAGTTTTTCTAACGAAGTAGGAACTGACGTTAAAAAAAATTTTATATTGCTTGTTAAATGATTATTTTTAACAAGGTTCAAATGCAGGCAACCACATGATTTTAAAGTACGAGTTGAGTAATGCTATCAAACCTACTTCTATCATTAAAAGAGTACGCGGTAGAAGTACGGGTGTGAACTTGTTGCGGTTAATGCTTCTGTTGTGTCGTGGGCTAGAATCCTGCTGTAAAATCTACCGTGTAGAGGGGTTAATGCATGTTAAATGTCCCCATTTTGGAGTGGTTTTTTTGTTCGGAGAGTTTGTGCTAGCTCATGTGTCGTCCTCATCACTTGACCATTGCTTTAAATTACAAGGTCTGTCACTAATAGTTCTCTTGTTGCTTCAGATTGCTACGTTAATAAACAATGAAGGAATTTTATCATTACCAAGTAAAAGATCGATAAGCTAACCAAATTTATACGATACCTTTTTAATTTCTATATAAATGCTATTTTTATGCTAAATTGTCGTAAGTCTACTAAAGCAAGCTATACTCAGTGGCTCAACAGCCCATGAGGACCAAGGCTTACTGTACCCATCTCAGTTTGCATGACCTTAGGTACTGAGGTGCATGGATAGATGTTCCGGTCACGTGGTCAGTCTGATGCGAAGCTTCTAGTGTTTGGCTCCTAAGCAAGCTTGATACTTGGTACTCATTTATCGACCCACTGAAGAGATGCAAGACTAAGTCGACCTTGCCCAGCTGGGATTTGAACCCCGGACTTGTGGCATGGAAGCGTGATACGCTACCACTTAGGCACTAGACTTCACTAAATCAAACAATAGATAGAAATATAACGAGACAGTATAGGTCAGGGGTGGCGAACCTTTATGGATCAACGGGCCATTTTTTCTAAAAAAGTGTTTAATGAGGTATAGACGTGCTGTCAAATAATTTTGACTAGTAATTATTGGAAAAAAATAATAAAACTAAATACTAACACAACTCAAAATTCTTTATTTACTACGAAAAAACTCTTTTTTGTACTGTATAGTTGTAAATGTTTTAGTTATACTAGTAATTCAAATTAAAGTAACATTAGTGTGACTTCTGTTGTGTTGCAGATTGAATGACAAATAACTTATATTAGGATTTTAAGATGTTACTTTTAGTAGAATGCATGCTGAATCGGAGTCATCTGCCAAATGGTTTCTAAGAAATTGTTCATTTTAGCTGTGGTTCACTTTTTTGGCAAGATGATTTGGGATTTTTTATCAGAATGCCGTTTTACAGACGATGTTCTGCATAGCACTGTTCCTGAACATAAAACACGCACCACTTTGTCGCCTTTACTAATAATGCCCTATTTCTAGATTCACCAATTCTCTGTTACACTTGTGACGATTCTATACGCGGTTCTACTAATCCCTTCATGACTCCTTTAGGAAAATATTTATTTCAACCAACTTTCACCGAGCAAGGAAGCGTGATTATGTAAATGAAGTATATTACATAAATTTTGTTTTCGCGAGTTTGTGAGTTGACACGTGGGAGTTGGAAAGTAGGAGTTAACATAGAGTCTGCGCGTTATCTGTTAGTTGGAGATTGAAAGAGAGTGGAATTAGTTAGAGGTCTTGGAGTTGTCCAGGAAAAAGATTACAGAGCGTGAATCCAACGACACTGATCAAGCCGCTAGAGATAACCTGCAAGTTTCCAGTGTAGGATCCGATGTATAAAAAGTACAAGTATTGTGAGCTTGATTAAGTAGAAGTTAGCTTATTTTTAGTGTGCGACGTAGTTATATTTGAGCGTATTTAAGCTATCTTAGATTCAGTTGAGGGCCTGTATTAGTATCCCCGTGTTATAGAATCTCACCTCCGCGCTTTACTGTTTAATTATCTGCCTTAATTAGATTTGTTTTATGTCTGATTGATATTTGAAATTAATAAATTGATTAGATTGAAATCATGTATGTGGATCATTCAGTTTCTCCCACACATCTAGCCGGGTTTACAGGTAGACAAGGGGGTTCAGATGTAAGCAGGAACCGACCGCTATCACACACTTGCTATCTTACACCTTCTTTTTCTTTTTTTGCTGAACCAGCCATATTAAATAACAGTTAAATATCATAAATGTAACCCATAAACTTTAAAATACAGTTATATTAACGAAATTGACTATGCTATGCGTAGACAAATTTTGCATCATAAGCAATTGTAGTTCACGACGTAACTAAGGCGAGGCAATTACAAACGAGTGTGCTCGCGACCGATCACTCGCGTTTGTTCGTAATAATTCAGAGTGGACTTAGTCATTTTGAAATAAATGCAAACCATTTTGTTCACTGGCATGCCCAAAATGTTGTGCCACGTGCCATTGATGGCACGCGTGCAACTGGTTCGCCATCCCTGGAATACGTCAAAAATAGGGTAGCTTCAACAGCACAATAGCAAATATTTGCCTTAGAATTAAAATTGTAGGGTTAAGCGTAGTTTCAAGGCTAAACAACCTTCCTCTATATTTGCCTAATCCACTAGGCTACAAAGAAGTGAAAATGGGGTATGAATAAAATTCCATTAATAATCAAGATAATAATCAAATTAATAGAAGAATAATACTAAAAATACTACTAAGTTGCAATGCCAAACATGAAAAATACCAAGGAAAAAATAAATCTATATATCTAGGCTGGAAAATTGAATGAGAAGTTATTGCAATACCAGAAAATTATGTATATATCACCAGGTTTTTTTAAAAAAATAAAGGCAATAACATAACTCCTGCTAAAATAAATCATTAATAAAATAAATCCTGCTAAAATAAATCCTGCTCATTAGATTCTCTCCACTGCTTCTAAGAGGAATCTTGTTGTTTTTGTTGTCGTGTGTTTAAACCTGGGATACATATGAGATGAGAGATAGAAGAACAGAAACACATTCAATACAAACGCAGAAGAATATAGATATTTTATTTACAAACGATGATCCCAGCAAACAGAAGGGCTGCTTTCCATTCGAGACAGGAATCCATTTCAAGCGAAAGTCCTACTTCTTTACCCTTGAAGATACATCCATGCCTTATTCGGGATTTGAACCCGAGCCCCCTCGGTTGCAAGCCGAGGGTCATATCCACCATACTCGTTGGGTGGTAAGAAGAATCCTATATATAAAAATTAAAAAATACATTTCAGTCACTTTTTTTAAATGTATTTCCACTGAATAATTTCAGGAAATGAATATTGACACTCTGAAGGAATTTGAATGAACAGAATGGAATGAAATTCATTCCAAATATTAATGATTAAAATAGGAGCGAATTTCACAAGTCATCTATTGGTTTTGTGAACATTTAAGAACATTTTACCTGCAAATATGAATTAAAGGCTATGTGTCTAGAGAGTAACAAACGTGTGGCGCAGTTTAGCCAAAATTGGCTCTTGCGCCATTAAACACCACAATCACTCACTCACTCACACTGTGTCAAGAGGGAAAATTCAATTCAACAAACCAGTACGAATGTTGACAGTACATTCAGCAAATATATCATCACTTAATACAGGAAAAAACAACCATTTCGCATTCCACTGTCTAAAAATCCATCTAGGAACAGTGAGCAAAAAAACCTGATTCTTGTTCTAAAATATAAAGTATCCAAATCTAAAATCGATCGCAAGGAGAAACAGAATCCATAAATTTCTGGTCTATTGTTTTTCGATCACTCTATTGCATAAATCCCCTGAACGATCAAAAAGATAGACGATTTTATTTTAAATTTGGATCTACATTTTCAACTGTGTTTCATACACCTATTCCTGTTTAGGGCTTGTAAAAGAATAGTATAAAATGGTTTTTCTCTTTTCGGGATCGATATGTCACTTTGGGAGGAATATCAAAAAAACTTTTTTCTGTTGTTTATTTTGTAGAGGGGAAAATAAACACTTTCGTTCCCCGTCGTAAAGAACATTTAGGGATTTAATACGGTGGTTTACTTATTTTTCCTTCTTTTTTAGAAAAACTATTCCCTTGGATTTCCCGGGATAGATTTCCTTTTTGTTTCGTAAACAGGAATTCAATATATATCAAGTGTTTTGGAAAATATTATGAAGGTTTGTAGATCCGGTAAATGGCCATTTTGGAGTTAGGTTTGAATGGGATTTTACAATTTCATATCAGTATTGCTGTGGATTGGCGATAAAAAGGAGATTTTTAGTGTAAAAGGAGTTTAAGGTTTCAATTCTAAAACTTTGGGAAGAATTTCTTTTCATTTTTTGGAACAATGAATAGTAGAGTATATCAAGAGTAGTGTATGTGTTTTCTGGTAATGTTAAAAATAGTACACATACTCAAAACTTGCGTTGTAAAGCATGCATATGAGGAACTTAAAATTAAGCACTCATCAATTGAACATAGCTTTAATTAAAAAGCAAAAAACATTTTTCCAGTGTGTTTTGTTTATTTTCTTAAAATATAAATATCTATAGTAATTTTCACCCCCATCCAGTATGGTGGTTATGTCACTCGGCTTGTAATCGAGTGGACCTCGAGTTCGAATCCCGAATGAGGCATGGATGTATCTTCGGGAAAATAAGTCGGATTTTCGTCTGAAATGGATTCCCGCCTCGAATGGAAAGAAGCACACCCCTTCTACTCTATGCTAGGATCATCGTTTGTAATAAAAAGTCTATATTCTTCTGTGATTGTATTGTATGTTTCTGATAATCTATCCCTCGTCATTCGTTTGTATCCTAGTATGAAACACGCAACAACCATAATAACTGTATTATCTATTGTAACAGCTGTATTTAGTTCATTAAAACGTATTGAAGTTTATAATTAATGCTGTTGTTAATGCCACCCGTTTGACGTAGTCAGATTGAGGCCACGAAATTCACTATAGCAAAAGGTTAGATTATAAACCTGTTGTTAGCTATATTTTTAAGCACCATGCAGGTGACAGTATGGTTTAGTTTGCTCCCCGCCTAGTGGGAGAACCCCCAGGATTTGATCAGAGGCCTTCCCCAACCTCACGAGAGGACTTGCAGCTCGGCGGCTATTTAGAGTAACCCCATGCCACGAAGGGATTATACATTTACAAACACCCATGCCTTCTCCGGAATTCGAATCCAGGCGCTACGGCCCAGCAGTTAGCGTCGCTGATCACTATACTGGATGGGCGACTTGTAATTAATAGTTACATATAAATGAAAACTCTTGCAGTGGTAAAATGTAAGGAATAATGGCAATGAATTTTTACTATAACTTTTCCTGCATATTTTTTTCATTAGTTAGTCTGCAAGAAAATTCAATGCGGGCAAACATTTAACATACTTAATATGAAAGTTTTAAGTCATGAAGTAATGATTCAAGTGTCACCATCTGGTCATGATTTTAAGAACTAAGCGACTTCATCGTTATGACGTTTTGCGATGCTTTTGCTACAGGACTTCCAACCTTTTGTTGATAGTGTATTTCCTTGAGTCTTCTACAGCCAAGTAGATATGTTCACGAGCTTGTGGCCTGTTGACCACGGTAGCCAAGTGTTCATCGTCGGGAATTCATGACCGGAATTTATCGAAAAGCGGGTTTCGAGTCCTCGTGCAGTAAAAGATTCACCGTGTAGGAAGGCTGATGCACATCAAGTCTGTCTATGCTCAAAGTACTCCTCCGCTGGTGTGGTGGGGAAGTTGGAAAAACTAGCTCAGGTGTCTTCCTCTTCACTTGATTGTTGTTCAAAATGATGAGGTTCATCACACACCAATATTCCTAAGTGCTGCTTCATAATGCGACAAAAATTAAAAATTAAATCAATCATCAAGCTGTTGGCTTGCACTGTTTCCATCCAGTCGTGGTTTCGAGTTCTGATACCAATGCAGGCCTTCCTTGTAGAGAGGCAAATTCATGTTAAGTCTGTTGAGACTCAAAGTTCTCATGTCAACATGATATTAAAATTTAGAGATTGGTGCCAGCTCACGTGTCTTTTTGTCATTTTACCATATTTAGAAATCACTGGGTCCTTCACAGATGGTGTTATCTTTTAGTGTATGGCTTTAATAAATATAATCAAACAATCTATCTTCTCTCTTCCCGAATCCTAAATTTAACTATGTGGTCCCCCAGATGCACGTGAGTAATATATTTAATCATTTCGCAGAGTTATTTTCAATTATAATCATCAAAGATTGGATATTGAAAAAGAAATTGTAAAATAAAATCTTAAAATGTATAGAACTTAAAAAAATAAATTATAAAAATTTGAAAGAATTCGGCTGCATTATTTCTTGTAGATAACTCATTAGAACTATAAAATTCTGTTACAGAAGTAATAAACTTCATTACAGCGATACCGATGGGTTCCTATAAAATCAAATGACTACCACTGACTGGAAGGTTTTTGGTAAATTAGTTGTGGCTCAAAAGAAATATACTGCTATTATATTTAGGGCGAAGAAATGTTAAAAAATGACACTAATATCGAAAATTTCAGAAATTGCGACTATTCCTGGTCTTAAAATTCAAAGTTATAACAAAAGAATTGTTATTTTAATTAGAATTCAGAACTCATTCCCATCAAAAATAACAAATAAAATAGGAGCATTACATTTGAATCCTATCAGTTTTCACATCATTATAATCATTATTCATTTGCTTTATAAGCATTATAATGAACACTAAGGTATAGCCGTTCAGAAATCATTATCTGACTATGAATCAGTATTCAGTTTGTTGCTAATTATCTGTTGTATAATTCCAATATGTGAAATGTTATTATTTTTTTACGAAAACATCGATTCATATTTTCCTTTTAATCGATATTTGATTTTGTTCTTATATGTTCTATAATTCAAATCAATGAAATGGCATCATCCAATATTTATAAGAAATAGTCAAGAATTTAATTTAAAAAATATGTTGATAAGCTAGAATAATCGTATTAGATAACATAAATGCGTTGTAAAAAAAAGACTACCTGACTGCAATATTTTTATTTGGCTTACAAAACTGTCCACTAGCATAATTTATTAACTCTCTAGTACCTTTTTTTTTTTTAAAAAAATCTCTTATTTGATTCATTTTATAGATCACTTCTTAACTACAATGATAAATTGTGGTGGTTTTTTATCATTTTCTATATCCTACTCTCCTAAAGAACTTGCCATTTTCAGATAAGTACGAAATTTATGACCCCCAAAGTCACCTTTCCTTTCACCTATAGGATTCACAGTCCTTAGTAAATATGAGTAGCACTTTTCCGGGATTCTCTAGCGATCTTTTCCTATTTTTGATCCCCTTTTATTCTTACGAGGCAACACAGTAAGACCCCAAACTTACGCGTTAGGGGGACTCTGAGTGGGTAACTGTGCAAGTCGAATTCCCGTAGGTAGGGGTATGATTTTGCATATAAATACAGCAAAATACGGCGTATGACGAACACCTATACTTTCAAGTTGCATGTTTTTAATTTTTAGGTATATTCGTCGTATAACGCGCACAAACTTTTTTTACGAAGAAATATACGCGTGCAAAGTGTTGAAGTCATTTATTCGAAGTATCATCCCAAACTTTAGCAAAAATAGTATACTTCTACCGTTAAAACCCTTTCTCTTCATAAGGAATGTCATTTCTTTTAAATAAACAGTATTTTAATATATGTAGAAGATTATTTTTTTAAATTTTCATCTGTTTTTATTTTTTATTTTTAAAGCTCCCATTTTTGAACCCGGCGTATAACGCTCTCCCGTAGATTTCGATCTTATTTCTTGTGTTAAAAGAGCGCGTTATACGCCGGATTTTACGGTACATTTAAATTATTTTTAGTTGAGGCTTGAGTCGAAATAAAATAATTAAGAAAAAAAAATGTTAGGTAATAGGGTTTGCAGCCTCGGGATCCTGGTGTTTTTTTCAATCCCGGGATTAAAATAACTAATCGCGGGATTTAATTTTTGTCTAAATTATATTTAAAAAATTCTTTCTCATAAAAATTTTCAAAGAATTTAATTCTTCGAAAATTTGTATTTTGCTTAAGAAATATGTACGTAGAATTTTTTTGTGCAATTATAAGTGCTATAGGTAAAAAAATATTTGCAGCTCTCATTTCTGGTATGGGAGAACGTCGCACAGATCTAAGTGGCTCATTGCAATACTTACACAATAAAATAAGCAACATCTGAAGAATAAATTTTGTCACAGTTCCTTCCTTCTTCAATTAAATGCCGTTAATTAATAGCGGACCTGCTTCAAAGACTTGAGACACTTCAAATCTCATTGCATTACTAACAGCTCGTGCAACTGTATCTTCAATTTCAAATGAGGTAACACTTGAAACTGATTCACATTCTGATTAAATAATTGGATCAATTTATATACAAAAACCATTAAGTGTAACAGAAGAATTAAATAAAGTTATCAAAGAGATATATGCACCAATGCAGTCTATCGGATTTGAGACACTGCCATCAAAAATTCAAAAATATACGTCTCTTTTTAAAAAAAAAAAATGGAGGGAGACGTGGTGACTACCTGAAAAGAACATACTTATATTTAATGACGATAACACCTACTAGTAAAAAATCCAAACGTGCATTTTCTTCGGCGGGACAATTGGTAACAAAAATGAGAAGTCGTTTCAACGGAGAAACGCTGGAGGAGCTGTGTTTTTTGAAAGCTTATTTACAGAAGCACAAGAAATGAAGAAATGTTTTTTTTTTACATTTCATTATGAATTATTATTAATTTTTTAATTTGTTTTAATAAAATTAACCAATATAATTTTTTAAATTTGTTTTAGTAAAATTAAACCAATTTTTATTTATATTTTCAGTTTTATTATGCAATTTCAACTATGCTAATATGTAAGTATTTTTTAATAAATACTTATCCAAATCCCGGGACCAATCCCGGATTTAGATAATGTAGTGCCGAAATCCCGTGATTGAAAATATGACATTGGATTGTAAACCCTATTATGTAACATAAATACAAAATCGAACACCGAAGTTATTTTGATGTGGAAGGTTTCATAAAATCTAGCAAAGTAGTCTGCCGGTTCAAAGAATATAATTTGTCTCGCAAAGTTTTTTCTTAGCGTGCTAATAATTTTTTATTCCTTGTTTTGTTGGGAAAAAGGCGCTCTTTGTAATGTATAATTTCTAATATTTGTAATCCTTTTTCAATGCACTGAGGCCTTCAGTCAAAAATTCTCAGCCATCATTCGATCTTCTGATTGAACTGGGTCTAAAGACTCAAATTCTTCAATGTCATGCTTCTGCTCGTGCATTTCTATCAGCCCATCAATTGTCAGTTCTTGGTTTGGGAAATCCAGTTCTTGAACGTCATCACTATCTACATCTAAATATATTTGCCTGGCAAGATCGACAACATCTTCGATCACATTATTAATTTCATCAGGTTCTGGCACCGATTCTTCTTAAATTTCAGTAATGAAAAAAAAAAATCTACGAAATTTGAAAATTGTGTGACTTCAGATTTGTGAAATTCGGGGTAAGTATAAGTTGCAAAGTCAATATAGGATTCGATATTGGATAAATTTTAGAATACGGGATATAGAGAAGCCACATAAAATTATACTGCAGGACAGTAAAAAGGGGATTGTGCAATTTCTCTGTAAAAGTCTTACATTTTTACAAAGTCTTTTTCATAGAGATTACTGTACCAGAATCACATGTTTCGATATATTTGAAAAATGGATTTTTCCAGTTAGAAGCAAATTCAGGTGACATCATTTTCCTAAAAGATTGCGCATCATTCCATTACAGCCTAGACATTCGAAAATTTTTGAACAATCGCATTCCTCAAAAGTGGATCGCAAACACTGGACTTGACAATTAGCTCGATTCATGCGACGTTAAAGTCACATGGTAATAATAGCCACGTATTTTTAATCAATGGACTAAATTCCTGACGGTCACATGATAATATAAACACGTGTTCTACATTGAATTCAAAACAGACAATAAACTAGCTCGTACTTTTATTATATTTGTAAAACTTAGGTAAAATTTCAAATTGCATAATTGGGTAAAAATGCTCAAGAGTTATAAAATGAAATTTTTGCAAAAAGATTTTAAAATTAAAGAATAAAAAGTTTTGTTTTATACATGTACTTTTAAATAAAGTGACAAATATTAATTTTTTTTAAAAAAAAAGTTTCTGTAAAAGGTGAAATTTGGCAACAACGAAGTGCATGAACTGATTTGCTGAAAATAGATAATTGCATTTATCGCGACTATGACGTCACATGTGTTTTTGAACTTGATTGGCTAAAAACACGTGGTTTAAAATTATCATGTGAAAAAGACGTCACATGAATTTAGTCCATTAGTTCAAAGACTCGTGTGACGTCATAGTCAAACGATAAAAGCAATCACGTGTTTTCAGCTCATCAATTCATGCGTTTCGTTGCTGCCAACTTTTGATTTTCTCAGAAATTTTCTCTTAAAAAAATACAAATTTGACAGCAACAATAATGCGCATAGTATACAAAGCGCATTTTTTTTAAAGTGCAATCATAAAATAAATTTTTTTTAATTTTAAAATCTTTCCAAGAAATTTATTTTTAATAACATTCGAACATCTTTCTTTACCCATTTATAAAATTTGAAATTTTACCCAAGTTTTACAAATAGAACAACAAGTACAATGAGTTAGATGTCTGTTTTGAATTCTATGGAAGACACGTGTTTGTCTTTATAATGTGACAGTCATGAATTAAGCCCATTCAGTTAAACAATACTGTGTACTCTCAGTGTACGATTTCTTCTTGTTAGAGTTTATAAAAGATTGCATTTATGTGCATGCCTCCCCTTCAAGCTACATTAATTGGGGAGGGGGGTTATCAGCTTAGGCCACTTGACCGTGATTCAAAAGTATGAAGGCCGTGGCCAATGGTTTGCATTTTACTTCGAAATACGACTTAAATCATTTAATGCGATATTGATAATTACTCACTCCAGCCTCATCAGCCTAACTAAAGTAATGGATGTAGGCGTATTCTTAAAACTTAGGGATGTGTGTGTGAATTCAATTGCCATGTAGAAATGTTTTGCATCCAAATGTAAACATATTGAACATATTTAGTTTGATCCGCAAAAAAATCTTTATAGCCAGCCAAGTAGTGAAAAATTAATATTAAGTGTGTGTGTGTGTGCAATAATTTTCATAATATACGCATTTTAAATAGCGTGGTTCTTTTTGAAACACCCCGTTCGTTAGTTTCCATTCCCTACGTTTCCATTTTTTTTTTAACTGAAATGTTTCCAGTTTACGTGTTTTCCGGTTTGTAAAAGCTATTTCTTCGAATTATAACACAGAAATATTTTAAACGAATAACTTATAACAACTTTATAATGACTACGGATGGAGAAATAAATGATGTTGCATATTCATTTCACGTTGTATTTCGAAATAAGAATTCTTTGAATAAAAGGTATTTTGGGACATTTTTTTAATTCCATAAATATTTAAAAAGTTATCTATATGCTATTGCATCAAAATTTCATTATGTTTATCATGTATTACACTGCTCATGTTTCTTTCTGGGAAAATATATTGGTACTTTTTTAAGTATTGCGATTGTGCCAATTCTGCAGAAGGACTACAGATAGAGAAATAAGGATGTTGAATATTCATTTCACATTGCATTTCGAAATACGAAGTGTTTGAATAAAAAGAAGTATTTTTAGACATTTTTAATTTTATAAATATTTAAAAATTATATACTTGCTATTACTGCATCAAAATTTCATAATATTTATCATGTACTGCATTGTAGATGTTTCTTTCTGGGGAAACTATATTTGTACTTTTTTTAAGCTTGCCCCATTGCCAATGCCTGGAAAATATTTTAATTATATTTCAATTTTTTTAACAAGTGATAAAAATAAATATCTTGAAATGTTGTTCTCGGAAAGAGATTTATACTGATGAAGCTTGGATAAGTTTTTTCTTAGTTTCTTTCTGCTAAATTTGTTATGTAATAAAATTTATAGTGAATAATAAATTTGATTTCATTATTAAAGGTCCGTGGAAAATAGCTCTCGTATTGCTTTATAGTGCGCCGTTCATGAACACTTTCATTGATACTTGAAATTGGACACTCGTATTTCTTTTGTTGAGTAAAGATCCACTAAGAACGGGCTTTACAAAAATCGAATCTTAAAGACGGGAGGAAGTTACCGGGGAGTGTTATGGCTCAAAAACATTTAATTTTTGGAACTATCAGATTAACAGACTTGAAATCTGGCACGTCATTTTTTTTTAAGTAGAGATCCGGTACTAACGAGTTTTACGGAAATACTCTCCCATAGAGAAAATATATTTAGATGTTTGTTTTAGATCATCTTTATATATATATATATAGCTTAGGAAGGTGTTTTCAAAAACTGACCCACAAAGGAGTCACAGTTTAAAATCATAAATTTTAAAAAATCCTTTTTATCAGCTATTAAACCTTCAGACTTAAAATGTAACAAATGTTTTTTGTTCAGCTGAGATATGCAAAAAGATTTTTTATTTGCTAAATTTGCAATTCACGTAAAATTAACTCATTACAAACTTCTTTATTCTTCAATCCATATTGTTTAATTTTTCAATTCACCCGTGTGAAGAACAGGTGTACCAGCTAGTATTTATATATTGATTGACAACCTGGAAAAAGTACTGGTTTATTTAGCTTTATTTTTTTATTTCACCATTTTCATTTTAAAATCTTTTTTTCCTTAGAATTTAACTTACAACTAACTTGAAATTATTTAAAATGTTAATTAAAAATACTTTGTCCTCATTAATTTTTTTTATCTTAATTTTATATTTTTCAATTCTGCGAAAAAAGGGAAAAACTGTTAGTCGAATTAAATGCATGCCCATTATTCCACATTATTCTTTTAGGACATTAAAAAAGTTTAAATTCGTGAAATTCATGTTTCTTTAATATGCAGAAAATAAATTATTAAAACTTACAAAGATTCCAAAAAATTTTCAACAGACACTTATTTTTACGGCGTATCGCCTTTCAATCACTGAAAAACAGTTAAGCGATTTCCTTTTAAACGCAAAGTTTTTAATAATAAACTGCACCTGTTCTATCTTCTCTTTTAAAAAAGGCTATATTTCATCTTCCTTCTTGAAAAAATGAATTCAAAATTCTTGAAATCGAATAAACCTTCTATATTCCCTCAAGATGCAATTCCTTTTATCTATAGCAAAACTCTGAAAGTTAGAATCCATAAAAGACTTTTTTTCTTTTGCAAACGATACAGAACAAAATGCTTGTTAAATGTTTCTTCTACTGTTCGAAAGATAAAAAAAAAGATTTCGAAAATTCGGTTCAAATATTTTTAAATCCAACACACATTTCTTTTAAATTTATTATACGATCATATAAACACATTGCTTTGAACAACAAAGCTTTCATTGATATTTTTTCTTAAATTCTTTTTCAAAGTAAAAACTGAATATTTATTGATTTTGATTGCGTTTAGCAGTGAGAAAAGAGATTATATATTCGCAAGGAGACAAAGCCCTATTTTTGGAAAACTTTTCGTAAAATTCTGCACAAAAGATTGCTTTGAATTCGAATACATAAAAAAAACTCAAAAACATAAGAGATATTTCTTTAAAATTATCTATAGATCCAACAAATTTTTTTTCAGTTGGCAACAGCTGAACATAAAAAAGTGCATTGTTCCGAACGATCACTTATAATCGGTTTATTTTACTTATTTTATTTAGCGGATGTATATTAATGAATAAAAATTTTGATAATTTAAACATTCATCAGATTTAATAATTTATTTAAAAACAAATATTCAGTTAATTAAATTTTTTCATCCATACAAATTTATTTTTTAATCTAAAAAGTAACTGGCTACGTTGGGAACCATGGTTTTAAAAAAGAGTAGAAATTAATGTGTATATATATATATATATATATATATATATACACCAGCTTTTACCCGCGGCTCCGCTAGCGTTGATGTCTTTAAATAACTGTCAAAGTCGTAATCATATTACCATTAGAAAGTAAATAATATAACATAGTAATTTTTTATTGCTTCACTGGAACCAATAAAATTTAAAAATTCTAAATTTGAGCTTAATTTTAAAAAAATGAAAACGTAATTTATTATAATAATTAACAACAAATATTCAATAACTTAAACTATTAATACTTTTAAAAATCGAAAGTATCTACGTTTAATATATAACTCCTCTTTAAAAGAACTCAAAACAGAATATTATTCTAAGATGCTACTGTATACCCTATTATATGTTCTGCAGTCAGTTGCAAATATGTGAAGATTTGGGCATTGGACACACCGATCAGGCTACATATAGTTGGCCATGTGAAAAACATTGCTTTTTCAAATGCACCCCTGCTACCTGAAATGTCAGCTTTGTTAATAGCAACTGTAAAACTGGAAATTGAACTTGTTTGAATTGAAACGGTAGGTCAGTAGGTAACACTATCCCTTTTCATGATGTATGTTCAAATATTGGCACCAAGTACACTCACTTCCAAAAGTTAAGCACGAAGATGCAAAAAATCAACAAATACTGCTTTGATTGACACAAAATTTGGCAGTAAAGTAGCATATATATTTATACATATAACAAAATCAATAATTATGTACAAAATTGAAAACAATATTAAATTTTTGTAAGTTATCAGATAATGTCATACTAGAGACTTAAACAGAATTATGTATAAAGTGAAAATAAACAGCATAAAATGAAAAAAAGGATATTAATAGGGTATGTGATCCCCCCTCATCTGTATGCAAAGTTTACACCTTCTGACCATGCTTTCAATTAGGTGGTCAACCACCGCAGAATTAAGCAATCGCCATTCTTCTTGTAGAGCAGTTTCCAGCTCAATAAGAGTGGCTGGAGGTGGGAAACGTGAAGATACAGCACGGCCGAGACATCCCAAAGATTTTCAATGGGATTAAGGTCGGGCGAATATGCTGGCCAAGGCCATACGAGCAATCCTTCACTCTCCAGGTAGTCATCGACGATGTCAGCTCTATGGGGACGTGCGTTATCGTCCATTAAGACAAAAGTAGGACCAACTACTGCAGCGTACAATCTCACAATGGATTCTAGGACTTCATCTCGATACAGGACAGCCGTCACAGAACCCCGTTTAAAGATGTGCAGGTCGGTGCGGTATCCTAATGAAATCCCTGCCCACACCATAATGCTACCGCCTCGGAATGCGTGATGTTCGGTGATGTTTTGAGGCTGATTGCGTGTTCCTTGTTTACGCCATATCCTTATACGCTTGTCATCTGGCTCCAGAGCAAATCTTGACTTATCAGTAAACATGACATTGCCCCAGTCAGACACAGTCCAATTGCCATATTCCCGGCGCCACTTTAATCGTGCCCCTCTTGATTGGACGGATAGAGGAACACAAACTCGAGGTACCCGGGCATACGGTCTATTCATATGTAATCTTTGGCGTCCAGTAGCTGCAGATATAGCTTTACCAATGGACGCTGTAACCATAGAAGCCACACGTGTGGAGGTCGCTCAGTGATTCCGCTTGGCTACAATAGCAATATATCGAGCTTCCGCGGGGGTTGTGACCCTTGGGAGCCTGTCTACGGGCCTTCGGACAACTGCCTGTGTGGTTTGGAATTGTTTCCATAAACGTGAAATTACAGAATGATGAACGCCGAAGAAAAGAGCAACATCTGTGATCGACTGTCCTGCTTCAATGCGCCCCACAGCACGCCAGAGCTCAGAATCTTCCATTCGTTTTCTAGAAGTCATAGAAACACGTATGTCTTGAAAACAAATTCTATGAAAGTTTTAAACAACTTCTATCAGCACTTACAATCAACTTCTGTGACCCTTCATAAATCTGGCTTCTTTATAAGACTGTCCTTTTTACATATTTCTTGACATGAAAGCACGATTGGCTGTTACCTAACATATTTGCACACTTCCATCTACCTCTGCAGAATTGCATCCTCTTCAATTCTGATTGTCTTCCGGAAATTAGCATTTTCCTCTCCGTGCTTAACTTTTGGAACTAGGTGTATATTCTGCATCAGTTTTGTGATCCAAAACCTCGTTCCTTTACATAGTCGAGGAGCATCGAGATTTTGCATAACTGGTACATTTAGTTTTAATTGAAGTTTATGTGAGGATACACCCGAAAGTTCAAGTGAATTTAAGAACTCCATGGGATATGAAGTACTTTGTTCTTTATCCATGATTGTATCCATTAATAAATTATTTCTTCAATTCCCCCCTCCCCCACACGTCGTTTAAATTTCCAATGTTGATTTTATGGACAATGTCATTGTTAGGCGCCAATATTGATCTTGCGTGCAATCACTGATCCCAATTTAAATTTTGTTGCAAGCCCGGGTAAATTTGAGCAATAAGATTTACATCATTTTCTTCTACATTACAAAATTCATTGAAAGTAAAATATAACCTCCAGCATTCGCGTCCAAACATCCATAATCGATTTTCAATTGCGTCTCTGCATGATGTTCCGAATCTACGTCATTATGAAGATATACTCCCATATTCGTTTTCAGACTGAATTTTTCAACTTTTTTCCATAATCTTGAATTCACCAGCCAATATACAATAAAGTACCATTCCTCCTATAATATCTGTACTATCTCGTAAATCCTGAAGAGTTTGATTTAACGCTTCTATAGCTTTCTTGTGAGACATTGTACTTTCATCCCACACTAAAAGCTTACATTGTGGAAGCATCCTGCCTTGAGGGCTATTTTTTCTGAAATTTGAGATGAGTGAATCTTCAAATGCAAGATTAAGTGATAATTTTAAAACGGTATGTGCAGTACGACCGTTGGTCAGTAAAGTTACGGCTATACCAGAAGAAGCCCTAGAAACTGCTATCTTCTGGGTTTTTCTGATGGTTATTATTAATAAGTTTTGCAAAAATGTTTTTCCTGTTCCTCCATGGGCTTCGAGAAAAATGAGTGCACCACTGCCGGATTTTATTTTGCGTAACACTTGTTGGAAAATGTGACTTTGTTCTGGAGTTAATTGAGGGATAAATTCTGTTACTTGATGTTGCAATGCTATAAAATCGTAGTTTAATTCTCAAGTAATTTCATTATCGAAGCCATTTCCGTCGACACGTCTAGGACCAATCATTCCAAAATCATGTAGCTTCTTCCTAACTATTCTGAAAACCTTTATTGCGCTTCGTTGTATGTCTTCATTGAAAGGCATATTTGGTTGTTTTTTGTCGCAAAATATCTTCCGCCATATGGTCTTTGTACTTATTCCAAAAGATTTGAGGATTAGAAAGACCGAAGGAAAATAAGTATTGAGTAAAGCTCCCAACGTTTATTCGTTGAGTGACATTGTATGGATGCCTCCATAGTATATCTTCAAAGTAATACCTCCATGTAAAATATCTAGGTTCAGTATAAGTGAAAAATTTTGTGCAAAATATGAATATTGTATAATTAGGTTAAAAAAAATTCAAAGTAATAAATACTTTCAAAATTAATCAAACTAATCAAAACTACTAAAGTAATCAAAACTTTTTATGAAACTGTCAATTAATACTACCATAGAATTTTCAATGTCACTCGCGCGCAATTCGCTAAAACTTTATTTTGTTTCCTTCTTTAAAAGGTGGGAGAAAATTTGCATTAAAATATCTGGGATTGTCGGAATAGAGAACTTCTTAGCCAACTTGGCAGTGACGTAACGTACACCCCCGCACTGCGGGGGGGGGCAAGGCTTCTAGGGGGCCCAAAGCTTGACTGACGCCATTTACGTAGATTTTCTCAAAATTTCCTACACACTTTTTAAAATCGAATTTTTAAGCGATTTTCCAATTAGCGATCTAACGTCATTCATAATCAAAATTTTAACACGCTCATTAAATATCTTTAATCCTTTAGCCAAATCAAAAAACATTTTTTTTTTATTTGCTGTAATCAAGGCGACGAAAGATACTTTCCTTTGGTGGGTTTTCCTTTTAAACCTGAATTACTAACAAATAAAACAAAAGTCAGACGGAGAATTGGATGTGAAATGCTAGGGATATAAAAATTCATCCCTGTTTTTTCATACACTTTGCTCTAGGGAGGGGGGGGGAGGACATGATTTAATTTTTAGGAAGTAGCAACGTAACTTCTTGGCATCTTTGGTTCCCCCCTCCCTATGTATTTCCTTTTCATTTAACGAAGTCGTAAATAACATACATCTGTTATACTTTTTTCAAGTAAAATAGTATTACGATACTTGAAAAAGCAAAGAAAGTATTTTAAATGATTATTTGATGATAGAGTTATTAGTATTCCATCATATGAAGCATAATGAGAAGAAAGCATAATGGAATGTATTTTTTTTCCCCTTGAAATCATTTTTGCTTCATACAAAGAACACTCTTTACTAAAAGTTGCAGTATTTATGCTGAATATAATCAAACTTTTGGGGAAGCTCATCCTGGCATTCAGAATTGAAAGATAAAGTAAGAGATACCTTTTTTCTTTCTTAAGAATTTTAAATCGAAAATTATTGTACAGTGTTCGTGTCTTTCTTGGTGCTCAATTTTATTTGTTACCATGTTATCTATTGTTAAATTTCCCGCTTTGATAAATATTATGCATTATTTACTTCGTTTACTCAGGATCCGGTTGATTTTGTATTCAATTATAAGTTTAATATAAAATATTTTTACGTGATTTTTATGGTACATTTAGTAATGGTTTGGCAATCCTTTGTATATATAGACACACACTTACTAGAACAGTGAGTGAGTGAATGTTAACGTCGCACTGAGGGCTTTTGGCGACGGACCGCGTAATTTTGAACCATGGTCAAGTGATGTGGACGACAACTGAGCTGGCACCCCCTCTCCTGACTACCACACCAACGGGAGGACGTTTGAGCTCTCGGCAGATTTAACGTGCATCGCTCCCCTACACGGAGGGTTTTCAGTGGTACTGGGCTCGAACTCATGACACGCAGGCCATAATCCGATACCTTGACCACTTTGCTACTGCGTCCACCACACTTGCTAGAAAAGAGTGTTCTTTAGGACGAATGAGAGAAGATGAGCTCTGAAGAAACCACTAGACCTGTTAATTCAATGCCGAAACGACTTAAGGAGGTTTTCAAAACACGGGGTTATCCAACCAGCTATTAAATAGCTCATTATCTTTTTTAAATATTTTGTAGTAACTACTAAACAGTGAACGCAGACTTTTTCTACTTGATTTTTGTTGGTATCGCTACAAACATGTCCTTATTTTAAAAGCTATGAATGCAAACCGAGTTTACTTTTGTTGTTCTCAATACTTGAAATGAACTAAATAAAATATAATTTGTAAAAAAATTTCAAATTCCGGTTTTTAAATTTTTTTTGTTGTTTATGTAAGAAGTAGTTGGTGAACGCCAATTAGCAGATTTTTCTAACAAGTATTTTTATATGTATAATATAAGATCTGGCTAGGGGCCCATCACCTGACCTTGCGGGAGGGCCCAATTATTTTCCGTTACGCCACTGCAACTTGGCGATATTTCTCAAAGTTTGAGTTTGACATTTAACAAACGTAACGTAATAAACGTTAGAGTTTAATAAAAAACCATTTAAAAAATTGCTTTTTGTAAAGATGCTAAATTACTCTATGTTTCAGTTATTTGTTACAAATGTGTGAGAAAAATTTTATTAAAATTTCCATTATTGATCAAATGCATAATTTTGCGCCAACTTGGCAGGGAGTAAGCAACGTCAGCTTTTTACCGTATAGTTCTCGTTCCCGTAGAAATATGGAGATAAAATTTATCTTGTGTTACTTGCTGATAATGCAGCTTTCCATTGGTGAAAGAATTTTTAAAATTGGACCATAAGTTCCTGAGATTACCCGGAACAAACAGACAGACAAAAATTTTAAAAATTGGGTTTTTTTGATACAAGTACCGTATATACCTTTAAATACATTTAGTAAAAAGCTGCTAATTTGAAATTACAAACAGACACTTTAATTTTATTTATTTGTATATATACTGAATTAGAATATACATATAAAATTGTTTAAAGAACATTACTGAAATTAAAATTATTTAAAAGTGATTCCCTGGCCAAACAAAAAAATGTAGAAATAATGACAGTTTAAAAACATTCCTGTTTTATGAAAAAATTCATTTATAAAAACAATATAGCTTGGACTATACAGAGTCTGAACGAGAATTTTTAAAGTATTCACATTTTCAGAGTTACAATCACACAATTGAAAAAATAACCGGTACAAATAGAAATTTCTTTACTCTGGTGCATTAAAAAAATTAATAAAAGTGTTCCTAAACTATATATTTCTAAAATCCAAGCTCAGGCTTTGTACCGAAGTGCTGTAAGCAAAATATTGTTATCACTGAACCCTTTTCCACAAAAGTAGAGTGTTTTTGGTATATGTCATTTTTCCTTTTTTGTTTGTTAAAAAATTGCCTTTAAATTATTTTTTATTGAAATATTCTTAAAATAATTTTTATATTTTTATTCTAGTTCGACTGACACTAAATATCAAACCGATTATTTAGTTTTACGTTTTGTTAATTGACTATTTGTTAATTGAATTGTATAGTGTTGTGCGTTTGTGAATATTGCAAAATCAAACTTCCAAAAGCAATTTTTTTTTTAAATTACTCTTACTATATATACATAAGAAATTGAATAAAAATATTTAAGTATATAAGAACAGGAAATAATTATATTTGCTGTAATGAAAGCCTTTTCCTATTGTATAAAATCCTTGGTATAGAAATTTCTTTGAAGGAACAATACTCATTAGTGTACCTTATTTAAGACAAAAAAATGGTATATAAATAAAAAGTAGCTATTATTCTTAAGACATTTAGATTGTAATGTATAAATTTAATTTTTTTTGGCAACTTGCCCCATTAAAATGTTCCTTTCTTTTATAGAATAAAAATGTATAATTATTCTTTCTAATTGAATTAATGATTTCTATGGCTTTTTTAATAATGTTGAGTTATGGTACTGAAAGAATCTTTCTCTCTTTTCAATCTTTCTCTTTATCTCTCTCTCTCTTTCTCATATTCAAAAAGTTTATGTATGACATAAAGGCAGACACGACTCATTCACTTATCACGAGAGAGATCTCGAGAACTCTTAAATTTACAGACTAGAAATTTGCCAAGCATACTTCTTGAATCAAATATAGATCCACTAAGAACGAGTTTTCTGTAAATTGACTCTGAAGGGAAGTTTCAGAGAATTAGCCACCCTTTCGGTATACTGGTTAGAGACGCTGACTTCTGTGCCATAGGGACTTGGGTGCGAATCTCGGAGAAAGCATGGATGTTTGAAAACGTATAGTGCCTTTGCGGCAAGGGGATAGATACTCTTAATAGCCGTCAATCCGCAAGTCCTCTCGTGAGGTTGGAGTGAGGTCCCTAACCATCTTCTGGGCTTTCTCTGTCAAAATTGGGGTGGAACCGAACCAAATCCTACTGTCGCCTGTATGGTGCTCACAACTACTTCTAACGACAGGCGTACATCTAGCCCTTTGCCGCGATGAACTTCGTGGGCCTCAATATGACATATTCAGACAGGTAGCATTAGTTACAACAACACGGTGACTTAAAAGATAAATATACTTCCGTTTTAGAAATATTCAAGTATTAACCATTTTAAATCAAGAGGTGAGGGATGTTAGAGAATGTTTTTGAATTAAGTCGAAATCTTAATCCTACGGTTAAGTTATGAATAACTTGGAAGCAATATATAGTCAAACAACATCACGAAATAACCAGGGAAGTGGATCAAGTCTAGTCTTATAACATATCCGCAGATAGAGTAAGTATTGAAGGTAAATGAACATCAATCGCTTAAAATTCAACTTTTTATATCAGTAAATTCTATCTAAAACCATCTGAATAAAATAAAACAATTCGTCAAAAAAGTGGATAAATTGCTTAGGGCATTAGTTCCTTAAAAATTGAGTACCTTCTTTACTAAAAAGTGGATGTTTTTTTTAAAAAAATGATTAAAAGTAAATATAATGTACGTGTTAGAACATATTTTTTGAAAATCATTAAATCCTAATCTATTAATATCTAATAATTTTGGAAGGCCTATCTTTGAAACTTATCTATGAGGTAGTGTCTGTAAAAAATTTCTGTTACAATAAAAAAATTGATATCTTAAATATGCTAATTTGCCGAATATTAGATATGAAAGCATGTATTCCCTAACCAAAAGAGGAATGTAAAATAATAATCCCAAAAGATGTTCTCTTTTGATGATTAAAAAAAAGCTTTTACGTGCTTATTTGCTCTTTCATAATTTAATTCTTAATTATTATTCTTTATTTTAATTATATATTTTTTTATTACCAGACGAAAACAGTTTTATACATTTTCAAAACTTTATGCGTATTTTTTTCCCCCAAAAAATCTATTTCTATCTCATTTAATATTTTTTTTCTAAAAAAAAAAGTATCCTGAAGGAACAAACATTAGTACTCAAAAGTAACTTCTAAAACTAAATTTCAATCGCTTGGGGGGAAGAAGGGAGAAGTAAAAGAAAACTAAACCCAAAATCCCATCCGAACTTCTTCCCAATCGGCATTTCTTAGTTACATTCAAACTTTAGCTACAACTAATGCAATGTAAACGGCAAAACCGCTACACGAGTCTCCAAGAAGACAAAAGAATTGGATGACGAAGCTGGGGTCTCGTATCTCAATTCGTCCAAATCGCAATTTCATTACACACTCCCCCTTCCACCCCCATACAGGAGGGAGGGTGGAAGAGAAGAAAAAGAAGAGAAATCGGCAACAAAGTCCACGGTAGACAAAGTTCAGAGCTCAGCATTTGTCTTTCCCCTGGTCGATTAATGGCAATGAGATTGCTTAATGGAAGGAACATTAGAACAGGGGTGGGCGGTGGGACCTTTTAAGGGAACCACCCTCTTGGATGGAACAGCAAAAAGGGCAGGATGAGGTCCTTAATGTTTCTGGTCCTTACAAGATAAACTCGCCATTTAGGACCGTTATCTACCGGGGTCTTTTTAAAAACTGCCTTCCAAGTTGTTGGTGCTTGATTGAATATTACATATAACAGGGAGCTTTATCTTTATTCCGAGGAGGGTCGAGGGGCGGAATGGGGTATGTTGTAAATGGTAAATGATCTCTGGGTGAACACTTTGGAATGGGAAGGCACCGTTTGAGAAGCATGGTGTTGAGTGACTGTAAGCGCTAATGCGGAGTAATTTATTTCAATCAATTCCAGGTTTGATGTTCTTGTTTGGAATGATTTGTAGTCACTGGGTTGTTTTCTTGTATTAGTACATACGGAAAATTTGTAAGGAAGGCATTCGTCTAGTTATAAGTTGGGATGTACATCCATTAAGCTTGTAATTTGAGGGAGGGAGAAGAGATCTATGTATAATGTAGTAAGAAAAAAGTATCTCTGTAACAGTTCGAAAGAATCTATTCTGATAAAGTATGTAACAGCTTTTTTCCAATGCTTAATACGATTACTAGCTTTCATGGCCCAGCGTTGCACGGGCTGTTACCGCGGGTATAACTTAATTCCCATGTTAATTTCCTCCTTTTATTCTAACGCCAACACTTTGGTGTGTGTTTGACGCGTACGATGTGAGTGCATGACCCGTGAGTGCGTGTCATGGCTTTGTTGCTTAACATTTTCCCTTCTCTTCAAAAATTATCGATCCTAGTACCACTGAAGACCCGCAGTGAAGGGGAAAGATGCACGTAAAATCTGTCGAGAGCACAAACGTCCTCCCGTTGGTGTGGTGTGGTAGTTAGGAGAGGGGTGCCAGCTCAGGTGTCGTCCGCGTCACTTGACCATGGCTCAAAATTACGCGGACAGTCCCCAAAAGGCCTCGTGTAGCTGAACAGTGGGACGTTAATATTCACTCAATCTTCACAAATTCAGCACTTCCAATATTATTTTTCAAAATTACTTTGATATCTTTGTTTCTTTCCTCCCCGCTTAACCAGGCGTTGCACGGGCTTTTACCGAGTGAATAACTTCATCCCCATGGAAATTTCGTGTTTCCCTCAGGCCGATAGTGTGTGTGTGTGTGTGTGTGTGTGTGTGTGTGTGTGTGTGTGTGTGTGTGTGTGTGTGTGTGTGTGTGTGTGTGTGTGTGTGTGTGTGTGTGTGTGTGTGTGTGTGAGATTTTTTTAACTATGTCATAAAAACTCCCTTTTTCGAAATTTGTTCTTGCGTTTGTGTGGTAATTAGGAGAGACGAGTGAAAGCTCAGGTGCCATCCTCGTCACTTGAGCATGGTTGAAAATTTCGAGGTCCGTCACCAAAAACCCTCGAATAGGCAAACAGGGCGAATTTTAAAATCACCCACTCACTTTCCAATTCTTTCGTTGCAATTTTTTATTTCCCGGAAACGAAAATGTAGCCTTTTTAAAAATAGTTGTATGCTGAAAAAAAGACAGAAAGTATAAATTTTTCAAATTACAAAATTTCACTACTATTTTAATTCTTGGAGTAAAATTGTGAGGATTTTTTGAAATATTCGACTCGGGGGAAAAAAGTTTCATGCAAAGTAAACCACTTTTTAAAAATCATATAAATGTTATTTGAGAAATTTCTAAGTATTTTAGTTCTGATAACAGTTTATAGTTTATTATTTTATCATAATTATCTTTTATAGTTCATAATAATTGATGAATAAGCAGAAATATAATAAATGAAATCATAAAAGTGTTTTTTTAATCCAATGGGGCTGTGAATTGGTATTGTTACCATTGCAGACCTAGTACATCAACAGGAGCTGGTATCACTCTTTAGTGCGGCGCCATATAGGTGGATACCAATCGCCACAGGTAATTTTGACTCCCAGTTTCCTCCACATAGGGAGGCACCTGAGCTCTGACGATGCGAACCTGTACTAGGATTTTTTTTAATTTTGTCGAGAGCGCCCAAGCCAAACAGACACTCTAGGGATCTTTTGCATGCCGTATAATCATACGACATGGCCACTGTCGATTTTCTGCATCACGAAAATCCACCGACTTCGGCCGGTGTCGAACCCGCAACCTTAGGTGAGAAGGCCAGCGACAAACCAACCACACACCCTATCTGGCATGTAATAATAATAAAAGTGCAGAACACACACATATTATATATTGAAAAATAATTATTATTATTAGTTTTTAAAATAAATTTTTCATAATTTTGTATTTGGGTATTTGTAATTTACTATTTTGTATTTTATGTTAGCTGTATTTAATTTTTGTATATTCTTTATAATCGTAAATGTTATTTTATTAATTTTTAAAATTATAATTGCTAACAATTAAAAAATAATGCTTATAAATCTGGAAACAATTTCTTTGTAACTTTTTGCTTTCTCAGATTGCCAACAGTCCGAAATCTGTCGTTAACTAACTTGTAACATTTTTACTGTTGCGGTAGTTAAGCCTGATGAATAAAAAAATGTTCTTCTAATTTGTATACAAATTTTACTATTATTAAGCTATAAAGGAACAAATATGGTTACTGGCTTGCTTTTCTTCAACTAGATTTACTTTTTTAAAATATGAATTCGTTTGTTTTATCATTTTGAATTTCTGTTATTAATTAAGCTATAATTTGACATTTAAAATATCGATTTTCAAATCGTAAAAGTTTTAATTTATCGAAGACATAAAACGATATTTTGGTATTTCGTAGCTTTGATAACTTAAATAAATTCACACTGGAGACGAAAAGAGAAATTTAGTTCTTTCTCTTTCATCCCTGAATCATTCTTTCAAAAAAAAAAAAACCATTTTTAAACTATTAACGATTGATTTTTTTCCTGCCTGTGGCCCTCTATAAATACTCTAATACTGTAATAAATATTTATTAAAAGCATTAAATATAACAGATGTCGTGTCAAGTTTTCTTAGAACACAGATATAAAACGGAATGAAATGATTATCTTTATAAAAAAAAGAAATTTTCTCGGACGCTTAAAATGAATCGGTTTTTATAATAGAAAAATTCAGTAGAAAAAAATTCGATAAGTAAAAGAATATTAAGAAATAAGACGGAAAAATAAAATTTATGCAGCGGCAAACGATTTGTTCCAGTCCGTGACATTTAATAAATTTACTGCTTGGATGTTCAAAATGAAGTACAAGAATTTGGATTTTTTATTTTATAGTTAGTTTTAATAGTTAAAATATATTCATTTTTCACTTAGCGAAACATAAATGAATCAGAAATTCAATTTAATCCGATACTAAGTTTAATTGTTTGCTTAAATCTAGGAGGAGAGTTTCTCATTTCCGAATGAATAAATTTATGTGAGAACTGAAATTTTTTTGGATTTTAGTTTTTTTTATATAGTTATTTTTTAACCGTTAAAATTTATTCAATTTTTGCTTAATGAGATATAAGCTCATCAGAAGTACAATTTATTCCACTATAGAAAAATGGAGATTTTAATTGTTATCCTAAATTACGAAAGGCATTTTTCCCTTTTGTGAATGAAAATAACTTTTCAAGTTCTTTCCCGCTTGCTCTCTCAAGATAAAGTTTGGATATAATTCATCAAATTTCATAAAAGTTTGAAATTTATGCGCATATATAATTCTTATTTTTCAATTTAAAATTAGTGTGAATTTACTATGAGCTGTATTCTGAAGAAAAATTGATTCATAAAAGTATTCAATTGTAAAATATTTTTTTTTCTAATTTGGAAACATTTTAACCATTTCTAACATAAAATAAAAAAATGCAGAAGTTGTTACAAGAAGTATTAGTAGTATAGGCTTTCTAATATAGTGACGCGCAGCCCATTTACTATTATTATAGCCTTTTAATTTTAGATTTTGTTGTTTCTGTTCTAAAGAATAGAAACTAAAGTTTTTGCAGTTTTTTTTTTTTTTAAAGTTTGCTTAAGCTTTTAAACTATAATCCATAATACTTTTTAAAAAGATCCATAAATTTAAAAATTAATCTCTTATTTACAAAGTAAAAGTTGATTTTACTTATTTAATTGCTTGTGATTACAGAGTTAAATAAGATATTTTTACATAATTAAAAAATTATTTTCATTAAAATTTTTTTTCTGTTTTATATTGTTTAAATTTCTAGATTTCATCGGCTAAATGAACTTTTTTAATTTTTACACCTAAATAGTACCTTTTCGGGTATTTAAGTCAATATTTCTTTCTTCTTTAAGAGTATTTTTATTTATTTATCAAAACCCTTAAAAGTACATTAGTGAATCATGACTGGTGTTTTGAAGCCAGCTTGAACATTTGTAATATGTAAATACTTTATTGCAGCCTTGAATTTATGTACAATTCACTTAAAAATATTCATGTAATTCAGTTAAGAATTTCAGCTCTATTAAATAAATGAGTTATATGTTTTTAATCGCGTATAAAAAATGGCTTGTATTTTTAACAAGATGGTCGTTATTCAATTCTTACTATTAGCTCACACTCTTTATATATTTATCTTGTTCAAACTTTCAATCGTTAATAAAATTCTTTTTATTCATCCACAATCAAGTTGAAATAGATTTTTTTTAAACTTGTAGGGGATGTTTGTTTATCCAGTTGTTGTTTTTTTTTTCAAATATTAATTCATTTATTAAATTTTTTTTTTAATTTTAAATTTTCTTCTCTGTTATTTCCGTCGTAGTTACAATTAGCTGCAACAGATGGTGCTAGTAATTTGTTCTAACAAAGTAGGAATTGATGGTAAGAAAATTTGTTTATATAACTTGTTTTAAAGTTAAAGCTGTCCATAAATTAAATTTAAAATATCAAAAAATCATAAAGAAACTATATTAAAAGTTAAGCAATGCGAAATATTATTATAAAGGAAAAAATATCGTTCAAACAATTGCTGAAACGAAAAACTCTTCAAGAACAGAAATATCAAGAAAAGAAGTGAATAGTCTCAACGAACGTTAGCTCTTTACTTCACCTCTTGCATTTTTTTTTCTTTCCTCCTTTCCTCGTTGTTCCATCAAGGGCTTACCTGCTTAATTACAGGATTTACGATTTGAGTGTCCGAGTGATTCTTTTGTTTTCTCATGGAGAACAGAAAAATCACTATTGTGTCTGTGTAAGCATGGATGATGCGTCTTCAGATATGTAGCGAAGTTTATTTATTTTCGACCATTCTGTTCATTATCTTTTTGTTCTTCCTGTCTAACATTTTACATATTTAAGTTAGGTAATATATATGATTTTTTTTAGTAATTTAAAGATTGGTTGGTGCTATTTGTTGAATCTCACCCTTTCAACGGTAAAACTTATCAATTTCCCCTCATTTCAAAATTCCAATAATTCTAAAAAGTGTGTGCTTAATTCACACTATCTATTAAGTGTATGAAATATATATTGCCAGAATGTTAGCTCGCTTTTAATAACTCAACAATTTTGTCACGAACTCTCGTGAGGTTTTCCTCCTGGAAATAAACTGGGTTTTTTTTTACATGATGGTACTGAAATCTTAACTGCTACTCTCAGAAGAAATGTGATATGTTAAGAAAATTGAGTACATAAAGTGAACTGAGATAATGAGAGATAGCAGCTGTTGATATTAGAAAGCTTATGAAAATTAGTCAATAAGTAGTGAGCTTACTACAAATAAGTGAAAATGCAGAATTCGATTTAGAGTGATTGCAATGGAGGATTCTCTGCGATCCAGAGAGTTTGTATGCATACATGCTGGCCAAAACGAGAAGTAATCGTTAATTATTATTGGTTTTATTTTGTGTATTTGGGATTTTTATCTATGGTTACTAACCTACAACATCATCAGTGGAATTATTGAAATAAGGTCTCTTTCCCGGGAAATTGTAAGATTTTGTATTCCCAGGAATGGTACGGGGCTTAAATAATCTTTCAGGTATCTTGTCTTGAATTGACTGTGGATTTCAACCTCAGATATAAATTTTAGCTGATCGTACTGTGGTGATTTGCAATCGTTCACCCCGAACTTCATGGAAGGAGGAATGTTCGTTACCCCAGCAAGGGGATAAGAGCGTAAAAGTACACCCTGTGGAGTTGGTGAGAATTTTTCCAGCTAGACGTGGGAAACTATTTGCTCTAATCAGTTTCTGTCTATCCAACTTCTTCAACTAAAAGTATTTAATTTTCAAGTAAATTACTTTTCGTAGCCTACCAGCACGACCAATCTGGTTAAAGTTCCGAGATCATGATTTATGGGGATAACGTAAGTACTAATACTTTAAACTATTAGTGTTTCATTTGCTTGCTTGTTTATAAATTTTTTGCGGATACTGTCCTTATTATGAGCTATTTAATTGAATCGGCAATTTGAAAAAGGGAATGAGCACCCAAGCAGTTTGGGAGAATATATTTTTAATCAATATCGAAACTTTTCTCATTTATTATTTTTCTGGACCAAACTCTTTCGTGTGAGATTCTTACATGAATATTTATTCAATACCTACTATTAGCTCACACTCTCTCTATATTTATCTTGCTCAAATTTTCAATCGTTAATAAAATGCATTTTAAAGCACTCAATTGAGCTGAAATTTTATATACATGATTATTTTGGATGACAATACAGTAATTTAATTATAATTAATAAAAATTAATTGATTAAAAATAATTATTCAAAGAATTACAAATACAGCCATGTTGGCATCATTTTTTCCGACTAATCGACCATTTTGGCGACTTGTGTCTAAACTTGAAAAGGTTTTTTTTCTCACACATTTTAAAGTCCTCATTTGAACTGAAATTTTCTATACAGTATTGTTTTGGGTAACAATACGATAATTTAATTATAATTAATTAAAATCAGTGACTGAAATTATTTTCTTAAAGAATTACAGATAAAGCCACGTCGGTTTCATTTTTAGCGACTTGGGTCAAAACTTGGGTTTTTTTTTTTTTTTTCCTCACGTTTCAAAGCATTCAGTTGAACTGAAATTTTATATACACGATTGTTTTGGATGACAATACGACAGTTTAATGATAATTAATAAAAATTGTCACTTAATTTTGTGATTCTGTCATATGTATATACATATTTATATTCATTGTAACTATTTAATAAAAAGTATCTAAAATAATTTTTTTTTGCTGATCTAAGTAGGAATTAACTTAAAAAAATTTTTTTATATTACTTGTTTATATTTATATGTAACAAAATAATATATCAATGACATAAGCCAGAAATTGGTTATGCAATCAAAATCTCTTAAATACTATAATTAATATTTTTTAACGTTCGTAATTAATAGACATTTCAGCAGCAAATAAATTTTCAAGTATTTATTAATATTTATCTCTTAGTTGTAACATTAGAGTAACAATTGATTCAGCTTCGTTTTCAAACGCATGCGAGTCAGTAAGAGAACATTAATTTTAGTAATTATTTTTTAAATGTTAATTTTTTTTTCGAGGTTTTTAAGTCACAAAATTTTTAATTGTAACATTTTTTTCCGTGTCGTTCAAATATTTTGCTTTTATGAATAATATTAATTTTGGAATATATATGAATGAGTTCAAATTTTGGGATTTCTATATATACTTATTTTGTATAATTATTATTAAAATTATTTAAAAATAATTGTTTTGAATTTTTTTTTTTTTTGAAATTTTGATGTATTTTCTGGAAATCCGAGAACAAAAATTACATCCCCGGGATTTCTAGGAAATTCACTGGAATGGAAAAACCTGGAAATCAGAAACCCTATACAGAATACAAATATGATAGGAATTGAATCTTCAAACTTATCATAACAATATTCGATGTTACCGTTAAAAGCTATGCATTAATTAATATACTTAAAGATCAATCAATTTACCACACATGCTAGAATCTTTACTACGTACGAGATTTATATAAATTTACAATTATTAATCTCTTGTCAAAATTACACTTCAATATTTTCGGATTGTTTAAAAAAAACTATTTTTAGAAATTCTTATTAATTTAAAAATAAAACTCCTTAACCGTGTAACAATTGAAAAAACTTTAATAAAAGAGAAGCTTTGTGAAACTGATCTTTAAACCTATTTTTTGAACTTGGAATTAGCAAAATTATGAAATAAATTTGTTTTAACAATGCAAATCTACATATTTGAGAAGGAAAAAATCCAGTAATATAGGAAACGAATTTAATTAGTTCTATATTTCAATAATAGGCATCGAAAAAAAACATATCTTTTAAAGAGAAAAAAGTCTAAAACATTAAATTTAAGGAAAGTAGAGAGGGGGGGGGTCTTATTATGTAAGGCGTACGTATTGCAGCTTTTCACTGGTGGCAATTACAAATGCAACACCATGAAGGAAAACAAATACAAAATATATATTTATTGTACTTAAACATGGCATGAAGACAAAATAAATTTACAATCGGATTGGAGGTTTACAGAGAAGCGAAAATAGTAGAAACAACTGCCACCCCTGGCAGCGAAAACGGCCGTTTCCCGGTTAGGCATGGTGTCGAACTGGGCTTCAATGACAAACGGACCACCCACATTCCATGTTGCTTCAAGTCTATGTCCCACTTCATCAACCGTATTATCTAGATAGGGGTGGTAGTCTAGTCTCTCAGCAGCCCATAATCATATTTTTGCAACGGATAACATAGTGGTCGTGGTAGCAAAGTGGTCAAGGTATCAGACTCGTGACTGGCGTATCATGAGTTCGAACCTAGCAGCACTGAAGACCACCGTGTAGAGGAACGATGCACGTTAAATCTACTGAGAGCTCAAACATCCTCCCGTTGGTGTGGTGTGGTAGTTAGGAGAAGGGGGTATCAGCTCGGGTGTCGTCCTCGCCATTTGACCATGGTTCAAAATTACGAGGTCCGTCGCCAAAAGCCCTCGTGTAGCTGAACAGTGCGATGTTAATATTCTCTCACTCTCACTCAATGGATGACATGTTTCAATGGATGTAGAACATGTGCTCCGTCTGTGTTCAAAGTTTGAAAGAGAACGGAATATCCTAAGACTGGCGTTCAAAGAACTTAATGTAAATTGGCCTCCGAATCTTCCTCAACTGGTTTCCACCAGAAGTACTTTTAAAAAGTTCGGTGAGTTTGTTATGAGTATTTGTAATACTTCCTAACCTCAAGAAATTATTATTTTTTAATTTTTTTTAAAAAATTTCTTTATTTTTTTTATTCTTTTGTATTGTGTGCTTAATACTTACTTCTGTGAGCCCTGTGTGATACTTTGTGGTGCACAGGGATTTTATCATTGTTTTTAATAAAAAAAATGGATGTTTTCAATGAACAGTGCAGGACAGGACAAGAATCAAATATCCTGATACGAGTACCATCCTGATATTAAACATCGATGTAGGTCAGAACACGATGTCTAGAATGCGGCCTCGTTGGAAGATGATGTTTGGTAGACCTCGAAGATAGGACGTAAGATGCCAGAAATGTACAAATCTACTTTCCTATTAGCGTCGATCCGTACTACAGATGTGCATGCCATGTACTCATTGGCTTCCCAAACCATCAAGCCAGGTGCAAGGTGTTTATGCCGATATTAAAGGCAAGCAGGCGACAAGTGGTTTCCTAAGAGCTTCCAGACGCGGATACATCCATCATGATGCTACACGAAGAACCGGAACTCGTCTGAAAACACAACATTGGGCCACTCCTGTATTCAGCTTTGTCGTTTGGGGCACCAAAGTCGTCTTCTCTCCTTATGCTGCATTGTTAAGGGAAGACAAAGCAATGGTAGCCGTGCTGACAGTCCACGCTACTGCAAACGTCGTCGACCGTACGAGCGGATATGTGCGTTCTGCAAACAAGTCTATTTCCTGACTAATTGTCCGTGATGTGAATGTACGGTTTTGCACAGCTGACCTCACAATATGCCTGTCCTTTCAAACGTTAATCATGGGAGGGTTTGGAGATTCTTTATGCAGTTCAGTATGACCCTCAGGAACCCATTGATTCCATATTCGCTTGACAGTGGTTGGATTTCAATCAGTGCGAAGGACGACATCATGGAATAATAATCCACACTCTCGATAGGCAACTCTGTCTTTATTGAATTCCTACACTTGCTGGTAAGCATTTAATCTTATTATTCCAGGCATAACACGATATTTTGAGCAAATTCTGACCTTACAAAGCGCTATCCGAACGAGAAATCCACTACACAATTTTTCTTCTATGCAGTGCTTCAAATGTCGTTTCTCCCTCCTGCATCATCGTCCAAGTGTGCTAAAATACTGATCATTTGCATACCCGAACCTCTTTTCTCTTTTGTGTGATTTTAACGTTCGTCAGATCATTCCTTCCAGGTGTTGTAATTTTGATGTCTAGCAGTGTACTATAACTCTGTGTGTGCTCTAAGTCAAGCGAAAAGAAAAAATTTGAACTGATTTTTATTTTATGATTTAATGAAAACAAAAGATTAACATTTTCAAAATTCTTCTTGTTCATTGGCTTAGTAGGCAGCAAAAGCATTACACGCTTAAAAACATTCGTACGAGAAAATACTTGCATTCAGAAACTCTCTATGTAGAAGATTGTTAATTTCCACTACTACTATACCTCGTGAAGTGTTAAGGCATCGTGCTGACACCTTTCGAGAACTTTTTAAGACTGTTACAAATTAACAAAATAATTCAGCATTGTTTTAAATATGTGTGTATTTTTAAAAAAATATTTCATTCGTCTTCATATTTCTCGATTTATAAAGACCAAGTACTTTATTATTATTCAGCAATCTGCAATTTTAAGTTTTTTCGAGTTTATTGCTTATAATTTTTTTTTAAAATTAATAGGGAAAAAAACTTTTTACTAATTTGCTCATTATAAAAGAGAATTTTTTTTGTGGACAACTGGTATTTACGTTAATGAAAGTGGCAATGAAGGAAAAGACAAATAAAATTTTAAAAATTTCATTTATCTTAATTAAAAATCTAATATGATTGCAATAAGAAAAATGGCAGCGAGTTAGCCCTAATTATTAAGAAATATTATCCTAATTAAAGGACGCACTGGATCCGAAAACTGGGAGATCTCTTGACAATAATAATAAGATACGTAGGTATTCCACAAAGTGGATTTCATAAATATAATCTATCTTCTAAGAATTTGTTATCAACATCCTCCACCTACTCCTTTCACTTAACTTCAAAAAGTAAAAATCATTTGCATTCTCACGGAAAGATGCTCGCAGAAATCGAACAATTCAAGATAAGTTTTCCCCTTAAGGGTTTTTGTAAAAAGGTAGAATTCTTTAAAGTACCTTGTTTTACAATGTGATAGATTTTTCCACCTACACTTGCCTTAAAATTAGTATTTACGTTATTATTCTGAGAAATGTTTACTATCAAAGTTTTCCAGGAACATTTGAGTAGTACTTGAATATCAAGTATACCTCTTATAACCCGCGTTCTATTTTCCTATCTCAATATTCTAAATGAGATAGTAATCACCCAATCGTAAGAGAACCTGTTTACCTACGGAATTGTTTTAAGATAGAAAAGTAGCAATTTTATAAGATTTATGTTTATTGCGGAGTTTAAAAAAGTTTTTCTAAGAAAAACCTTTCTTTTTATTACTAGACTCCATTCTTAGGAATAGTCTTTGAAAGCTTTTAAATCGTTTCACACTAACTCTCTTTGATCTTTTTTTTTCCAATTTTAAAAGATATTTAGTTTTTGTAATTAACTTTAAGAGAATTGCTTTTTATCTCAATTGAGAAAATTCCGTTCTTTGGGTAGTTTAGGACTATTACCGTAATAAATTTTGAAACAATTGACTCGCATTGTTAATTATAACGGTTTGTTTTATTGCAGCAATTCTAAAACTTCTTAATGAAATAATGCATCGGAGAACGTCCATGTAAAAGGAAGAAGAATAAAACAAAGTTTTAAAATACAAGAAACACTGTATAAGCTTTTGTTTTCTTAGAAATTAAATTGAATAACGGATTATTTTTATTTCTCCTTTGTAAAAATAAAACTAAGCATCTAAATTTGTTTAAAAATAAAACTGAGTAACAATCGATATATATTACAAGTTCATGTATTTGCTTGTTAATAGCTGGGAAATAATAAAATGTTTTTTCAAAGATTCGAGTTTTTTTAATTCTATTTAAGGTCCTTAATGAAGTTTTGTTGTAAGGACATGTAAAAATGAAGAAATTTGTTTTCTCCTTTTTTAGAATGAGCTCTAATTTTATTTAGTTTCTGTTGTCTTTCAGTATTTATACAGCACTAAGTCTGAAGGTATTAAAAACTCTCTTTCACACAGAATTTAAAACGATTTTGCTTCGTGTGTTCTTTTTCGCTTGTTTTTTTTTTATTTCTACTGTTTTTGAAACGTTAATGATTTTTTTTAATATTTTTCATTACCTTTAATTTTTATTCTTCTATATTGCTTAATAAAACTGCCCTCTTTTAATATTATTTTAATTCGTTATCACCATCAAAAATGTTTTCTTATAATTTCTCAACAAATATCTAACAACGGGCGAAATTCAAGATGATCACGTGATAATTACAATCACGTGATAAATACAATCACGTGTTTCCATCGAATTCAAAACTGACAGTATACTTGTACACGTTGTTTTACTTGTGAAATTTAGATAAAATTCTCAATGGACTAAATTCATGTGACGTCATATTCACATGATAATTTTAAACCACGTGTTTTTAGCCAATCAAGTTCAAAAACACATGTGACGTCATAGTCACGATAAATGCAATTATCTATTTTCAGCAAATCAGTTCATGCACTTCGTTGTTGCCAAATTACACTTTTTGCAGAAACTTTTTTTTAAAAAAAATTAATATTTTTCACTTTATTTAAAAGTACATGTATAAAACAAGACTTTTTTTCTTTAATTTTAAAATCTTTTTGCAGAAATTTCTTTTTATAACTCTTGAGAATCTTTACCCAACTATGCAATTTGAAATTTTACTTAAGTCTTACAAATAGAATAAAAAGTACGAGCTAGTTTATTATCCGTTTTGAATTCAATGTATAACACGTGTCTATATTATCATGTGGCCGTCTTGAATTTAGTCCATTGGATAGTTGGTTATATGTGTCCAAGTATTAAGATTCTTCAAATCTATTTTTTTTCAAACTAAAAAAAAATCTTATATTATACGTATATTTTTATATCAAGTGCCTTTTTTCTAACATATGTGCGTTATTATTGTAGATAAATATGTAAAAAACATATTCACCAAAGTAACAATAGTTGATAATAGTGAAAGCGCATAAACTGATTATATGAAAACAAGCGATTGCAGTTATCATGTGACTACGATGACGTCACGTGAAGTTAGTCCTCAAAATAATATCTCTTTCATTAAACATTAAATTTAAAATTTTTATAACACCCCATGAACCACTCTCATCCCCCCTTTGGGGGTCTATTTTCGAAAAACCTTTTTGGCAGCGGATCACTTCTCTACGAGAAGAACATGTCTGCAAATTTCAAGTCTGTTGGTGTTATAGTTCAAAAACGGGAATATTTTCCTGTAATGGCACTTAACCCCTTGCAACCAACTTTAGTTGTAGATTTTCGCAAAACTACTTTTGTAAAGGAACTGTACTCTAAGAAAGGAACATGCGTACCAAATTTCAAGTCCGTAGTTCAAAAGCGGAAATATTTATCCTCAACCCCAACTAAGCCCTCGCACTACCCCTTGTGGGTCGATTTTCGCAAAAAAACCCGTTCTTAGAAGAACTCTATTCCATAAAAGGAACTGGCCTATCAAATTTCAAATCTGTGGGTCTAATATTTCAAAAACGGGAATATTTATATTTAACACCCTTCGTGGGACAATTTTCGCAAAACTCATTTTGTAGCAGATCTCTACTCCATGAAATAAATCTGCTTGTTAAATTTCAAGACAGTGCGACTAAAAGTTTAAAAATGAAAATAATTATCTGTAACTCTTCTTAATTCCCCGCAACGCCACTTAAATGGCCATCAATCGCGGAACATAGTTTTACTAACTCAAAAACCTTCGCTTGCATGAGTCCAACCAATCGTTTCATCGCAATCGGATGAACGATTTAGGAAGGCATAAAAGACACACAAACATGCACGAACATTCATTTATATTTATATAGATAGAAGTTAGGTTACACAAAGACAACACATATCATTAACAAAAATATAGTTTTAAGAAACTGAAAAACACCATTTTTAGTTTATAGGACTAAGTTGTAACTTAATCTTTTAGTCACCAAATCTGGAAATGGGATCTAAATTTAGTCGCCAAATGCGGGATGAGATTTGAAAATGAGAAATCGTTAATCCTGATGATCCTGATCAGGACAATGTGTAACACTCTAGAGGTGTGGGAAGAAGTGAAGGACGACTCCACATAATATTTTTAACTATTTATTCAGCACACTAATTATCAAAGACACAATTCAATTAATCAAATAAAATGAGATGTTCCCAGAAAGAGCAGAGGGAATTTTGCTACGACAGTCGCGAATTCTGAGAAGACTTCTAATAAATTGATCTATCTTTTATGGACCCTACCCTATATTTGATTTACAATGTAGCTATGTGACCAATCGTCGCTTAAATATCTTTAACAATTTAAAGCCCGAAACGCGCTATCAATATAACTAATACCTGATCCGTAGATAGCTTTCCTTATCGACAGCTTCTCTGGTATTTCAATCTCCAGACAACTCCGTCTATTCATCTATTCTCCTCTATCTTTCTTACTAGCTAGAAAACATATGTCCGTATGTTTACGGTTTCTTCTTCCAAAAGGGTTGGCTGTGATTGATAACCCAAAGATTTTCCAAGAGGGTTAGTAGAAGGACGCGTATAGCTCCATCCCAAATGGAACAAAATTATGAAATTATTGTATTGTCATCGGTCCTGTACAAGTGAGCAAAATTTCGAATTAATCTGACCTTTTAAAATGGCTAAAAATTGAGTTCAAAGATTCCGTTACAAACAAGTGAAGCTTATAAAAGGGTGTTAATAATGGGCAAAGAACGTGGGTGGTTTTTCATAGCGACCACATACTTTCTCACCTGACCTCTGCACAAGATATGTGACCGCTAGAGGGCGTTTCTGCTATTTGGGACAGTCAGTTACACAGTTATTATAACACGGTCGTAATTTTAATGTATAAAAGTGAGTGAGAGTGATAAAAAAAATTATGGATACAAGAAATTTCATCTTCATGCTTTGCTTATGGAAATCTTTCCATTTTTCGATTTTCTATGAATATGGAATTGAAACTGAATATAATTTTGCTTGAAAGTTTTATCTATATTTATCTTTTGCAGCACATTATTTGAAGAAGATGTTTATAGTTATGTTTCATTAACATTTCTTTCCGAAATAGCATATCAAATGTTAATGTAATCTTCAATTTATTTTCAATATCTAAATCTTCTGGAAATAATATATTGGATATTCTAATATATAAATTCTTCGCTTACGCAAATTTTTTCCCTAATTGATTTCCGAAAATTTGAGTGTAGTGAAAACACTGCCTTGTTTCATTGGTAATGTTGCAAGTTTCATTTTGTATAGTTTAATAAAAAGATTAATAACGTTCAATCAAATTACTAATCTTTAAAAAAGTTCTATTCTTTGCAATATCTCAAACATTTTCGATCAAGAAATGAGAATGACATTTATAAATCGGTATTAGTACTGATACCAAAAAATTCTAAATCAAACACAAAATACAAATTAATACCAAATTCTTCCATTTTAAATGAATGAGCTCTTGTAGATAATTTTAAAATTTACGAAAGATAATTCAATGTAAAACCTCTTACCAGATTCCTCTACGCTTATTTCCTAAACTATAAAGAACAAATATTAGTTTCTATACTATTTTAATTTGCAGATAAAATTTTCAGTAGGAAAAAAATAATTGAAATTTCTTCAGACGATATTTTCTAAAGTGAATTTCGCAGTGCAATTTTTATTGCTCAGGCAATAGTTTCATTTAAATATCCTTAAATTATCCTTCTGTCATCTTTTCCATTAAAATCTATCCGACGATAGTAATCTCTGTTCAATGTAATATTTTTAGAATGGTAATGCTATAGTAATATTCTAATAATTCAATTTTTTTAAAGCTTAGCTGTTATTTATAATTAACGTTTGAAATTCTTTTAATACGCTCCCCTTGTTTCCATTTATTTTGTAAATAGATTAAATTTTTCCATCCTCTTCTAGAGGAAAGAAATATTTTATCAAGAAAATATCTCAAATATAACCTATTTTAAAAATGATACAAAATCTAACGTATTTTTAAAGAGTTTCATACTCAATATTTTATAAGAGTTATATAAACCATAATTTATTATTAAAATATACAACTATTTATAGAAATGCAAACACATGATAGCATATTTTTGGGACATCAGACACAGAGCCTTGAATAGATGCATTTGAATTATTATACAAGCGCATTATCTACAATTGAATTCACGTTTTATGTTATATTCTTATTTGAAAGAAATTGTCTCAAACAGATGCTTCCAAATGTGGTTAAAATGTATCCAATAATACATAAAACATATTTTTTACCCTTTTTTTTTGGACACAGAAATGACAGTATTTCGTTAAAACAGCTATCCCTGAATTTCCCTTAACTTGAATTTTAACAAAATATATATTTGTTTCAAAATTCTAAAATTATTAAAATTAAGAAATCATTCTGCTTCATGTTTAAAAAAATTTTAAATTGTTATTTTTTTTTCGAACAAAGACATAATTATGAGTGTCCAGGTCTTTTTCATAAACTTTATAAATACTACGTTTATCATCTTTTTGGTATCAATTGACTGAATAAGATTACATATTTTCGTGCGTATTAAGTACCTTAAGTATCTCAAATTAATTTTATGATATTTCAGATATTGATATTATAATTCCCTATTTGATATACATATATATTTGTTATGTAGCTAATCGTCTTTCAAATGCAGAAAAGACTCGTACAATTAACGTGAAGGGTCTTTTATAGTAAATCGTAATTTATTCTGCAACTCTAATGGTTGTAATAAATGTTTTTCACACAGGAAATAATAAACTAGTGTATAAATCCATACTGGTACATATTCAAAAATTCCAGTAATATTGAACGCAGTTGTTCAAGTTCGTAAGCACAATTTCGTACAAAGCAAATGAAATGCATTGTTTCCTTCAAATGTTAAACTTCAATGTTGTTTCCTTGCAATATCTCTATATAGGCAGTGAAACCATACTTGAAACTTCCAGTACCATCTTATCAAATAATCATCCCAGACCTTTCTAAATTTGTCTGGAAGTATCTAGTTTGGTCTCTAAATTTGGTGATTTAATGACATTTGGCGATCAAATTTTTCACCCAATGCTATTTAAGTGAAAATTTTCTCTTGAACTGCAAATAGTTTTTGGCCACAATACCTTTTCAACAGAAAAATAAACAAAGTAACTAATATTTCCGAAACAAATATGTATACTTTTTCTGGCTTGTATTTTTCATTCATTGAATAATAAATTTTCTTATCTTTATACTGCTTTTTGGTATGATTTTTTTTTATAATTTGAGTGCTATATATGTGTATATATACTTTTTAATTTTCTTAACGATTAATCCATATTGTGTGTGAATTTAATTTTGAAATAGAGCTTTTTGAATGAGGAAACGCTGTAAAGAGGAAAGTATTTTTTTTTTTTATTCTACACAGGAGTTCTAATTCGTAAAGAAAGTTTAAAACAAAAAATGAGAAAATGGGGTCTAATTTGTGAGCATAAGCTTTCTAAGCTGGAGCTCGTTTGAAATCTAATTTTCCGGGATCTCTAATTTGAATATTTTTATAATTATTTTTATTCGAAAAGAAAATTTTATTAATGACGAGTCTTGAATATATTTTCTTACCTTTAAAAAACTCTTTTTATATGCCTACTTAAAATCTTCTGTATGAGAAAACTCGTACGTATCTATATTGCAAATGGCGTTATTTCACATAATAATTTAATGTGGAGTTCAAACATCTGGTTTCTAGCCCTAATTATACTCTAATGATCTTCGTTTAGGGTCCGAAAAGGTTATTATTTTTGATATTATGATCGTATTCATCTTAATACCCATCGAATCAGTTATGAAAATTAAATGACTGTTTTCTTCTTAAGAGAATGTGTTCTCATTTGATAGAAATTTCTCAAATGTAAAAAAAAAGAGTTCAAAATATAAGAAATAAATAAATGTACAAGTCAAAAACCCACTGTCATTAAAAAGCAATTCTGAATAATGCTTATGCAATTTGGACTAAATTTGTTTGAATCATCTTTTTAAATTAAGAAATAAAATTCCTTACAAGGAAGGAAATAAATCTTCTTTAAAATCTTCTTACTGGTTTAAGCCATTTGTTTCTTTAGAGAAAGGCATTTAGCTTTGTTTAAGATAATATTTTTAAGAGTTTAAAATTCATAACAAATATTGGATTTGTCCACTTGTGTGTAGGAAATTGTTCTGTTTATTATTTTTTTAAACTATTTCTCATCATTTAATATTCTAAATGATTTCACACCAGTCGAAAAAATACATATTTCTGGAAAAGTACTTAATGCAACGTTGCTAACTCTATGAATTCTTGTTGCATTTGGTTATCAAAAAAATAGATTCTTAATACTCAGAACAGGTTTCAAGAAAAAATACAGTACGTATTAGTTATAAGGACAATGGGTTGATAAACGGTTGCTTTTTCAAATTTTTACCATTACGAACACATTGGCGATATTATTTGATACCTTAAATTCACTACAAACACAATAAAAAAAATTCTGTAGCCTTATACATTAAATAACTTTTCAACGGTGTAAGTTATAACATGGCAATTTTTCTACATTTGATTTCCTACTATTGATTTTTTACGTTAAATTTAACCCTTTAAAATTTTTAATTTACAGTAGAACGTCGTTTATCCGAATCAATTGGGACCGGACACTGTTCGGATACACGTTTGTTCGGATAACTAAAAAGCGAATGCGATCCATGCAGTATATGAAACCGGGCACTATACGAATATTGAAAACGTGTTTGAAGCAGAAGCAAAATAAGTGAAAATGTCGCAATTTTACCTTTATTGTGGAAAATATTCACTTATTTTTCACTGTACCATTGTACACCTTCGTTTTTTTGCTGCAAGGTCTCTGATTCTCTTGAGCAGCAGTAGTTGAGTAGGGCAGCAATCTGATTGTTGTTCGTACCACTCCATAGCTGTCTCTAACGCAAAAAACGCGTCAGCATTTGATGGACCCTTGCTACTTTCGCGCGCGTTCTTGTTGTTGTCGTCCCCGTCTTCATCCGTTTCATCTCGATAGGGTCGGGTTCTTCTTGCACAGAAGTCACAATCTCATCATCATTTAGCATTTGAAATCCATAGTCTTCTGCATCACGTGCCATCCAGGTTTCTATATCTTCATCGCATTCTTGAAATCCTAGGATCGATTGGACAAAGTCGGTAATCTCCTCTCAGTGGTCGTCATTGAAGTCTCTTTCGCCTTCTAAATCTAGCCACGGCTTATTCCAAGCATTTTTCAAGCTCTGTCTTTCGAGCGGCTTTTGGGCAAAATTCTTATCGCCAGGCAATGATTCGCCTTCAATCTGCAGTTTTCGTATCCGGTGGCGTGATTTAAAGTTCTTTAACTGACCAGTCCTAGCTTTGAAATCAGACAAACCGCCTAATTTCTTGTTAAGTTCGAGAACTTTTTCGCACAACAGAGGGCCCGATATCGGGTCCCCTTTGCTCTTCCTTTGTAAAACCCACAACAACACGATCAAGAACAACATCGTTTGCTTCCGTCAGAGTTTTCCTTTTCTTCGCGCCATCTTCTGAGTCAAGTTTTGATGCAAAATTTAAAATGGTTTCTCAGCTTTTTTTTTATGTCATAAATTGCTTGAATTTCCAAAATTATAAAACTGTGCTAGAGACGCTCCACTTTCTCCCTTCGAGAGACGGTTCAATATTTCAAGATTTGTCTCTATGTTCAAGACGTTGTGCTTCCGTTTTGAATTCGAAGGCATAATAGTTCACAACTCAACAAAAGAGCACGTATACACACCCTCACTTGGAAGCCTCACTTGGAAATATTTCCGGGCAGATTTTACCAAATCTTACACAACTAAAATTCCCCAAATATCCCTCACCTTGGGTTTTCCTGTCACTTTTGGCCTCACGTGAAACAACTGTTGATTGTTGCACTGTTCGAAAACGTATCCGGAAATTGGTCCGGTTATTAAACGTTCGGATAAACGACGTTCTACAGTAATTGAATTTAAAAATGATCCGTAATAAAACACAGTTATATCAAAGAATTAATATAAAGTGATTTAGCATGGAATGTAAAGTGATTTGCTTAAAAAGTCGCACAAACTCAAAAAAATGGACACTACAGTAAATAAAATAGAAATAATTTAAGGTTCCTTGTGCGGCCCGGTACTTTTTGATCCATGGACCAGTAGCGGTCTGCGACCCGGGGGTTGGAAACACTGCTTTAACCGCTAAGTAGTAAAAATATTTTTCCATTCCTTTTAGACTCTCAACTAGTCTGAACCAACCGCTGCTCACAGATTTCAATATTAATTTATTCAATTATACATTCAACTCTTAAGATTTCGAAAAACCATACTATTTCAAAATCAAAATTTTTAATCAGCTTCATATTTTTACTCGTTTATTAAATAATTTTATTAAATTCCATTCATTCACTCTGTTTTCCAGGAATCCTAGCTACTTTAATTAAGTTTATTTAGTAAAAAAACTCCTAGATATAAGTAGTCGTCATTTCTGATTGAGATCATTATTATTAAAACCGTTCTTAGAATCATATATTTTCACATTATATATATATATATATATATATATATATATATTTCTTGAAATTGTACTTTTCCTCTTATAACTGATATTTCAGTGTTTAAAACATTTCCACTTCTCACTTTTTTTATTCTTAAAACAATTTTCACTTAAAATACTTTCTCTAATTCTACAGCAAGTTTATACCATAAATTTTAATTCTTCAGAAAAAATACTTTCACATTAACTAAAGTACTTGAACAAACTAATTTCGCGTTAAAAGTCCAACACATTTTCCATGTCTCACAAAAACAAATCTAATGACTCTGAAAAATTAATTTACTAAATCTAATTTAGCAGAAGCATGTAGTGATTTGTACTTTTAAGAAACTCAGCACATTAATTAGGATTAAAACCTGAAAAGTTCCCTCCATTTTTCAAAGGTACTGTAAGTTTAATTATCTTAACTTTGGTAATAATGTCATTAAGATGAATTTCCCGGCGTTCTTTTTGTTTTTATTATAAATTTGTTTTCCTGGAAATGTAATATTCGCTCGAAGTTTTTAAGTTTGTCGAAATATGAAAGACTCGAAAATTCGCCGACAGCTTAACCGGAAAAAAAACATGACTTTTGAAATGAGAAAAAGGATGCTTTCGTTTTGTTTGCGCTTTAATTATAAACTTGGTAAACAATTCTAATTTTGTAAGCAATTTCCAGGTATTTCAGGTACCAGGTCTCATTCAGTACTTTTTTTGGAAAAAAAAGTGCTAAATCTTGAATTCTGCATATTGTTATCTACTGAATACATAGAATTTTATCATGCAATTTAATTTTTGTTTTTACTTTATCCTTCTGTAAATAGGTTTATAATTTTTTAAAGTTAAGAATCTTGCAAATAATTTTGTTTTGTTAGTGTAAATACACCCAAATATGCTTTAAAATATTTTTTTTTATTTTTATCTTGCGCCCGTCTTTGGCATCTCTGCCATTAGTCGACGAGCAGCCGAATAAAATGATGACGAAGCATAAAAGAATTAAAATTTGTCTCATTAGAGTTGTCTACAAAAAACTTTAAAACAGTAGGTCAATGTCTGAGGTGGTCATCATCCGTTTCACCCTGGTTGCACAGAAGGCACCAAGCAGAATCCTTTACTCCAATGCGATGTAAATGCCTTTGCAAGTAGCCATGTCCAGTACGTAGACGAAAGCACGCAACTCCAACAGATCGAGGCAGGTAACTGGGAACTCTACCGCTTTTGTTAAGCAAGATATTCCACCTTTTACCTGCAGCTGCTTCACCATACAGGGAGACTCTATTAATTTGCAGTTTACTGTAAATGATTATTTTTATGTTACGCAGAGGCAAGGGAGAGTCAGGATGGGACTTTAAAGATCCCTCTTTAGCAAGCCTATATGCTTTCTCATTTCTATAAATGTTACAGTGGCTGGGAATCCACTGGAGGGCAATGCTTTCTCTAGACTTCCCAAGTTCAGTTAATTTCCTTCTACATGAATTCATTAGAGCGTTTTCATTATATCTTGAGTTCATTAGAGACAAAATGGCAGCTTGAGAACCGATAAAGAATACAATGTTATGTCCAAATATTATGCTTTCCAATATATCCATCGCAAATGATATTGCTGCCAGCTCACCATCAAAATTGTCACAATACTTTCCAACAGGATAACTAATGCTGAAAGCGCTTGAATAGGCACCAGCATTTTTAAGAGCATCTTCTGCTGAACCATCTGTGTATACATGGAACCTTTTGTCAAGAGGATATCTGTAATGTATAGTAGCAAGGGCAGCACTTTTTAAGTCACTTTGTATAGAAAATTGTTTACCAACACTCCAAACAAGATCCAGGTGGCTCTCCAAAGTCATCTGGCACATAATAGGGTTAAGTTCCTGTGGGAAAACTTGGCGGTTGGGTGTAGGAACATCGAAAGTATCATAAAGATCATGAACATTTGAAAGAAAAGACTTATGAGTTTTTAATCTTTTATTTGTGGGTCTATAATAATATAGGAAATTGCTTCTCCTTCTCAAGATCTTTTCAGCCAGATTCAGGGTAGTTCTTTGACTCCTTTCACTCAAAGGTTCCAAAAAAAGGTAGCTTTAAAATATAAAGCTTGGGACGTCCTGATACCTCTAATGAAGATAGCGTTTATGATAGTATTATATCGATCGTAATTCGAAGATTTTATGCAATCATTCACAACTAGCAAAACAGTTCTTCAGGAGCAATGGAAATTTATTGTCGAAAAACAATCTTTGAAATACACGATTCAACAGCAATAACTTCAATATTCACAAAGAAACAAATCTCAGAAGGCCTTCACACCTTCTACGGCGCTCAGACACAACTATCAGTGTCTACAATACAAGTACTTTAAGGATTATTCACAAGCACTCGTTCGTCCTACACAACAGCCGAAGTAATAACTAATCACGGGTCGACTCTTCGCAGTCAAATCAATACTACTTTTCAATAGTCAAAACTAGTCTAAGTTTAGGTGAGCGACTCCCTATTTATACGCCCCAAGGATCCTTCGAGAAAAATCCGCTTGCGTCATAGATCGTGACATCAGTAGATTTCTCCTGCAATTCCCAAAAGAATCCCTATGGTCACCAACTAACCAAAAATGGTAGCCAACTTGGTCACCAAAGTCTCCAAACTTGGCTCTATTGCCATTGAATCACCATTATAATGTAAAGAACGGGGTTGCTTGCGAATATTATGATTTTAACATAAAATGAATACAACATAGAGTATTACACGTCCAGATATAGATTATTTACACTATTTTAAGTATTCTTTACACAAAATTCGAAATAGAATTAAATACTCCGTTTTAGTATGATTTTCGAAGCCCAGTGGCTGAGTAGTAATGTATCGCTCTTTTATGCCACAGGTCCGGGGTTCGAATATCAGACTGGGCAAGGTCGACTCGGCCTTTAATCTCTTCAGTGGGTCGATAAATGAGTACCAAGCTTACTTGGGAACCGAACACGGCGGGTTTCGCGTCAGACTGACGACCGAAACATCTGCACATGCACCCCAGCGCCTAAGGTCAAATATATTGAGATTGGCACAGTAGGCTTTGGCCCTCATGGGCTGTTGCGCCACTGAGTCCAGTTCAGCATGATTTTCTATAGGTAGTCGCCAAGCATGATAATTACGCCGTTATATTGTTTGGCTATTGAATGACAGACTATATAATTTTTGAGGAGGCTTGCGACTATTTTACTCTCTCTCTCTCTCTCTCTCTACACCATCGATTCTCAAACTGTGGGGCTTACCCACCTGGGGGTCGTGATAACCCTAATAGTGATAACCCTAATGCGTGTGCACATCGAAAAGTCGAAAATAAAATTATCTTTAAAAAATTATAAATGTACTGAAAGGAAACAAAACAAAATACAAAAAAATGCACATAATTATAATAAAAAAAGAAAAGAAACATTAACACTGATATAATATAAATATGAGTACTGCACAATGTAATTGATTAGTAATTTATGAATATTAAGTTATGAAAAAATTTAATAAATACACTAGTAACTCCCACGGGCTTGTCATATTCAAAGTTATACACAATTTAATACTTATCTTGCGGTTTGCTACAATACAGTTTATAATTAAAGCCATATTGTAGCTTTAGCGTCAAATTACATTATTATTGAATTCAATACATTGTTATTTTATGGAGGGGGGTGCGATGAAGTTTATGATTGAAAATTGGGGAGCAAATATTGAAAGTTTTAGAAGCTTTGCTCTACACATTTTTAGAACTACCTGAAACTTTGTTACTGACTATATACTATAAAAGAGTATAATGCGAATTTTGTGATCAGAGTCAGAATGAATTAAATTCAGAGCTGTTGTTGCTTATGCCACCTATCTGACGTAGTCAGATCGAGGCCCACGAAATTCATCATGGCAACGGGCTAGATCTACGCCTGTCGTTAGCCTAAGCTTTGAGCCCCATGTAGGTGACAGTACGATTTTTGCTCGATAGATGGCAACACCATTCGGACCCACTGATTTAACGAGCACGTACTCCGTGTGAACTCGGAGGATATTTGGTAGCATCGGGCATCGAACCCAGGCCTTCCAGTCTGGAGTCCGATACTTTAACCATTAGGCTACCCACGGTCCGTTAAATTAAGTATTAGGATGAATCGTGGTTATATGGAGAAAAAGAACAATATTATTAATTGGAACCTACCTATGCAAATGAAGTACTCTATAGTAGGGAGATTAAAAGAAACAATTTTTAAAAATTTCAAAATCTAATATTGCCACAAAGGGTTTGAATTTTTGAAAAAAGAAAAAAACTTAATTTTGGTTAGATGATTTTTGACAAAACTAAACTGAGTGGCGCAACAGCCCATGAGGACCAAGGCCTACTGTGCCCATCTCCGTTTACGTGACCTTGTACTCTGAGGTGCTCACGAAAACCACCAGTGTTTAGTTAACAAGACAGCTTGGTACTCATTTATCGACCGACTGAAGGGATGAAAGTCGACCTTGCGCAACCCGGGATTTGAACACCCGGACTTGTGGCGGGGCCTCTCAGGTACGCTACCTCTCAGCCACTAGTCTTCAAATGAATTTGGACACCAAATAATTATTTTCCTACAATATAAATAGCCAAAACTGATGCTTATTGGTAAATGCATGTTAGTACAACATATAGTGCAACATTTCGTAACCCAGTTTTTTCTCCCCGCACCACCCAATAAATCCGATCCAAGTTTTTCTCCACCTTCTACTTTATCGGGCACTGTAATTTCGACAGTAGTTTTATTTTTTCAACCTTTAAATATTACTAAAGAAACTGTTAAATGTACTTGATGTTTTACCTTGTAACTTTTTAAGAGGTTACGTCTGATAATAATTGTTAAAAAGTACTAAAATACCTCTTTTCTTTAATAAAAATTGCTTTGACTTCTTACCACATAAAAAAGCATAAATACCTAAACTCCATTCCCCTTGTGGGGGAACTTAACATAAAAATAAACTTTCTGTTTCATTTTTCCTTTCCTCTGTATACCAGAGAACATTTTTTTCGTTTAGGTAAATTTCAAAATCCTGAAAAAAATTTCCATCCACCCTATTAAGTATTAACACCACACACTTGCAAATTACCTTAATTTCATTGCTTTTACAAACTGTTAGTTAATGTTAAAAGGCTTTTGGAGTTTGCAATTTTATTCCACCATTTTATTGGTGCAGTACAAGAACTCTGTCTGTTCGAAGCAATTGTCTATTTTTTTTACCCAGCTCGACAAACGGGTTATTACGAGGGTTGAGTCGGAAAATAAGTTTACCCTGTCGACTGTGGTAAAGTTGTGAGTGAAAGTCGTAACGTAGAATGAGACATTAAAGATAAGACAAATTTATTTTTCTACATAAATGCCAAATACATTGAGACATTTGTCATACCGCTTGATAAGCCTTAAAAAGTCCTCCTGGAAAAACTCAGGGCTTTGCATGCGGAAGAAAAGTTTAACGGCATGTTTGACTTCAGCATTGCTCCCAAAGCGGCTTCCGGGGGTATTCTTCTTATAAGGCGGAAATAGTGAAAGTGAGAGATTAAGACTGTATGGAGGATGGTGTAGGCACTTCCACAACCAAGAGTTGCAATACGGTTTTGCGTTGCTGTCACCGAGTAACACCCAACAACAGAACACCGGATCTGAGAAGCCCGAATCGCCTCTTTCAATTTCGACAGGGTGTCACAGTACCGCGTGCCATGTACCCAATGCACTTTCGAATGATGTATGGTGTCTTGCGTGTTCACCTGCTGTGTCGTCTTTCACCCAGAGCCGTTAAACGCTTCTTCGTATGGCTTTTTGAAGCTTATCAAGTGGTATGACAAATGTATCAATGTATTTGGTACAAAGTTATGTCTTATCTTTAATGTCTCATTCTGAGTTTTGACTTTCATACACAACTCTGACCACAGTCGTCAGGGGAAACTTATTTTCCGACTTACCCTCGTATAATCGCTCTTGTATAATTAGGAATTTCTCAAATGGTCACGATAACCGAATTGTTATGGTTCCGAACTCGTGACAGGTGGCCTGGTGTAATTAAGGACTCATCGAGCTGTGGAGCTAGTGCACATAAAATTTGTCAATGGCTTTGTGTTGAAATTTGAAAAATGAGATGCCAACTCATGGTCGTGCCTATTATGTTCACAATTACGAGATCCTTCATCAATAGCCTTCGTGTAGCTTTTGAGTACGACTTAAATAAACAATAATTAATGGTTTCTTCAAAAATGCATTGTTTTAATATAAATGAAACTATTATTGAAGTAGCGAATTAAATAATTTGAATCCTATAACTGATGTACTGTCATTTTAAGTTGAATGCTGTATTGTTCGAGAACATCAATACTATATTTATTAACGATTCGATGCATTAGGAGCTAAAACTATATAATTTGTATTAAATCTTAAAATTACTTCAATATTAAAAAGTTACTGGTTTTATAGAAGCTGAAGAACTCCTCCGCCTGCATAATTACTTCTAAAAGGTATTAATTGTTATTGAGATTCATTGGAAATCTATTTGAAGGTTTAAAAAATACTGGTGGTTAAATCTTCAAATTCAGCTTTAAATTAGATAGTTAATGAATTTTAGAGGGAAATATTCATATTATAAATCTTCCCTAAAGTAACTACAGGCCTTTTCAGAGAAAAAAAAATCGACCCCGAAAAAAAAATTTTTTTTGTTAAAGAACCTTTTTAATAGACTCGTAATGATGTATCTCTTAATGATTTTTCCCTCTTAATTGTGGAATCAATACGGATAAGAAAAAAAAATTTTAAAATTTTTTACCTGAAGTAAATGAATAATAACCAATTTTCAAAATGGAATAATTTTTTTCAGTAATTAATCTTGTTCTAAAGTAATTTTTTTTAAAAAAAGATTTCCCATTTTTTTACTTTAATAATGTTATTTTAAATGCGATATGTCTTAAGTGCATTCAAATTTCTTTCAGAACATTTTGAAGATTAATCTTCCAATTCTCAGAATTTTCCTTTTTGGATCAATATTGAAATGCGATAAAATGAATAATACTCTAGAGCAGCGGTTCTTGGAATTTCGATCGCCTTTATGTTTCAGCCTGATATTGCGGACCCCCAAAATTTTGAACTCTCCCTGACTATCCGCACATCGCTAAGTGGTTTAAAGGTTCCTTGATAGGCCTAAGATTGCCTCTTCTATTAATACTGAATTCTTAACACTCTTTTTTTCTTTAAAAATATAGTAATTATCTAATTTACAAAATAATAGTTTCAAATAAATAAATAACGTAGGCGGAAATAAATAAATAATACACACGCAATTCAATTAGGAAATCAAAATGGATACAGCCGTTATCGTATTGGCATGCTATGTGAATTCTCAGTTCTTAATCTTTGCACATGTGTTTTTACTGTAATTTTTTTTTAATATTACATTTTAGTAGTGGTTATGTAGTTGCCAACAATAAAAAAAACTGAATTAATATTCTCGATTGAAATACTCGCTCTAGTAAATATTTGAACTGGGGACAACTTAGTGGTCTAGTCTAGAATGATACGTCTTTCAATTTTTCCTGTAAAAGAGGAAAATCTTCATACGAGCGAATTTTGCGCTTAGTAATAACATATGCTGCTCCCATTTGGGTGGCCACAGCCTCCACTCACATGAAGAAAATTAAAGTCGTACAAAATAAATTACTTCGCATCATAAACAAACGCACCTTGATACGTTAGGAATGATGTTATACATAACGATCTACATAAGGAGCCAATATCTAACTAAAGTTATCTAGAAATGCTTTTAAATCCTCAAAACTCCTGAAAATGCAATTATTAGAGCACAAACATTATTCACTTATCCTCACACTAAAATTAATTATGCCTACTCTTCCACGAAGTGGTGAATCCCACTTAAGCCACCCTAACACAACAATTAACACTCTTACACCCACGTAAGTAACACATACAACTTCAAATTGCATCCAAACTGGGTCAGTAGGGCTGAACTGTCCCCGACCGTTCCCGTCCTGATTGATTGCCTCGGCAATCCCCCTTCTGCTTCTTGTGTCTTCTTCCCTTTTGAACCCACTGGCGAGTCCCACTTTGATGGGCCGCCATGCTTGGGCTTACTTCCTCCCTCTTTTGTAAGGGAGCCTATGATTTGTTTATCTCTCCGTCATGGTTGTTTTTTTCCACCCGTTCTACTGATTAAAAGCGCTCGTGCGCTGTCACCTGCGACTATCTAATTTTCGTTTCGGTAAGTCTTCGCATTATATAAGAGACCTTCTTGGACCCTCTAGACTGGTCCTGCGGACCCCCGAGAGTCCACGGACCACTGTTTAAGAACCGCTGCTCTAGAGCACACTTCGTCAACCTATGGCACAGGTGCCTGATGTCGCACACGGTACAATTTTCAGTGGCACTCTACACCACTTTGCAAAGTTGTAATGCCTGTTGGTTCCTGCTTCCCTCTGAACCCCCTTCTCTACCCTCGGACCCGGCTAGATGTGTGGGAGAAACTGAATAATCACTAGACATGTATGATTCACTCTAATTATTTTATTGTCACCAAAATATCAAGCAGACGCAATAATAATCTAATTAAGATAACGGATCAGATAGCAGAGCACGGAGGTGAGACTCGTTAGCCTGGGGATAATACGGACCCTCAACTGATTCCATTATAATCTAAACAAGCTCACTATAAACTACGTCACGCACTAATAAGCTAAACTTCTATTTAAATAAGGATCACAATACCTGTACTTTTATGAAGTCAAGTCCTACACTTGAGTCTTTGAAGGCGATCCTTATCCGGATTTAATCACCGTCGATAGATCCTCTCTCAAAAATCTTCAATTGATAAACTCCGATTGCACTTAATCATTTCACGTTCCTTCACTATCCAACTAACCAACTAACTCCTAAAACTCGCGAATACAGAATTTATATAATATACTTAATTTGCATAATCACGCTTTCTTCACTCGGTGAAAGTTGCTTGAATTAAATATTTTCCTTAAAGAGTTCTGAAGTGGTTAGTAGAGCCGCGTATAGATCCTTCACAAAGTTATAATTTAAATTTAAATCGCTTTGTCTCTCTTTTCTGCCCCTCAAGCATTTTCTCACCTTTCGTTTGATTCATCGAGCCGATATACAAAAACTGAGTGCGATTTCAACCGAAAGTGCAATTTAATTTAAAGCCCATAGTGTGATATGGGCTACTTTTAATTTTTACGACACGTTATTGGTTTTATTGGGATTATTATTTCTTTAATTGTTGTGACGATTCATACCTACATATTTAATACAAATGGCCACTAAAAATCAGAAAGAATATTCATGATTTCCAAGTCTCTTGGACGAATGATTACAATAATTCGTACAATAAAATAATTGTGCTGTATGTGTGTTATATCGCTCTTAAGTGTACAAAAACACTTTCAAACTAAACATCAGTCCACATTCAAGAATGTCGATAAGAAATGTGAAGTTATATAAAGGGCTGATACTGGATGAAGAAACATCTTTTGTTAAATAATTGGAACCCAACCTAAAGTGACTGAATGTAGTTTCGTAATTGCTCATTGTGTAGCTGTCAAATGCAAACCTTTCACAGATGGAGAATACATAAAATACATACAGTAGATGTTAATAAATATCTTTAAGTGATGCATGATTAACATATAATAAAACTCTAATTCTGTATGTATTCTTAACCTCTATTTTCTAAATCTACATGTACTGTCGCAGGAATCCAATTTTCAAATATTTCTTCTGCACGGCACTCTGAATCTTATTGATTGGTTTAACACACCACAGTTACAAGGTCGCCGACCCCCTGGCCGCGGACCGGTGCCGGTCAGTGGATCAAATGGTACTGGGCCGCCCAATAAACATTAAATTATTTCCATTTTATTTACTATGGTGTATTTCTCTCGGTTTTGTGAGACTTTCCACAGAAATTATACTCCATGTTAAATGCCTTTATATTCATTTTTGGAGCAACTGTGTTTTATTCTAAAGGCATATTTAAGTACAATTAAATTAAAATTGTGAAGTCAAAACAATCTAAAATATAAACAATCATCAATCAACGTCCCCCTCCATCCTGCTGGTCACGGTAAAATTATCAAACGTTGACCACATATATAATAATTCCCATCAATTTAATCTTTTATAACTTTTTAATTATCTGTGGACCATTCCTTCAGGATTAACACGTAAATAATAGACTATCTACCCGCCTAACGGCAACCTTTTGAATTAATTACATCCATCCATCCACGTACCCAGATCATGTGATCTTCTCCGCTGGGTATAAATAGCGAGATCTCTGGAAATCCCTTCGTAATGTGATCGGATGCAGTGCGTAGTGTCCTTGTCTTCTGTTTTGGAGATCATTTTCATGTCCATGTTTAAGTGAAGGGAAATGTTTAAAATAATGTTAATCAAAATTTCAGTTTTAAAATTAATAACTCTGTATGATACAGGTGTGTACTAAGGGCCCCGGTGCATACACGTGTCTTGCGGAGGGGGGAAATGTCATAATCCCCAATAATTTAATCTTTTATAACTTTTTAATTACCTGTGGTCCATTCCATCAGGATTAACGCGTAAATAATAAACTAGCTACCCACCTAACGGAACCTTTTGAATTAATTACATCCCTCCACCCACCCAGATCATGTGATCTTTCACTGGGTATAAATAGTGAAATCTCTGGGAATCCCGCTCTTCTGTTCTTTGTCCTTCGTTATGTAATTGACTGCAGCGCTTAGTGTCCTCGTCTTTGTTTTGTATTGTGTCGTCCATTCCCTGTTTATTGTTTGTTTTTTTTTTTTTTTTTTTTTTTTTTTTTTTTTTTTTTTTTTTTTTTTTTTTTTTTTTTTTTTTTTTTTTTTTTTTTTTTTTTTTTTTTTTTTTTTTTTTTTTTTTGTTTGTTGTGTATGCTGTGTGTGTGACTAAGATATGCAATAAATAGATTTCCTGCCGCGTCAATATCAGTTAAATATGCAACATCAATCATCAAAGTCAAGATGATGATCCAGATAAAGAAATGCCTTACCACTCGCCAGACCATTATATATATATATATATAATATATAATATATATATATAATGGTAAAAATAATAGGACAAAATTGTACTACCCACAAATCTAAAAGATAGACACCGGATTCTAAGAAACAAAACTAAAAAATAAATAGTGGAAATGAATATTGTACTAGATTTGGATAAAAATATGCATAACAGGAAACAAAGGTAGAACTTTTAAAATGGAAGAAACGAAAAGAGTCTATGGACTAAAATGAAGACCTATTCTGATTTCTAAGGCTGTCGCTGAATTAGGACCAGCGAAATTAGGGTTAGGCAATGCTTTATGGATCCACCTTCCCCTACAGCAGAAATTTTCAACATAATAGAAAAAACAGAGCCATGTTGAAAAGTTAGGCCTAAATCTATCACACATGTATTTTGCACCAGACAGTAAAATAAAATTAAAGTATGAAAAAAAAAAGGTTTCTCTCAAAGAAATTAATCTAAAAAAATAATTTTTTAAGGAAAAATATGCAAAAACTTACATGTAAAAATGCTTACCAGATGAGAAATAAAGACAATGCATCTTAGTCAAAAATTGCGTGCAAAAGGACGTGTTATTATTGAAGTGTTAACACAGAAGCAAAAAGAACAGTGGCGCTACCTAGATCGTTTTATTGTTATTTTACTAAGTAAACGATATCATATTGAAATCAATAAATTAAATTGAAAAAAACTAAAGGAGATAAAATAACATAGAAACCTTTCGACTTAATTTTTAAATATAAACTAGAAGAGTTAAGATAACAAGGAAATATATTTAAAAGGGAATTTACTTGGATAGTAGTAATCCAAGCAATTTAGTGCAAAAAATTTTATAATTACCTTGTTTTAATTCACTATCAGTAACTTAATCATTGTTTCACTCCATAAAATTTAAGATACTATTTCTGAAAATAGATAGGTGTGCGTTACTACACCAGAATGGCATTTTCATAATGTTAAAATCAAAAGAGTCTCTTTTATCAAAAATATTACTTCTTCGTAGATTATTCTTAACATTCAATTGAAGGTCAAAAAAGTTTGCTGACTCATTATTGTAAGAAGTTTTTAATAATTTCAAATATTGTGGATAATAAATAAAACTTATAATCTACTATATTACTAAAGATAATTAAGTCATCTATGTATCCAAAAAAGTAACAAGATTCGAAACTAATACTATCATGTTCATAAAAGTGTAAATAAATATTGGCTAAACTGTTACCGTAGGCCTACCTTGTGGAAGTCCTTTAATTTGCTGATAAAGATTTATTATGAAAAATATAAGTTTCATTTAATACTAGTTGAATAATAGAAAGATATTTATATCATATTTTATTAATTTATTCAAAGAATATTTGTTATAAGCTATTTTGAGAATCTTAACCATGTCTCCTATATCTATGGAGTTAAATAAATCTTCAAAGTCATAGATATGAATAGAGATAATTTTTTTACCTTGTATATATATACTTAATAATATCTATATTATTCTTAACATAATAGAATTATCAATATTGTCTAATGTAGATTGAATAATATTTTGTAGCTTCTTGCCCAGATGTGTTATGTAAGTTGTAAAACTATTCGTTATAGTTCCAAATTTAATAGGATTTTTATGAAATTTTGGAGTTGGGAAAATATGAGGAAATTTAATATCCGAAATACGTAAATTTAGGGGTTTTTTTTTTTATTTATTTTTATAAAAGGCAAAAATTCGATTAAAAATTTCTCTATTGCTTGAATTAGATTTTTTAAAAGCAGTATTATTTTGAAAATGTTTGTTTAGCATATTAGTATAAAGCCACTTGCAAATAATTGCATAATTCCCCGGAACTTATATAGTTATTGTTATATATATATGACAAGCGTCCAAGCCTATACGGAAAGAATACCAATCATCTTTAAATATTTCAAACTTTATTGCAGCATGATAAAACTTTTCCGATATTGTCACCCATTGGTTCCAAACTCATTCAAACAAAGAGCATTGATACAATGAGGTAACAATATAGTTCGACAATAATAATAAGAAAATAATTTTTGTGTAGAGATCATATAACATGTCTGGTAGTGTTGCAGTGTTACTGTAACTGGCGGGGGGTCCTAACACCTGTAATATACAATTGTCTATTCCCATAGGTAGTCATTGAAATATGAATACATTAATGCCGTTCTTTATTTAGTTCTATTGATTTTCAAATAAACTAAATATCAAATAATTTATAGTTAAATATTAATTAATACAAGTGATATCTATTATGAAGGTCACACAAGAAACTCCCGGAAGCCCCACAGGTTCCCCACCTCTGTCTTAAGAAATGCTAAAAATAAACAAACAAAAAAAGCTCACATGTAACCAAAATATACCTCGTACCTAAAAGGAAACTTTTCAATTAATAACAATCACAAGAAAGTACAAAATAAACTTGATAAACATTCTTTTTCTCTATTTTGGAATCAATATCAAGGTTTAAGTACAAATTTGAAATGTTTGTGATGATCATTTTAAAAAGGATTTTTTTTTCTACATCTACGTGCTAGATAATAAGTTTGCGAAAACTTTTTCTTTAAAAAAATGAATTTTCAATCTAAATTCTTTAATTGTGTGGCTATTTAGAAATAAAATAGCACAAAATTTGATTTCTGAGTGTTAAAGTTCATCTATCTTATTTTTTAAAGCATGAAAACGACGTTTCGGAAAAAAAAACCATGAAATATGGGTCCATAACAAAATTAGTCTCCCACACAAATAGATTCCCTCGCACTCATAAATTTTAAAAAATGGTGTATACAAAGAATTTTAATCGAAAAACTATTCTATCCACATTCATTTTTATTAAGTAGAAAATAGATTACTACTCATATATTTATCTCTTGCTCTTTTTTCCCACCCCCACCATTGTGTACGTTCGCTCCGTCTCTTTTTTTGTATACTTGTCAAATTCAGCGGGTGATTCATCATCAAGAATGAAGAAGCCTTCTGTTAAAATCCTCGCTATTCGAAACAGATTCTAAATGTCTTTTATCGCTCTTAGATTATGGATTTGTGTTGGCTCGGATCGGTGATATGTCTCACTAGACACAAGCCAATGTCAGATAGCGCTGTTGGGAAGAAAACCTTTTGAATTATGGGCAATCTGGAAGCAGCGAATCTATTCATCGATTAATCGTATCGGGATTTTTCCCAGGCCGTGTTCCAAAAGGCCACCGACATTATGAAAGCCCATTTTCTTATTTTGTGTACCATCTCCTTGTAAAGGGGAGGGGGACTTTTCTGGATCTTTTGCTGGGGACATCGATTTTGTGAATGGGGGAGCAAAAGAGGATAATTATTGCGGAAGAAAATCAGCTGGCGCGAAAATTACAACTCGAAGGTGTATGCAACGACGGGATCCCGTTTAGAACTTTTGATTTTATCAGTGAAACTTAAAACACTACTACGCTGTAATCCGGTTCGTTTTAGCAAGAGTATAATTACCTCTCGGTGTGTTAGGATGAGTTCAGAGTTATCTCGAACTTTTAAGACGGTAATTAGAAAATTGTAATTCATGCAGGAAATATTCTAAATTTGGAATATGGCCGTCATTTATTCCTGAGCAAATTACTTTTGCATTAACTTGAACAACGGACTTCGGAATCCATTTGGAATAAATGTGTTCGAATAGTTTATATGCAGTTAATTGGCAACGGTGAAATGAAATGTTTGGGGTAGAAATTAAAACAGAATTAATGACATGTTTGTGAGATCTCGAAAATTACTTTTAAGCTAAAGCATTTAAATAATTCTGTATTTCTAGTTTTCAAATGACTGTTAAAGTACAGGGATATTTAGAGACAGCAAAATAGAAAACTTTAGAATGTGCGTGCAAGATTTTAAAATTAATTTTGTTCGTGTGTTATATTTATTGAAAAGTTGATTACATATTCGAACATCTTTCTCGAAGACTTTAAAATGGCTGAAACATAAGATGAAACATTTAATGTAAGACGAAGGCTTCCCATAACGAAAATAAACGGAGCGTAAAATCGTTCCATAATTTATGGCACGAAGTCTTTGAATATTTTATTTTAAAGTGTTTAAATAATTCTGTATTTCTTGTTTTAATGTTTGTTTTATGATATCTTTTTAATAAACAAAGATGTTTAGAGACAGCAAAATATATATATGAATATTAAGAATGTTTATGCATGATTTTATGTTTAAAAACTAATTTGTTCATAAGTTATATTTGTTGAAAAGTTGATTACACAAACGAAAAATTTTCTCAAAGAAAACTTACATAAAAGTAGTTAATACATAAAACAAAACTTATTGTGCTTATTGTAAAGTAAAGGTGTTGATAATGAAAATAAAAAGCGAGTAAAACTATTCCATAACTTTAATTTTCTTAAGTGTTCATTGAACGTATTCGCTTAGAAATCAGAGTACCATTCCATAAAAACACTAAAATTATCCAAAAAAACTTATTATTTTAACTGCTTATTATTTCGTATAAATTATAAGTGATCTAAAATTGAGGAGAGTAATAAAACGTCGTGAAGAAAAATCATCAGAACTATTAGGATTTATCTTAATTTACGTTGAAAACTTAAAACTTTTAATCCGTGCGTTATGATATATTCATTCTTATTTACACTTTTAATTGTATTCAGTGCTGTTTTTCTCATATTAAATAATATACAATTCATAATTCAATATGAACCTGAAACTCTGGTACCCATGATTTTAAAAATGACTTCCAATTTCTCTTTTCGATCGAGTGCCGAATTTTCATAATTTCAGATGATAAAAGTATTTATTTAATTGATACATGTGAAAAAGTTCTAAGAGTTCTTAAGGTCCACAATATTTATTTCCAAACTAAATAAAAAAAGGAATTAAATGAATAGCAAAAATTATATCTAAAAAGAAACAAACTACCAGGATGTTGCAGCTGTTTCAGTAATTCCAAAATTACACACAACTCTTTTTACACGGTAGATACGCTCCTCAGAGAATCGTGTAAAAAGTACATGCGACATATGGTAAATTTAGGGATATATTCCACAATTTTAAGAAATTGTATAAGACTAAAAATCGTTAAATATTTTCTGAAAAAACTGGCAAAAAAAGTAATAATGAAATCCGTGTTACATATTTATAAAACAAATCATTTTTGTTACAAAAAAAAATTTTTAATCAGTACATAGTGAAAATTTAGCCTATGAATACATACGACATATAAAAATTCAAATTGAAATTAGGAATAAAACTACTAACAAACAACTGTATTCATCGCTACTTGATAACAAGCGGGCACGTTTATTACGAACTGGATCAACATTGCCATTATCAGTAGATGTATCAGATATGTTTAGCACAACTGTGGGTTTTGATTCAAAAGAACTTCATTCGTTATTAACTGACTTTTTTTTTATAGTTTTTTCGTTGTTACAAAGTTTTATTTGCGGCTGCCTTTTTGGTTTCTCAAGTTGATTATATAATTTTTGATATCTTGCTACTCATGTTAATGCAAAAATTTTAACGCCCGCTCTGTGTCAGGACCATGAGTAATAAAATGTTGTTCCGTACAAGTAACAAATTTCAACCCCTCGCGAAATAAATCAGCCGCTAATAGTAGAACTTATACTTCGCCCCATCATCGACTTCTTCATTATCACATAAACTGTCACAATCTCGCGTTCAAATCATCCTCATTCAAAGGCACCTGTTGCCATTTTTTTAAAAATTTATGTTAAAACTAACAAGAGTATTATAAAAAAAATTTAAGTCAATTTCTACTTAGATCAACAAAAAAAACTTATTTTAGTTATTTTTTATTAAATAGTTACAATTAATATAAATATGTATTTACATATGACAGAATCGCAACATTAAGTGGCAATTAATTTTAATTATCATTAAAGTATCGTATTGTCATCCAAAACAATCGAGTATATAAAATTTCAGTTCAACTGGATGCTTTAAAACGTGAGGGGAAAAAAATCTTTTAAAGTTTTGACCCAAGTCGCTAAAATGGAATCCAACGTAGCTGTATCTTTAATTCGTTGAACAATTAGTTTCAGACAATTGATTTTAATTAATTAAAATTAGATTATCTTGTTGTTAACAAAAACAATAGTGTATAGAAAATTTCAGCTCAAATGAGTGCTTTAAAATGTGAGAAGAAAACCTTTTCAAGTTTTGACACAAGTCGCCAAAATGGTCGCCAAAAATGATGCCAACGGGGTTGTATTAATATTTCTTTAAATAATTAGTTTTAATCAATTAATTTTTATTAGTTTTTATTAAATTACTGTATTGTCATCCAAAATAATCGTGCATATAAAATTTCTGCTCAATTGAGTGCTTTAAAATGCATTTTATTAACGCTTGAAAATTTGAACAAGATAAATATAGAGAAAGTGTGAACTAATAGTAGGAATTGAAAAATTAGTGTAGAAAAAAATAGTTCGTTACATATAAGTTCGTGTACCGTGTTATTTCAAAATTGTGTAAGAAAAGATCTTGTAAAAAGAGTTGGGTGTACTTTAAAATTTCAACAGAATACTTTCAGGTATAGCGTTTGGTTATTCTGGTTATTTTAATTTTTCTTATTCTTCCATAATTAATGTAAGAACTAATGCATTATCCAGCACATGCCAGCAATTTTTCGCGAGGGTTAAAATTTGACAAGTTATGGCAACTATCCCAAGGACAATTGCTAGAATTTCCTAAAAATCACCAAAGGTCGCCAATGGCGTGGATATATTATGTAAATAAATGTAATTGTATGTAAACGTGTTTAAAAAATATTTACAAATTTATATATTTTGTAAAAAAATTAAATTTTTATGCGATTTTCGAGAGAAAAATTTTTTAATTATAATAATTATTCGTATGATATACATAATTTTTGAAGTATTCACCATAAATTTTCTTTAAATTATAGAATTTTAAGTACAGAAAAAGAATTTTTATTTCGTAATGCAGCGTTGTTTCACCTTGATGATCTAATGATAAATTTTTAACCGATGAACACTTTTAAAAATCATTAATTAAATTAATTTTGGAAGAATCTCAAATTTTTCGGTATGATGACAGCATTTCAAAATTAAAACCTCATTAAATCAAACATACAAAAACATTATTCTGTGACAAATTTTGAAAAAGGGTGGTTATAAAATAAGATGTAACGTTTTGATATTTTTATTTCTTTTGCAGAAATAAATGCTGTATCATTATTACGTAAAGTACAAAAGAATCCGAAAGACGAAATTAAAATTGTCAATTGTGTTTAAAAACAGATTTTTGGAGTCAAAATAATCCGTAGAATTGTACTTTCTGGATGCTTCTCGTGAAAAGTAAATGGAAGTAAGATTGTTGTTTAGAAACAAACATTTCAAAATTTTGTAATTTAAAAAAAATATATTTCTAGAAAAAAAATTCCTATGTTTTAATTTATTTCAGGATAGCGTTTCTCAAACTGTGGGACGCCCCCCCCCTAAGGGGGCGGGATAACTTCACGAAGGGGGCGCGAGCATATTGAAAAGTTGAAAACAAAAGATTATTTAAAAAAAATTATTTATTTACTGAAAGTAAACAAACAAAATACATTGACATAATAAAAAATAAAATTATCATTTTCACTTTCATAACATATATAAATGTATCAGTACTGCACAAAGTATTTCACAGTTTATTTAAAAATACTAAGTTAAGAACACGTTTTATAATTACCAGTGAACCCATAGGCTTGCCAAATTAACACTTATCTTGATAATTTGTACGGTTTAAAATTAATTATTTCACTACCGATTTAAAGTTACGCAATTCACTTCCCAATGCCACCGTTTTGCATGTAGACACGTGTATGTGATGTGTTGATGGGGGAGGGGCGATTCACAGTAAGCAAATTTGCTAAAATAAATAAATCTTTCGCAAACATTGCCATGGTCTTTTTATTACATTCCAAAGTCTACGGAATTTTTTTCCGGATAGCAATGCACAGGAAACATCGTACTTCGGAAAGACGTATATATACGTCTGGGGCAACTAACGCTTTGACTGAGCGAGACTTTTATATACGCCAGTGACACTTAAGAGATTAAAGTCGTGTTGTAGCTTTTGCTTTAAAGTATAATATCATTGAATTCAATACATTGTTATTATATGGAAGGGAGGCGCGATGAAAACTCTGATTGAATATTGGGTCGCAAACATTGAAAGTTTGAGAAGCACTGTTTTAGGACAGAGTTTGTGATAAAGTATGATTCTCGTTCAGATTAGGTTAAGTGCCTGTTTATATCTGTATATAGATACAATTACTGCTTTCAGAGGAAAATTGTTGCTCTAAAAGGAAAAAAAAATTTGAAGTGCAACAGAAATGTTTGAATCAGAGTTGAAGTATGAGGTGCGGAGAAAAATCGAAAAACACACATACACAAATTCTTCTTTTTTATATATATAAATCAGGGGCGGGGAATTGTTTTGGTTCAAGGGCCACATTGTAAAAATGGAGGATAGTGGAGGGCCGCACACACAACACACTTCTCTCTTTTTAAAAATTATTACATTCCTTAGTTTGCTTTGCATCTCAGAAAAGATATAAATTGTACCATAAAAATCAAATCAATATAAGTTACATAAAAAATAACAGTTTCATTCAATTTATTTATTGTGCTAATGCCATATTTATAACTGCACAATCACATTTAGTTTTAGAATTAGTTTAATAAGACAAATGCGCCCTCTATATATATCACACTTTTCTACTATTCCTTTTTTGTTTTTCTTTCATCATCATCATATAGTGCCTTCCTTTGAAAATTCCTCCATAATGACATCTTGTTTACTTTTGTTCTCCAAATTTTCTCGCCAACAATCTCAAAGTCACTGAGTCTGCTCATCTCAGCCTTGGTCTTCCATGCTTCCGAATCCCCGTGATTTTGAACTACCGTACCTTTTTGGCAACATTTTGTATCTTCTCCAGCTACAAGTATCCTTCGAAGTATCTTTCTCTCAAAAGGTGCCAATCGATTTTCTTCCAGTTTTGTTATTGTCCAAGTCTCAGATGTATATGTTAGAAATGATATAATAAGAGTTTTGTAAATTAAAAAATTTTTGTTTCTTAAAAGAGATTTAGATTTTAGAAACCTCCTCAGTCCATAAAAATCCTTATTTTCCAGGTATAATTTGTTTTTCTTTATTTTTAGTTATAGAGGTTTCGTTTGCTTACATGTATTGACGGGGTTGTCCTAGTGGAAAATACACGACAAATCTATGGTTGCTCACGCAAAAGAAATCTCGCTTCAAGGCAGATTTTTTACTGTCTTTGACAAGCATCTATTTACCCACCCCTTCTATAAATCATGTCTTCCAGTAACATTAATGAATAAGACCCAAAATCAGGCAGGAAAGTGTTCTACACTAATTTAATATTTTGGTTTCGCAATCCTATAAAGAGAAGGTAATATATTTTATCATTCATCTCTATTCCAGTTGATCCTTTTTTTCTGGTATATAAAGATTCCATATTTCGTCTTTTGTACTGTTATGCCAAGTGAATTTTCCCTTAATATGTTAAAGAGAAGGATTGCTTGTTCCTGTACAGTATTTTCACATTTTTAAAATGCTGTATTTTAAAACGATGTATAATTGAAATGTTTTCAATATCCATGAAAATTGAGACATTTATTTATCTGTCTAAAAATGTATTCCAAGTTTAGTTGAAGCTCTTTTCCATTTGGGGAAGACAGCTTTAAATGCGAGTACGTCCGTTAATTTAAATAACTCCTTCTATCCCATAATAGTAACAGTTGATGGATTTAATTGGTTGTTCCCTAACAATAGTTGCAAAAGAAAATAAATATAGGTTGCAATTTTTATTGTTAAAACACTATATTAAATGGAACACTATAAACTATATATATAAAAATATTAGTCTTGATTTTTACTTTTAGTGTGTCATAATTTCTGGATTTATCAATAATTTACTACACTTCAAACTTACAGTTAGGATCCCCTAGCTGCGATGCTTTGCTGTCTATCCCTATGTGAATGAACTTAATATTGTTGGATCTTTTTCATTCATCCATGCTTCCCGAAAAATTTATGGAGGTGACATAAAATTATCCTCTAGTATGTCGAAAGAAACATAATTAAAGGCTACGTTTACTGCTTCTATCAATTCGTCAATATTACTGGGTGAGACTTGTTGCTGTAGTTACTGCATTGAGTTAAGTTGAGATCTTTGCTTTAAAAAACTCTTTTTCGTCTAGCTTTTACAATGGCTGATATTCAAATGAAATAAATTCTAATTTGATCAGAGGAGAAAATTAGAAAAATAGTTATAAATCGTAATAATTAGGTTAAACCTTAAAATTGAAAGATGTCATATAACAAATGACACATGTCATTTGTTATTACATCTTTCATTTTTATCGTGGAACATTGATTCTGATTGAATACTTCGCAATTTTACTCTGCAACATAATTTACAATTGTATTTACCAATAAATCCCTTTTAAATACTCACTTACTACTGTTATTGAATGAGAGAGGAAGTATTATATAAGAGAAAATATATGTAAGCATATATATGTGTGAAAGTGAGAAATGACGAAAGAATCCAAATTATAATATTCAATGACACTATTGCAACTTTTTTACTATTTTTTTTGGGTAATTTCCAAACATTAATCTTCAGAAAATAGCAGAAATGCTTTTCTGCTTCTATTTAACTGAAACGATTCTTTAATGAAATATTAAAAGTTACCATATGGCTACCGTTGCCATTCCAATGTTGCAAGAAAACTCCACCAAAATCGTCCAAGTATGTGAGGAAACGAAGAGCGGATATTGTTAAGTGCACTTCCACAAATTTTTTTCCCTCTAAATTTACAGACAGCTTACACATGTACACTTATATAATCTAAAAAAAATGTGTTGCACTAGTTTAGAAGCTTTTATTCAGTGTTTATCGATACATTTGAACTAAATATGCAAATTTTCTAAATTCTGAGTGATTGTATGTGTCAGTGGATCTTAAACTGTGGTTCGCGAACCCAAGGGGGTCCCCAGAGTCTTTCTAGGGGTCCGCGGAATACCTCATGTAGCATTAAGATTTCCTCTTTTTACAGACTCTGAAAGGCTTCGTGGAAAAATTTAAAGATAGGCCATCTTAAATTAGATCACTAAACTGTCCCCCCCCCTGAAAAAACTTTATCACAACGTGTATTTCGATTAAGAATATTAAATCGGGGAGAAGTGTTCAAAATCTTGGGTGTCCGCGATCTCAGGCTGATACATAAAGGAGAGGTCACGGCGATCGAAAGTTAAGAACTGTAAATGTAGATTTTCCAACTTTGAATATTTTCTTTAATCAGAAAAAAATTATACCAGTAGCAACATCAAAATTTTTTTTAATATTTCACACATTACTAAAAATATTAAAAGTTATCAAATCAAATACAATCCCCTCTTCACCTTACCTTACAAGAATTACTCTTTAGAATTTTACAGCCTCAAAAACCAGAGGGAAATTTTTTGTATTTTCTTTTCAATTTTATTTGTTATGTTTTTTGGCAAACTGAAGACACCTTTTTTTTTAATGCCCTAAAAATTATTCTGTTTTCAATCATTCCCCTCTTATTATTTCGTCTCTCCCACCCCTTTTAAATGTGTATTATATTTACATTCGAGAATTCTCAATACGCAACTCTCTTTCACGTCTGTCTATATTTTAATATTAAAAGTAACCTCGGGAACAGAACAATTCGGGAAAAGCTCAAACATTTTCCATTTCACCCCGTCCAAAACATATTTGAAGCCTACTAACAAAAGGGTGTTATGTTATCATTCAGAATTCGAAACAACATATTTGTTATGTGGTATCAAACACGACGGCACGTACACAAAGGCCCACCTCTATTCATACACACAAATCTTTAATTCGAAAACGTCAATGAAAGCTGCTCGTTTGGCTCACTGGATAGCAATCAGTCATTAACTTTCATGGCAACACTACTTAAGCCGTTTGTTGTTAAGTTCATTCAGGAGAACGAGAAATTAGATCTTTAGCATTTGGGCCGGTCGTATTCAAAGCAAATTAATTTTACACCACAGAAATCATAGCAAAATTTGGGTAATAGTTTATGGAAGTTTATGTTTACGTCTTTGTAACTCATTCAATGCATTTTAGGAATTTATTCCATGTAATTATTTTCTCAATAGGCTTGCAATACAGTGTAAAGACTGGTGTTTCTATAGTATCGAATGAATGCACTTTGGGATTTACAGTAGAAGTCACAAAGCTTGTTTTCTGAATATACATATTTTGTTTCCAATTTACTGTAAATTTTACTACGAAAAACTATTTTTACAATTATGCACATTTTTTACAATAAGATTTCAAGAAATATATGAAGTATATTTATCTGAAAGCGCATTGCCCACTACGAAATATTACAGCTTTACAAACTCTGCCATAAAAAAACAAAAGCCATGACACTCTTAACAGCTCTGATAGAACAAATTTGTGGTGTTAACTAATTTAAATATACTTAATTGCCAAAAACGAATCTCCTACTTAAGGGTGTTGTGTTTTTTATTCAAATCAGATTTCCATCTTTTAATAATACCTCGGTAATTTTGGATATCCACGTTTACTCGCGTTCATCAGTGTCTATGACTGTCATGCAAATGTGGAATCAGAGGGTTCAGAAGAGCCATACACATCTCAAAGACCTCCCTCCATTGACTCTAGAAGGGACAGACATGTTGTCAGGTCAAACCTGCATGATCGTATAGCCACATCATCAATGACTTTGAGTCAGAGGGGGAGGTTGTTTGCAGCAAGACAAACATCCGCACGTGACGAAATCTGGTACAGAACGGACCGTCTGTAAGAGGACCATTTTTGTTGTTTCCTTTGACGTTGCAGAGGCAACAGTGGCGCTCTAAACGTCAAAACTGATGCAGAAGTGTGGTTTCACGTCATCTTTTCAGATGAGTCGCGATTCTGCGTGCAGTATCATGAGGGATGTATTCATCATTGGAAGCATCGAAGAGAACTCTCATTGCCTGCTTGTAACCAATAACATCATAAAGGTCCTGTAATTGGTCTGATGGTATGGACAGCCATTGAGTAATTGGTAATATGGACAGCCAACATCATTACATTTCTCAAATCTTGTCCGGTGACTTTGTCCTATCTTCGAAGCCATCTTTCAAAAAGATAAGCCCGAAAGGGCAGAAATATTGTCTGGTTGGTCTTGTAGGATCGTACAGCCTACAGTTTACCACGGCATGGATCAAACCAGGAAGTGGGCTTGTTTGTAACACAATAAGTATCCCCATAGGCAGTGCGACGACGTCTGAAGCAGCATGGAATGTCTTCAAGGAAACCGTTATTGCGGCATCGCTTGACAACGCAGCTTAGAGATCCACGGCAGCAGTGATAAGTTATCCAGAGTTACATTTCTCAGTTCCCAAGTCCGGTAGTTATCCCTTATCTTTGAGCAGTGGTGTAGCTAGGTACCCAAAGGCCCTGGTGCAAAAAAATGAGGGCCCTATCTTAATTGGCTTTTATCAATTAAAAATATATGAATATTTTAAATATATAAAGCTACTGAAACATCAGCTTTTTATCGTGCTCTGTAGAACATAGGAAAGCAAAGCTACATACTACCTACATGTATGTCTATGGTACATGTATTCTTGTGTGAGCTTTAATCATCGCCCAGGTTCAATTTGACACCACGACAGATCTCTTCCAGAACAGCTGTGTAGAGCTTAAAAATTGCCGGAAGTGAAGTGAGTGAATGAATATTAACATCGCTCTGTTCAGCTACACGAGGGCTTGAGGTACATGAGGATACCTGAGCTGGCACCCCTCTCTCCTAACTACCATACCACACTAACGGGAGGACGTTTGAGCTCTCTACAGATTTAACATGCATCGCTCCTCTTCACGGCGGGTCATTAGTGGTATTGGGTTCGAACTACTGACAAGCCAGCCACGATCCGATACCTTGACCACTAGGCAACCACAGCCACTGCCGGAAGTGGAAGACGAGAAGTAACGGAATAGAGAGAGTAGAGAGAGAGATAATAAAAAAATAATCAAAGAAAAAGATTACAAATAACACAGGTACAGTGGTACCTCGACATACGAGTGCCCCAACATACGAGTTTTTCGAGATACGAGCCGGCGAGCGAGTGATTTTTGCTTTGAGTTACGAGCAAAATTCGAGATACGAGTTCGGTTTAGCAGGTCGGCTGGTAGTAGCACGCGACCGCGAGCTACGCGGTCGTGCCCATCACGGTCAGTGAATCAGTTAGCAGCGTGCTTCCGCTGTGATAAGTTGTGTAGTTGTGTTCGCGTTTTGTGTTGCGTTTACATTTACATTTACAATCGTAGTTCATTTAGAGTTACAGATACAAGAGTTACAGTCCCAGCAGCATACGGAGTTATGCAAGAAATTGGTTTCGAGGAGTCAGAAGAGGAGGTTATTTCTACAAGTGAGATATAGGAGATCTTAGGAATGTGGGAGAGAGTTTCACAGTTCGAGGAAAAGAAACACCCAGAAAAAGTTGCAACAGGTCGTGCATCTGATCTTTTTAATGACACTTGCCTAACTCATTTCCGGAACATTCTGAGGAGGGAGGAAGAAACAAACCTCCTTGGACATGTTTTTTTCTAAACGGCCTACAGGTGAAAGCGAGAAAAATGTAGCAAAAAAGGCAAAGACCAGTGAGGATATTTAATTTATTTCTTTACATTCTCTTTTTGTTTTTGTACAATAATATTTGTCATTTATAAATACGTTTTTATTATTCAAAAACCACGTAACAAAAATAACTGGGTGACATTTTGGGGTTGGAACGGATTATGGTAGTTCAATTGTTTTGTATGGGGAAATTTGCTTCGAAATACGAGTAATCAAGATATGAGCAGGGTTGCGGAACGAATTAAACTCGTATGTCGAGGTACCACTGTGTTAGTAAATAAAACGATGTAAATAAAGAATAAAAGGTTTACTATATGAAGGTAGGACTTACCTATTAATAATTAGGATAACAATCTTTTCGTAGCTTCAATTTTTGCACGCGTTTCAAAAATTTCTGAGAAATCCAAGCTTGATGCAACTTTGTTTTCTATTGATATTAAAGATAAATATCAGACTCGAAGATGACGCACACAGTTTCTTAAATAATTTTTAGTTAGCTAAATGACCTTTCAGCTGCTTCAGAAGTGACAGGAATTGTATAGAATAATAACGTTGCGGTAAATACTTCTGTTATGTCGCATTCTAGCACTCCCTATTTGCTCATTGTTTCCTTAAATGATTGGTTAACAGGGTTATTTTAGGGAGAACTGGGTGGTAAATATTAAGAAATTGAAGAGAAAAGTTTGGGCTTATTATATCGCAATACTTATTTTGGAATTCGTCACACTTTTGTAACAAGGTTGTTTCATCTGCATCTATAATCCATAATTACATCTATTTCTATAATTTTAGTTTTCTACGTTATGCAACACGGTTCGTATGTGCTCGAGTACTTACTGACGTTAAAAGGAAAGAGAAACGTAAAGCTACAAAACGTCGTTGGAGAATCCCTGGTGTGATGTTCCCACCACACAACTGTGAATCGGCTTCTTTTGTGGAAATGATCACCACACGTACATTACACCCGCAACCTTAAAATATTGCGCGGTCTTGTCTTGGACATCACCCCGGCAACCTTTGACACCACAAAGAACCCCTCTATTCCGCCCACGAACCCGAGGATAAAGGGACCATCCGCTATGATCCCGAAGCCTGGAGAGGGCAGAGAACGGGAGATGGTCTGAAAAGTTCGCTGAAAACGGACACAAACACCAAAAAACTTACTCTAATAAGTTTAATAACTTCAATGTATAATCTGTAAATAATAGCTGTGACGTTAATAAACCAAATCTTTAAATTAATCAATATCACGCTACCTATTTTTATCTCAAACGTCATACTGGTTATTTATTTATTCGGGAGGATCCAACACACCCCACCAGAAAAATGATCCACCGCGATTGACAGGGAACAATACAAAAAAATGCATGAACAAGAAAATACGATACTATATCATTATAAATTATTTTTAAGAAAAACCCTGAAAAAGAGCGGTGGAGGGGGAGAAATTACAGCACAGTCAATTGCAGATATGAGTAGATTGTGAAATATTGAATATATGGTTGTGACGGATCTATACGTGACTCATACTAACTCCTTGGGGACCCTTTTAGAGAAATATTTTACTCAACCAACTTTCACCGAAGGTAAGAAAACGTGATTATGCAAATTAAGTTTATTATATAAATTCTGTATTCGCGAGTTCTTTGGTAGTTAGGGAGTGGAGGATTGTGAGATATTTCAGTGTGGATTTAAGTTTATAAAAGTGTGTATTCAAGTATTCCCAGTGAAGATCAATCGGAGCGGATTTGATCCCGTCAAGTATAAGCGTTCAAGGCCTCAACAGTAGGACTTCGACATTACAAGAGTACAGGTATTTTAAGCATTATTTAAATAGAAGTTTGAGGATAACTTGTAGTACGCGGCGGAGTTGAAATTGAGCTTGCATAAGTTGTCGTAGAAATCAGTTGGGAGGTCCGTAAATATTATCCCCAGGCTATCTGGTCTCACCTTCGGGCTCTTAGTATTGATCAACAATCTTAATTGGATTATTAATGTGCTTGCTTGATATTTTGTGACAATAAAATAATTAGAGTGAATCATGTTGATTGATTATTCAGTTCTCCCCACACATCTAGCCGGGGCCGAGAGTAGACAAGGGGGATTAGAGGGAAATAGGCATACCCGAACATTACATGGTGTTAAAATATCAAACATCTTTATTCTACTCACTCCGCTATTATATTCTGAAGCAACTCATTATATCCATCATCGGATTCTTTTGTTGCCAGATACAACAGGATAAAAAACTACTAATCTGAACTTAAAAATATGGACAAACTATTTCTCTGACAAATAGAACTAAATACACTACTCAACAAAGTTCTGTGGCCGTGGTAGCCAAGAGGTCAAGGTATCGGACTCGTGACTGGCGTGTCATGAGTTCGAGACCAGTACAACTAAAGATCCGCCGTGTAAGTGAGCGATGCACGTTAAATCTGTCGAGAGCTCAAACTTCCTCCCGTTGGTGTGGTGTGGTAGTTAGAAGAGGGGAGAGCCAGCTCAGGTGTCGTCCTCGTCACTTAACCATGGTTCAAAACTACGAGGTTCGTCGCCAAAAGCCCTCGTGTAGCTGAACAGTGTGCGACGTTTGTATTCACTCACTCACTCCCAACGAAGTTCTCGTTGAAAGAGGAATAACATACCCAAGCTCATCTGCCTTCCTTCATCCATCAACACCTGTTTCTGCAAACAGGAAATTTGCTTACTATGAATCCTTATTTATTAAAAATATTATGTAACAGGAAGAAATTACATCCTATGTAGTGTTTTAAGATGTAATAATAAATATGGTAAGATTTTTCACGGAACTTAAAGTTTATTTTCAAATAAGAGTTTATATAGAAAAATAAAAATAAAAATTGTAAATAAGAAAATCTTTCCAATAAGCAAAGTTCGCAACTCTGTACAAACATCGAAAAGAATTTAGAGGAATTCTCTTCCTGTTCGAAATTACTTTCAACTGAGTTGCTATGATTATGTCTTACAATAGCACGTGCACATAAATGGCATAGGTGTTATTGTAGTGTGAGGCTTTTGTGGATTAAAAATAAAAAATATTTATGTCTCAAAAGTGGGAGAAATTATCGCAACTTCGGCTTGCTTGGTGGTCAGGGTCCGAGGGCCCCCCTGAGTTTGAAGGCCCCATTGGTGTAGCTACGCCACTGTCTTTAAGGGCTGGGAGATCTCTCCTTTCAAAGAGATTACGCCAGTCCTCATGTTGCCCTTAGTGCCCTAACTTATCTCGATACAGAGAGTGTTCTATTTTAGCTAGAGATTGCAATACCGGAATACCGAATACCGGTATTTTGAGCCATTTGTACAATTTTGTAATACCATAATATTCATAAGTTTAAATACTGGTTTTTCGGTATTTACTAGAAACTTTTAAAATAGTCTCCACTATATGTTCAGGGATCGCCAACATAGCAAAATAGTATACGTTTTTGTTTTTATGTCTCCCTAATGGGAGAAATTTATTAGACTGTGAATATAAAGCTACATCGTACAATCAAGAGAATTAATAAAATATGTGGACCATCCAAGGAGGTGGCCAAAACTATCCTACTACAGCTCAGAATGATACTGGACACACACAGGATTCGTGTAGTCTGATATTCTCATCTGTGAAAACAAAGGGTATTTGTGAAGAAAGTGCGTAATATTTCGATATTTTTTTAATTGGTGAGTTTATTATTCACATTGAATTCATATATTATATTTAAGAGTTCAAAATATTTTTCAGATTCACACACACACATTATATATATACTCATAAATAATAACCCATAATAATGATATGAATCACTCAAAAGAACATAAGTAATCCGTTGATAATACTTCGGTTTGGTTTCATTATTTATATGATGAAAAGAATATGGTGGCACAATGTAAAAAATGTTCAAGAGTTATTAAAGTGAATGAAGGAAGTACAAGCGGACTCCATGCACATTTAAAAACGTATCATAATACAAATTTGTTCAAAAGGAAAGAAAGAATGTGATTGCGATGAAGATACAAATTTAAGCACAGTTTCTACGCTCAAGCCATCAGGAATTTTATATTATTTTGGAAAAAAAAAGATAATTTGGATGAAATTATAAGTAAAATGACAGTATTAGATGGTTTGCCATCTCGAATGTTTTGCACTTCTACTGAATTAAGAAAATCCCTTTTTGTGATTATATACTGTCATAATTTATAAGTTACAAATTATTTTTTGTGATATTTACACTCTCTAATAAAACTGGCAAGTAAAATAAAGAAACGTCTGTGTTTTCTTTCTTTTACAAAAATTTGTACTACCGGTATTAAGATCCAAAAAATACAAATATCGGTATTGAGTTTTTGGTTCGATATTGCAATCCCTAATTGTAGCCCTATTGAACACGTTCTCCAGATCACTCAACCACTGAAAACATCCGCTCATGGGTTGCTGAAAGATTGAGCCACCACCAATTTTTAACCATTACGCTTGATGAAGTGCGACATAGACTTGAAGCGGTATGGAATAACCTGCCCGTATCTGTTATCAAAGTCCATTTCGACTTGATGCCTGACCAAGTTAGAACCATTTTAGCTTCTAGAGGTCGCGGTAACCTAGTGGCCAAGGTAACGGACTCGTGGCAGGCATATCATAAATTCGAGCCCAGTGCCACTGGGGGGAAGCCCCAGTAGGGGAGCGATGCACTTTTAAATCTCTCGAGAGCTCAAACGTCCTCCAGTTAATGTGGTGTGGTAGTTAGGAGAGGGGGTTCCAGCTCAGGTGTTGTCTTCGTCACTTGACCATGGTTCAAAATTACGAGGTCCGTCACCAAAAATCCTCGTGTAGTTAATATTCACACACTCCCTCACTCTAAAGATGGCAGATGTGTATACTCATTTCGGACCTTTGTATACTCCTATTTTGCTTACAAATTAAATCATATTTTCTTCCTACTATGTTGCTTACAAACTATAAGTAACATTTTGTTATTTTCTGGTTTCCTTCTGGTGTTACCATTTAATCACTCACTTCGTAGATATACAATATATGCATAAGGTACTATGCGTAGATTTCCAACACCATATTTCGTCACGCACACAACTACACAATATCATATCTTACATCCATATCTAATTTCTAAACCATATCATACAGATTTGCATATTGTACACGCACAATAAGCTCTGTTATTTGCTAATTTCCTTCCTGATGTTGCAATTTTAATGACGAACAGTGTATAGCCTTAAAGAGAAAATATACTTCGTTTATTCTTATTTAAACTAAAATTAAAAAAACAAACAATTGATTGTGAATCATTATAAACAGTCTTTACAGCATCCATTATTTAATCGTAATATTCCTTTTTTATATCTTACGCACATAAGTGCATGCCCATTCAATATGTAAATACCCATTCAATAACGAGAATTAAAAAGAGTACATATTAACAGTTGTCGAAAGATAGTATTTAATGTTCTTTTAAATGAAATGGAACAGAAGGAAAAAAAGTTTTATCGATGTTGCATCTTTAGAAATTCTTGTTGCTGAAACAACATTGCATTTATTTTTTGTTTGCTGTTATTGTTCTCCCGGAAAACTTCTGCATATTTAAATTTTTACTTCAAAAAAAACCCGAGCAAAACATTATTTGGAAGGGTAATGGATAAATAATTGTTCAAGGGAAAAACAAAAAAGAATGCATGATGGAAAGCTTTTTGATGAGATTATATATTCAGAGGATTAGGTCCGCTTTGAAGTATTTTTTAAAGTCTCGATTGATATTGATTTTTCAAAAATAAATTTCAAAAAAGAACTCTAGAAAAGAGGAAAAAATTATTTCCTTTGCCTTTCAAACTGAAGGCTTTAAAAATAAGCTGAATAAAGTAATCACAACTTCTCTTTCAAAAAAGTAATATTCTTTTTTTTTTTTCTAAAAAAAATATATTTGCAATAATGTGCGTCTGTTTTTTTTTAATTTAATTTCTCACATTAAAATCGTTTATTATTTGTGAATGTTTGCTTTTGCAAAAAATGCTGAGTAAGAAAAGAGGACGAGATCAAGAGATATTTGTTTAAGAATCAATCTTTTTTCTTCTTTCTAATTTTCTTTATGATAAAAACGAAGGGAATTTTTTGAGCTTGGGAAAAATAATGAATTATTATACGATGAAATAATTATTTCTACTAAATTAATTGTAAATATATCTAATATTATTACACTCTAAACCAGTGATACTCAACCTGCGAGCCACACACAGCCCACCGAGACTTTTTATATAGCCCGGTCATGACCTGTTTCTCTGAGAAATTCCCTTATTTAAGAACAAAGTATTAAAAATTTGGTGGAAAATTCTTTGTCACGAAATCAAATATATCAATTTTGCTTTTTGCTGTCAATGTCGTACGAGAGCGAATTAATATTCTTTTTCTATTTGTAATGGTTACAGTTAGTAATAACAGAAAACAGTGGAGTAGCTACAATTTTATATTAACTATCTTTCATATCTTGCAAGAGAAAAATATTCGAAGAAAATATAACGTTTCAGGACTATAGGAGGTTGACTAATTTGTAATGAAAAACAAGCAGGGATCAGTTATTTTTGTGATTTGTCACGAAAGTTCTGTATTTAAAAAAATACAAATTTTTAACAGGATCATTTAATGATACTTTTCCTCGAAGATCTCATTCAAGAGGTTATAAATAGGCTTTCTCGGATAATCTTTGCAACAGCAACAAAGTGTTTTTCCAGTGGTAATGTCACAGTGGTAAAAAAGACATCCTATGAAGTTTGTTACATTATTGGTAATCGTACGAGAAACCGTTTATTGATGCAGAAATTGTGAAGGAATGTTTCTTAAATGTGTGGGTGTGCTTATAATTTAGTGTTAGTGACAAAAATAAAAAATATAAAAAATAATAGTTAAAAAAAGCAAAACAGGAGTTTTTGATCAATTTTCCACATTTTAAATTTCCGATGTTATCTTGGTCATAAAGCATCCCCCCCCCCCACGCTTTCATCCTCAGGTTGCGGACAGCGGTAAATAGTTAACATATGTATGCGGCATACGTGAAGTAGCTGACATATGTATGCGGCACAGCAGAAAAAAGATTAAGTTCCCTTGCTCTAAAGGCTTTCGTTTTCATGTATTTGCATCAGACGTAGTATTTTACTTAATTCTTTCATTCCTATATGAACTGAATACTTCTAGGTAAGAGCCCTAGTTTCAATTCTTTAAAACATGTGGTCCTAGAGGTCATGAATGATATCCCTCTTGAGGCTTTGATTTTCATTAAGGATGGCAGCAAATTAGAAGTTTTTAAAGCAGTAAATGATGGGGGGGGGGTCTTCATCAGCAATTATGCAACTATGAAGGGAACAATAAATTTAGTACCCGAAATCTTGCCTTCTGCTCTGTTTTTAGGTCAGAAAACACTATCGGTAAAATTCTGGTACATGCCATTTCTACCGATAAATGCAATATTTGGATATTGACTACAGGAGAAGTGCTATACAAAATTTAAAGAATTTGCCAAAAATTTTTAATGAACCTGATCAGGTTATTCTAGTACTTCTCTCTGGACTTTTTCCTAGCAAATCGGTAAGCTTCCAGTGGATCCCTTTCCATGTAAGGGTGTGTGGTAACCAGATACACTTGCAAAAAATGGATGTGATCTTCTGATTGCAAATTCTGCAGATGTAATTTCTTTAAAAATCCACTTCTTCATAAAATAAATTACTCTCCATGTGGTTTCTTCCGCATCATAACTGGTATGCTGCTAGTCGCCCGGGACTATATCTATTCTGCAGTGGCCCTAGGGTTCTTCAATCGATCTTGGCGAGGTTCAGAAGTGAACATTTGAAACCTATGAAACTCCAGAAAGGTGAAAGGATATTTCCTCTGTGTTCCCTCCCTGCCAACCCTTCTTATCTACTTGCTTGTTTGGTTGTCTGCCTCCTGGAGGCAATTGATGGCTAAGCAGGAAAGGATTTTTCGAACTGTTTGTGAGACGAGGTTTTTTGGACCTGATGTAGACTTTCCTACACCAGGTAGTTAAGCAACAACACTGAATACTTCATAAAAATTAAATCCTTAATGTTCCATTCAAATTTTAAAAAATCAGCAAGTTTTTAAAAACTCATTTTAGAAAAAGTTTAAGGAAAACTAATATGTACAAAGATAACTTCCAAAATATAAACATGAAGTTAATTGTTTCATGTCAATCGCATAAAATGAATCGTTTTTAAATCCAGGAGTGGTAGTAGATTTTATTTTAATTTACATCGCTCTCTCTGAGCAACACGATATTTTCGTAACCTCGTCATTTTGAACCATGATCAAGAGACAAGGATGACATCCAGTGACGTAACGGAGAATATTAGAGCCCTTCCCCCCTGCAATGTCAAGTTTTGCCTCAAATATTTTATAAATTGGTTAAATACTGCCAGGGGTCTATTCGGAATTTTCTAATTTACGATCCTCTTGGGGGAAATGGATCCTTAAAATTTAATTTATTGAAAGCCTTCCTTCAAAGAAGATGTAAGTATGTAAATTAATACTTGTATATAAAGATTAAACTTTCTAGTCTTCGAGATACTTCGTAGCTGATTATTGTAATAATAGGGTTGACGATTTGTCAATTAGGAATCAAGTTAGATTAGATCGCTATCAATTAGAAGATATTTCCAAGACGTAAGTGATCTGTTTATTTAAAGTCTTCTCGTATCACGTCTGCCTCGCTATTGTTTTCTATATTTATATTTGGGTGAATCTCTTAACTTTGGTTAACAAAATTTGTCTTGTTGTTCGTATCGGAAAATAATTTTAAGTTATTTTGACTAAAGCTAATCTTTCTTCCAAACCCCCCCCCCTCCTCCACTAAGAGATGAGATAACTCATCCCTCACAATACGTATTTGGCATCAATCAAACTTTGGGCCCCCTTGAATCCTGCCCACCAGGCGATGCGGGGGTGTACGTTATGCCAATTATGACACCTGAGTTGGCAAACTTTTCTCCTAACTTCCAAACCACTCCAACGGGATAACTTTAAGACTCGAAAGATTTAACGTGCATCAGCATTTGTACACGACGGGTCTTCAGTAGCATCAGGATTCGAGCCCATGAATCGACTAGCGATAGTAGAAAAAAAGAACTAAATGAATATTAAAATTATTTAAATCACTTACTTTCTTAAAAGTTTTATTTGCCATTTTTAAGATATAATCTCCCTTTCCTTGTTTAATATTTATTTCCCCTGTGTGAGTATATATGTTCGTTTATTTTTCAAGAATTTCTCTAAAATTCCACACATGTTTTAAATTGAAAATCTATTTCTTAGTATGTTTCTTTTTTACACGCACCTTCGTTTGAAAGAAAACAGTTTTTGAGACTTTTTCTTAAAGAAAACATAAAATTCAGATAATGCAGAAAATTAGAAATTTAAGAAACTCATAGTCTAGAGAAAAAGGAGAATAGTTTATTTCACAAAGAAATATTCAGAATCACCGGATACGTGAAATAGTTTACTTAAATTCCTTCTGGTACTTTAAATTTTTCAATATTCTATGAAAAATTTAATCACACGTTCCTTAAAAATGAAAAATGTATTAACATTAGAACTACTTAAATGTTTATTTATTTATTACATGAGGGGGGTAGATAGCGAATTGCAATTTCAAATTCTTTAATCTATTTTCTTGTAAAACTAAAACTATATAACTTTAAGGAATGCTTATCTTCTAAAATATTCTACTTTTTTTAAAAACTAATAGAAAATTATGGTAATAAATTGTTCGAGATAAATTCAAAAAGTAAAGGAGCTTTAGCAATTTCTCTTTCCAAGGTTTGGCAACAGTGCTAGTATCGAGCGAAGAATGTGGGATAGTTGGCAACACTTCTATACAACGTGTTACTCGTCTATCCTCTTATTTATTTTGGAGTGTAAGAGACCGTTCAACATATGGCAGCTCCATTGTTGATCTGCCCCAAGGAGGAAAGGAGGGCATTGATTCGCTTTTGGTTTGTGGAAGGTGTGATACCTGCACTGGATGCTTGTCATCCCTCCCATCACTATACCCTCAACGACAACGACGACCCTCAGGGGTTGACTTCAATGGACTATCCGAGCTTTCGTCGTCACATGAAGAATTTCTCTGTTTAAAGCGCTCGATCCATTCGTAGATCTTACTTCGCGATAAACAGATATTACCATACTGCGCTTGCATGCGACGAATAATTACCGCAGGTTTCTCACCTTCCGCAAACAAAAAGAGAATCACTGTCCTCCTTTCCTCCTTGGTTGAACGTTCTACTACACCCCAATGACTACGAGGAAAGACACGTTGTGTAGAAGTTTTGTCGACCACCCCTCATTCAGCGCTGGATACTGTTGCCAAACCTTGGGAAAAGAAATGACAAAAGCCTGTTTACTTTTCGACTTACCTTCATATTTAATTTTTTTTTCACTTATTCTTCATGCATTAAAAAGTTTTCGCATGTACTGAGTGACACAGTCTAACGTTAAAATTTTTCTCTTAAATTTGGAAGAAAAATAGGCCAAAATTCGTTTGCTTATACTTTTTTTTTTCGGGGAAGTGGGTAAAAGATTTTTTTTAATCCAGGCTCATTTCTAGAAAGACTAATTTTTTAGTTTAAAAAAGGCTATTCAAATCTGTCTTAACATATGCATCCGAAACTTGGGCAATGGCAAAACTGGAGGAAAGCACTATTATAATTTTTTAAAGGAAGATTTTGCGGAGAATACTTGGGGATATGATTGAAAATATTAATTGGAGAAGGAAATTCAATTTTTTGAACTATACTCAGGATATACAAACAACCTGAAATTATTAAATACTTTAAGATGAATAGAAGGAAATAGATGACTCATGTGATCCAAATACATGATGTCAAAACAAAAAAGAAATTGCTTTTTAGAGCTACTGTGTGTGAAACCAGAAAGCGGGGAAGACCACTCTTGAGATGGGCTGATTCGATGGAATCTGATTTTCTCGCAATTAATTAAAAGAATTGGAGATCAAAGATCAATTAGAAGTCGTTTTGGATAAATCTTCAGAGGAAGGTCCTGGCTTATAACAGGGCTGTTCAGTCATTTATGATGAGGATGTTGAATTTAAACATGAAAAAACAATTATATAGTATAAGTGACATTAAGGTCTGATTTCTTACGATTAGGAACATTAATTTCATTAAAAGAAAGGTTAAGCGCATGTATAATTTACACTAGGCAATTCCATTTTGCGAATATCTGTGTTTATTAAAACCCCAGTCGATAGTCAGCCTGTATAATTTATAGTTTCCCTTATTTCTTCCATTTTTTCTTAACAATTTAAACTTTAAATTGTGTCGGGAGGGGGATAAGGACCGAACGAAAGAAAATGTATAAAAATACCCTGAAACTTTATAAATAGCTTTAAAATCTATTGTCTGCCATGCATTAAAAACTTTTATGTGATAACTAAGAACGGTAAGAAAAAAATTCGCTCATAGAAAATATGTAAATTAAAACTTGATAATGTAATAACTTGATGTGTAAATTGGTTTTCCAGACAAGAAAAAATATAATTTTATTTGCTTGATCAAATATTAAACACATAAAATTTGCATGCCCAAGCAAAATGCATCAAAAATTGTCATTTTTATTCATAATACGCATTTGATGAGCTTTTTTTCATAAATTACGTAAAATTCTTCAAAAAAAGAAGCGCAAAAAATTAAGGTATGAGTGCACTCGCGTAATTTTAAACCAAGTTCAAGTAACGAGAACGATACGTGAGCTGGCTTTCCACTCTTCCAATTTCCACACCACACCAACATCAGCACTTAAAGCCACGGCAGAGCAAATTCATCCGCCCCTCTATGTAAAGGATCTTCAGCAGTACCTGGACTCGAACTAATGCACAACTCTGTCCACGAGTTCTTGGCCATGACCTGTCGGTTACCACGACCACCTTGTCCACGAGCTCTTGGCCATGACCAGTTGGTTACCACGACTACCTGTTGAGGCTCAGTTTCTTCACTTAGCGTAATGAACTTGAGGCCAGCTCGGGAGTCATTCTTGTCACTTTAACTTGGTTCAGAGCTACGTAGTACGTGGCCAATAACTCGTGTTGCTTCAGAGTCTGTGATGTTATTAAACAATTAATTAATCAAAAAATTTTCTATTTGGCTTCTGGTGTAGCAGCAATAGGTATCTTTGAGTACAATGAGGTTGTAGGTGGGGCGATATTTTAGATACTTTTTCTCTTCTCAAATAAATCTTTTTCAATTCCTACTGTTAGATCACTTCTCTCCTTATATATGTGGGAATCTAACCGAAATCTTCCAAAAAAAGTTAGATTCTTCAAATACGGGGTTTTTTTATTGGCGGGATGTCTAGGGGTTCTTACGATCTATGGGTTAACTTTGAAAAAATAGACAACATAATTTAAAGAAAGAAACTTGTTGCAAGCTAAATCATTTATTATGAGTTTTAGGGAGTATTTACAGAGGGAATATTTACAGAATAGAAATTAGAACATGCAGACATTTAAAAATATAGGAAAGTTAGATTATTCCCTCTAGAAGGATGTTAGAGATTAAATAAAACTCATTATGTGACGCGATGGTGACTTACCACCTAGTTTTGGTGAACGGGCGCAGATGCGCGAAAGCGCTGCTTCGTTGTTGAGTGTTAGTGGGCCTCTGCCGAAAAAGGTTGATGTCGGCTTTTTAATAAGCACGCTAGATGGCGTTGATGTGGAATGCTGTTTTGACTAAAATTGCCGTCCTCTACAAAGGGATATGATCTAACCTTTTACGAAGAAAGTTCCATGGGATATCCTGCATATATATTTATTTATACATGTATATATCTTGTTTTAATTTTCAGTCGTTGATAAAATACTTTGTATTCATCCCTTCAAATCCAAATTCATTTTCTTAAACTTGTAATGGACGACACTTGATGTCAATACAGTTTTTTCAAATGTTAATTAATTAATAATAACAAACAAAAACAATAGTCTAACACCATATATAATAAAATAAGTTATAATTTTAAAAACTAAAAAAACACCCTTTAATAGTAACACGTAACAAAAATTTCAATATTTCCGTGGCTAAAGTCTACCCTTTAATTTCCCAGAAATCCGTTTTATCTCGTAGAAATAAGATGCTTATTTATGCACTGATTCTCAGACCTACTCTGATCTATACGTGCCCGATCTGGGATCACGCAGCCCGTACTAATATTAATAATACTGAAATAGCCCAAAATAAAATAATTAGAATGATTACTAAAGCAGACTGGTTCATGAGAAACTCTGACCTAAGAACCGCTTTAGACTTAAAAACCATCAGAGAAGTCATCAAAACCATTTCAATTAAATTCTTTGATAAAATAGATACTTACGATAACCGTGCAATAAATCGAAAATACTACCTTAACTATAGTCAATATGACAAAGAAACATTCTGCTTTAGTATAATCTTATCCCTTTCTTAATTTTTACAATCCAACTCCATAATAAATTTATTTTTCAAATTCCCAAACTTTTATCCTGAACTGCTTCCTCCATATAATGGAGACATTTGGATGGCCAATTGTACAATTTCCTTCACTGTACCGCTTCGCCCAGTTCATTCCATCTCAAGATTCATCTACTCCACTGTTACTTTGTCAAGTCAGAAGTTCGTAACTGACCCAGATAACTCATTACAACACAAACACCCACATTTACCCCACAATTAATTATCACTCTAATTACATTAATCTTTAATAAACACTCACTGGTATTTTTTCAACACACACTAAAAGTAATTTTTTCTCTTCACACCTATAGTATTTTCTCCTCTTAATTTTTAAAATAGAACTTTTCCTAATTAAACTATTTTTTCTTAACACAGTACTGGGCTAAGATTTGAAAAATAAGCCCTCAAAAACCCAAGCGATTGAAGGTTAAGTTTTCCTGCGGGAAACAGGCCCTGCGTCACCATTCTACCCCTTAATAGTTAATCGAACTAAGTTGTAACTTAATCTTTCAGTCGCTAAATGCGGGATGAGATCTGAAAATGGGAAATCGTTAATCCTAAAGACCATGATCAGGGCAATGGAACAAAATTATTAAATTATTATATTGTCATCGATCCTGGACAAGTGAGTAAAAAATTTCGCATTAATCTGACCTCTTAAAATGGGTAAAAAATGAGTTCAAAGATCCCCGTTATATGCAAGTGAAGCTTATAAAAGGATGTTAAAAACAAAATCGCTCGTTGTGTCCCCATAGCGTAATGGATTGAGTGAGTGAATATTAACGTCGCACTGATTAGCAACACGAGGGCTTTTGGCGACGGTCCGCGTAATTTTGAACCATGGTCAAGTGACGCGGACGACACCTGAGCTTTCACCCCCTCTCCTAACTACAGCACCACACCAACGGGAGGACGTTTGAATTCTCGACAGATTTAACGTGCATCGCTCCCCTACACGGCGGATCTTTTGTGGTACTAGGATCGAACTCATGACACGCTAGCCATGATCCGATGCCTAGACCACTTGGCCACCGCGGCCACTAGCGTAATGGATAGTGCGTTGGACTTCTAATGCAGGTCGTAGGTTCGAATCTTACCTGGGATGGCCTATTTTCTGAAAATGTGGTTTCTTTTTTACTGTACTATTTTATTGAAATAATTTAATGAAAATGATGAATATAAATAATAACAAACAAAAATAATATTCCAACACCATATATAGAAAGGAAAATGGAAAATTACAAGGAAAATCGCTTTCTATTTTGTCATTTAATATTCGGATTCTGTCATATGCATACATATTTATATCAATTGTAATTATTTAATATAATGTAACTAAAATAATTTTTTTTTGGTGACCTAAGTAGGAATTGACTTTTAAAAAAAATTATATTACTTCTTACTTTTCAGTTAATTTTAATTTTCATATCACTCTATCTATAATATGGAACTGGATTGCTGTAACATTATTTATATATTTTAAAATTGGTTATCCATTTTTCCAAAAACATTAAAAATTAATGAGCTGATGCATCGATATTTATACTACTTTACTTAAAGTGTATAATTATTTATTCAAAAGTCCTTAATATTAATGTCACAAAATAATTAAATTTATGATCATATTTGCCCAAACTAATCTCAGAATGACATTTCTTTTATTGGTTCTTCTAAATTTGCTAAACTTGAGTGGTCGGGAGAAGAAAAAATTATTCATTGTAAAATATTTGCTCATAAGTTTAAACAAACATATAGAGTTTTCACAAAAGATATTAATAATGAGTAAACCTAAAATGAAATGTCAAAGGACTTATAATGAATTCGCGTTAGCTGGGGGAGAGAGAGAGAGAGAAATCAGAATATGACTACGAGAAATAAAACTTTCCTACATGAAATTCTTAACGAATTCGTTTCTCGAAAAATTAATATTTTAATAAAGAACGCAGAAATATAGTGTATGCATATGCTGCTTTAAATATTTAATTACAACTCTATCTGTTTTAAAATAATGAAATTATTTAAATAATAAAGTATTGTAATAAAAGTGCTTAAATTCGTGAAGAAATGAAGATTATGTTTATATATTCAGTACTTTGTACTAAAGTTTTGAAAGTTTGAAAATTAAAATTTAAAGACCTGTGTGGAACTGGAATGATGTTATTAAAGTTTTTTTCTTCATTGTTTTATATTAATTACACTTAAGATTTATTATGTTTAATCCTAATTCCTTACAGCTGTGTAGAGTTTTATTTATTTAATTTTTGAATAATTAGTTATCATTTTTTATTTTACTTGCTAATTTATAAATTACTGTTGTAAACAGCATTCTATGTATTTATAAACAGTGATATACTTTTTCTCCGTTTTTATGTGTTTTCTGTTATGTACTCTATTTTAATTTATTCCCCTGAGGTTTTATATAAACATAGATTTGATTTTATTTAATTCTGCTTAAGATTTACTAATGGATTATTTTAATTATAAATCACAGATTCCATTATTTTAATAGACCATGGTTTTTCTGGTATCTTTATTGTTTGAATTAATTTTTTGACGGGAAAAGTAAGCAAACGCCACGAACTAGGGAAAAAAATAACGTATGATTATACGGTTATCATAAAAAGGCAAAATTCAAACAAAAAAATAATAATAATAAAATAGATATTATTCATGGCAAAATGAAAAATAAATAGTTTTTAAATTTCAGACATTGCAAGCATTAATTCTTTGATTGCACTGAAAAGCATTCTTACTCAGGACTTAGTCACGAACTCTCGCCCTCTGAAGTATGAGGGTTTCAAAGGATGAGGCATTTTCTTAAACACTTCATTGTGATTATCTAATCACTACCTAAATTCGACCTAAGCTATGGGAGCACGTCAGGTTCAATACTAATTAAAAGATCTAGAATATAAATCTTGTACTTATCGTGAATAGCAGATCCTCAGCAAAAATGAGTCCTAGAATGACCCGTCGGATCCTTCACACTTGAACCACGGTCATTTTCATTATTAACTTCTCTACCTTTTGTCTCCGTTTGATAGCTATCACCATCCTCCTCCCTCTTCCCTTGACTTTAAAAAGTAATCTTCATTAACATAAATCGCAGTTCCCTTACAGAAAAGAGGAGTTATAATCATGTACAGTAGAGCGTCGTTTATCCGAATCAATTGGGACCGGACACCATTCGGATACGTGATTGCTCGGATAACCGAAAACCGAATGCGATCCATGCAGTATATAAAAACCGGACACTATACGAATATTGAAAATCATCACATGCGGGAAACATGCTTGAAGAAAAAGCAAAATAGGTGAAAAATGTCGCAATTTTACCTTTGTGTAAAATAATCACTTATTTTTCGCTGTACCATTGTACACCTTTTTTCGCTGCAAGTTCTCTTGAGCAGTAGTAGTTGAGTAGGACCAGAACTCTGATTGTTGTTCGTACCACTCCATAGCTGTCGTAAACGCAGAAACGCGTCAGCATTTGATGGACCCTTGCTACTTTCGTTGTTGTTGTTGTGCTCGTCTTCATCCGTTTCATCGTCGACAGGGTCGGATTCTTCTTGCACGGAAGTCACAATCTCGTCATCATTTAGCATTTGAAATCCACAATCTTCTGCGTCGCATGCCATCCAGGTTTCTACATCAACAAAAAAGCACGTATACACCCCCTCACTTGGAAACAAACTGACCTAATATTCCGTGCAGATATTTACCAAATCCCACAGCTGAAATTCCCCAAATATCCCTCACCTTGGGTTTTCCCGTCACTTTTGTCCACACGCGAAACAACTCTTGAGCATTGCACTGTTCGAAAACGTATCCGGACTTTGGTTCGGATATTTGACGCTCCGGATAATAAACGTTCGGATAAACGACGTTCTACTGTAACATCATCGACAGAATTTTCCCTGGAACAGTGTTTCTCAAAGTGGGACCTACGCCTCTCAAGGGGCAATTTAATTCTTAAGGGGGGCAGTTCGAAAAAGGAATCATTTAGAGCGTAATATAGCCAATTATAAAAAAATATTTTTAACTACTTAATTGTGTAATATGAGACAAATTGTAATAAAAGTATCAAATATCTGTCCACGTGACAATAAAATATTTTTTCTAAACACAATCGCACTATCTGTTTTGAATGGTACGAAATAACTAATGCTGGAGTTTCTGCGGTGTTTTGCAATATCGTTTATTATTTATCGTTGGAGTTAATTCAAAATAAAGGTTAATAAAGACTGTTAATTTTTTATAAAAGCCCCGTTGTTTAAAAAAGAATACGTAAATTGAATTAATATTACTAGTATATGAATCGTAAATTCAGTTGGTAACATTTATTAATTTCATTTTTAGATGGCATCATTTTCCATAAACATTTTTCATATGAAAAATTTAACTTTTTTTTTCTTTTTTGCATTTGGCTATTTTAATATGCATTTCTTCTTTGCAACAAACATCAGGCGCAAGAATCTCACCAAAATTTTTTATTTCAGTTTTCCCTTGAAAGTTTTGAAAATTTACTTACTCTAATTATAATAATTTTTAGTGTATTCCTAAAACTTTAAAGTTTAATCCATATATACAGGGGGGTCATAAGTATTTTTAAAAGGCTTATGGGGCGTGGTAAAAAAAAGGTTGAGAAACCCTGTCCTAGAGGATTAGTTTAAGAATTACGGATAGAACCGTTACAACTTGAATTTCTAAAATTGAAGTATATAATTATCTTTTATGCTTCCGTAACCATCTCCTCCAAAGTGTATTTACAGAAAATCCATTTTTAGTGGATCTCTACTAAAAAAAATAAACATGCTTGTTAAATTTAAAGTCTAAGTCTCATTGTACAAAAAAAGGATATTTTTTATTAATATAACTCGTAACCGCCGAAGAGAACCTATTTCCGAAGAACTCGTACTTAGCGGATCTCAATTCAATAAAAGAAACTTACATAACTAATTTCATTACTGTAGGTTTAGTAGGTTGAAAATGGGAATTTTTTTTATCTATATGCCCTAGTAACTCTCCGCAACCCCCATAGGAGTCCATTTCCGTAATCCGTTCTTAGCGGATCTCCATTCAAAGAAAGAAATATGCTAGTCAAGTTTCAAGTATGTGGATCTAACATTTCAAAAACAGAAATTTTTATAACTCCTCCTTAACCCTTTGCAACCCCCTTGGGAGTCTATTTCCAAAAGTCTCTAATTCCCACAAGAAGCATACTTACCAAATTTCAAGTCTGTATGTATGGTAGTTCAAACCCGGGAATTTTCATCTCTTTCGCCCCAACAACCCCGCAAACTCTTTTGGAATTCGATTTCCGCAGAGGATCTCTATTCGACAAAAGAAACATGCTTGTCAAATTTCTAATCTATAGGCCTAACAGTTCAAAAACGGGAATATTTATCTATAACGCCCCTTAGCCCCTCAGTATCCCCCTTGGGGTCTATTTGTGAAAACTCATTCTTAGTGAATCTCTACAACATGAAAGGAACTTGCCTACCGAATTTCAAGTTTGTGGATCTAATAGTTCCAAAGAGCTCATGATGAGTGAGTGAATTGCTTTTCTTCTGTATATATAGAGAGAAAGTAGCGTAACGGAGAATATTAGCCCACCCCCGTGCAAAGTCAGGTTTTGGGCCCCCTAGAATCCTGGAGCCCCCCGCGATGCGGGAGTTGCAGAAGTGCACGTTACGCCACTGGATATACAGTGGGTACAAAAATTATTTGCACACATACATTTTTGTTCACAATTTATAATAAAAGGCATTAAGAAATATAAAAATTGGCATTTTAAAAATAAAATAAGCCTATTCATTTAAATTAATTACAAAAAATACAATAATATTAATAAACATTTTTTGCAACAAAATTGAAATATCTTATGTCAAAAAAGTATTTGCACACTCAACTCAACTTTAGCAAATTTGCATTTTTTTTTTTGCTAATTATTTGACAGTCATCCCGCAGTAAATGACATACGTAAGACGACTATAAAAGGAGGTATTGTCGAAACTTTATCAGTTGATTGTCGATTTCAAATTGTAATGGCACCTAAGAAATCTGAATTGCCGATTTCGTTGCGAGAAAAAATTGTTTCTCAACGTGAAAATGGCCTAAGTAATCGAGAAACAGGTAAAAAAGTAAATGTTTGCTTCTCTACTGTTCGGTATGTTATAAAACGTCATAAAGAAAGAGGATCTACATCAAATAACTTGCGCTCTGGACGCCGAAAGAAACTTTCACTGCGAATTAAGCGAAAAATCATAAGGGAAGCATCGAAAAATCCATTTGTTAGTGCAATTACATTAACCAATGATGTCGCTTCAACATCTGGAGATTAAATCTGTGCCCAAAGTGTTCGAAATGTCCTGCATGATGCACAAATTTATGGGATATCTCCATGGAAAAAACTTCTCATAACTGAACGAAATAGACTGAAGAGACTTGAATTCGCTAAGGAATATATCAATAAGCCAATTGATTTCTGGAAAAATGTCATATTCTCCGACGAGAGTAAGTTCAATATCTTTAAATCAGATGTCAGGAAATTAGTTTGGAGAAAACCTTGTACTGCTTTTCATACCAAAAATGTGTTACCTACAGTTAAACATGGAGGAGGTTCTGTTATGATTTGGGGGAGCATGGCTAGCAAAGGAGTTGGTAATTTGTGTTTCATTGATGGGAATATGACAGCTCGAACCTATATTGATGTGTTGCGAGATAACTTACTACAAAGTGCAATAAAATTGGGTATCAGTAATTTGTACTATTTTCAGCAAGACAATGATCCCAAGCACACTGCCGGTATAACACGTATGTGGTTGCTTTATCATGTACCCAGAAAACTTGCCACTCCACCACAATCACCAGACTTAAATCCTTTGGAAAATTTGTGGAATTCTGTGGATTTAAAAATAAGAAAAAGGAAGATTTCAAGCAAATCTGCCCTTAAACAAGCCCTTATTGAAGAGTGGTCGAATACACTGACCCTACTGTTACAGAAAATTTAATTAAATCAATGCCAGCAAGATTACAAGCAGTAATAGATGCTAAAGGAATGCATACTAAATATTAGTTATTTGAAATTTGCTTATATATTTTATTTCTTTTGTATTCATGCAGGTGTGCAAATACTTTTTTGACACGAGATATTTTAATTTTGTTACAAAAAAGCATTGTTATTTATATTATTGTAATTTTTCTGTTTGTTTTGGATGATTAAACTTATTCTGATTTGGCAATACCAATTTTTTTATTTCCTAATGCTTCTTTTTATGTATTGCCAACAAAAATGTTAGGTGTGCAAATACTTTTTTTACCCACTTTTCTAGATTTTGGTTTTTTGAGATTCTTCTACAAATCACAGTTTAAAAAGAGAAAGAAATAATTAATTAGCTTAAATTAATATGTAAAATTTTAATACATGTATTGCTTTTATATAGTTAGTAAACATAATGTATTAATCGTACATTTCCACATGTTCATTTCGATTCATATAATGTGTGTAAGAATTCTTTTTCCTTTTATTTTCGTAGCATTATACATGAATAATTCAATGGCGTGTAAAAAATAAATTGAAGGCTGAAAATAGAACCATTTATAAAGATCAATTTACGCTTCCAAAGAAAAAACAGCCCGTGATTGTACTTTATTAATCATTTGGACTTCTTAAGTCAAAAACAATCTAGATATGGCGAAAAATAAAAAAAAACCATAATAAACATATTTAATTTCAAATAACGGGAAAGGTAAGAATAACAAATAATAATTAAAATGTGCTCCAGGCACACACAGCTTCAATTAATTTTCCTGAATATCACAAGAAAAAAAATCGGATCATCAAAAATTAAAAATTGTATCTTTTAATGACAAAAACAATTTTTGAATGTTTTTTCAATTAATGCTATGTTGATTTAACGTATCCGACTACTTGCGACAACTTTAAAAAAAAAAAAAAAAATGGTGATGTGGGTATTTTTTTTTGTGTGGTTTTTAGATTTACTTAGTACATTTTAAGAAAAATATGCTAAAATTAAGAAGAAAAAAAGAAATTATTATTACTAAAATGGGGGTTAAATATGTAAAAAATTACATAAACTGGTCACATTCTGTACAAGTTCATGAAAAAATTTCAATTTTGTTGTATTGCTTTGTTATTCGTTTTTTAAATGACCTTCAGGGTAAGAGATATTTTAATTTTTACAAAAACTAGAGCACTTTATCTTAGTCATTATATGAAATTGCTTTAAAAAACGGTGATTATATTCACATAAGGGATTATAAATTTTGTAATAAAACAGTGATTAATAAATCTAATGTTAAAATACTTCTTACTATAATACAGAACATACACAAAAAATGTCAGTTAATTATTTTTAAAAATTTTTGAGCAATCGCTGTCTCTGTTTGAGCATTTTCAAAAAAAAACACATTTCGAGTAAAACGCGTTTTAAAGTGTGTCATCTTGCTTAAAATAATGATATCTACTTTTACTAAAACACTTGTAGATTTTGATCTAGAGAATGGAAAATAATAAACTTGATATTTTTTATAAAGCTAATAAGATGACCTATAAAATAAAGTCATAAAAATAATTGTCAATTTTTGTCAAAATTCTCAATTTTAGGGTAGTCGGATACCTCAAAGACAAAAGCGTGAGTAAATACTTAAAAAAAACATCCCAAAGTATCTCTAATTGATTCATTTGCCCATACCTTCCGTGCAAAAATAATACTCAGACAAGTTTACACATCAATTTCGCGAAATTCTTATTTTTTGTTGTTTTATTTTCTTACCGTTGATAAAATATCATTTCACCCAAAAGAAAAAAAGAAATAGGAGATCGCAAAATCTTTTAATCTCCAAAATGAAATGTGAAGAAAATCGAAAATCCTCCAGCCGCTTTAGTTCAATCTTTCTTGGAAAGGATTTAGTGTAAATGTGTTTATAAACCACTTGCTTATAAATTATTAAAAAAAATTTAATGATTAGATCCAAACACACAAAACTACAAGCATTGCCATCCTACATTAGTATATCCCGAATATTAAATAAAGAAATTGAAAAAAATATAGTACTACAAATTCATATTTCTATCTTGAGAATTTCTTTTTCATTTGAATGAATTTAATTTTGGGTATTTGCATCTGTAATGGATAAACTACAAGCCTGTCTAGCAGAACCGGTTTATCCATTGGGCGCTTGGGGTGGGCATCCAGGAACCCGAATAAGCTGAACTTAACCAGATTTTCTGGCTATAAATTTCGATCCACCAGTGCCAAGGGAGCCTGTAGATCTTCTGTGCCCAGGGCCCGAAATGAGTTTAAACAGGCTCTGCTATTTAGATACTTTATCCGACGCGTTAATGATTTTAAAACTGTATTCTATTTTTTGCATTTGCGAAAATATCCATTTTTATTTTCGTTTTTGTATATGCAAAATGTAAGTGGGAGAATTCACTTAAGAATTGATTTTAATACTTTTTTGCACGTACAAAAATAATGTAACCTGCCCTAATAAATATGCATAAAAATATTAAAATATAATTAGTTGCTTATTATAGTAGTATAGTTAGTATGCTTATTCAAAAGGCATTTATTTTACATATTTAAATATTTTTAATAGAAATTGGAAAAAAATTTGTATGCAAGAGCTACAGCTTCGCCCATTGCGTAAACATGAAAGAATTTAATGTGTGTAAAAGAATTTAAGACGGCTATATGAGCCGCATCCCTTTACGTGTTAAAATAAAAAAATAAGTACTTTCACAGTGTTTGAAATTTTAAAAACTGGTATTCTAAATGGGTGTCTGAATTATAGTGTTGCAAATTTTAATAAAAATGTAGACATTTTTCTGTCTGAAAATAAGCTCCGCGTCAGGGACGTCTTAAGACTCTGAGGCTCTCAGAAATCTTGAGATTTTTTGAGGCCCTGGGACTCTATACAAAAGTAAGCCCTATCTGAGATATTTAAAAGTAGGCAGTATGTAGCATGCATTGTCGAATACCCGTTCAAATAGTAATTTAAAACAAATACATGTGTATGGCTCACAATTTTAAAAACCTAGGCACAAACTGGCTCGACCTATGTTCGCATTTCGACTAAATGAGTTGAACGATTGTTTATGGTATTAGGATTATGCCTAGACATAGACAACGGCCATCACATAATACAGTCTTACCAGTTGATATGCAGTTTGAAATTCACTGTTTTTCGGAGAATATAATAATATTTTACCATAAAATTTATCCGGATCATGATCTTAAGACAGATTCGAGAACGAAACAAGGCACTGGCCTTGGGCCCAGTTGGCCTACGCCTGCTCCTAGTTTAGTTCAGTCTCTGGAAATTTTGGCGAAGACGGCCTTAAAAATGCGCCTGCTATTAAAAATTAAAATCATTCTTTAATTATTATTATTTCAAAACTCTTTTAACCGAATCATCTTAAAATGACTTTGAGAAACTGATGTTTTAGTATATATATTTTAAGTTGTGTTTATTTCTTTTTTTAACCATCTTGTGACGGATCTATACGCGACCTTATCACTAATCCTTTTGGGGAAACTTTGGGGCTAGCTTTCGTGTTAATTCACAGCTGCTATCCCTCAATAAGAAACCTTGATATTTAAATTAGATTGACTATATAAAGTCAAGGTTTTGTAAATGTAGGATAGAAGGAGCAGGAGAACCGTTGCGGTGATTCGTAAGTGAGATTTATTTCATTATCACAACGTAAGCTTTTGAAGGAGTTTATCCCTATAATGAATTAGTGGATTACGGTTTACGAATCTAAAATAGATCGAATTAGATTAAATTAAACAAATCACTTGCGCTTGTTTGCTTAGAGTTGTTCACTTAGAATAGATTGCTCTCTTTGTATATATCTCCTAGGGTCTCCTCTTGTAGTTGCACTTGAGGTTGATTAGTGTGTTTAATTAGTAATAAAATAATAATTATTATGAGTTTCTGGTGATGCTTTGTTTCCCCCCACACCCTTAGGTAGGCAAGACGGGGAAGGAGCGACATCAAGTAGATCATGCTCACAACCTAAATATATTTAATTTTTTTTTAAATTTAAATTTGAGTATTTAATATCTTGTAACTATGATGGCCGTGAAAGCCGAGTTATATCCATACTCGTAAAGTAAGAGCCAAGCAGGGCTTTAGCTTTTTGAATATTGCTACAAAATTAAATATATTTTTTCCGTGATATTAAAACACACCAATACTTACAAATATTTCCCAATTGTTAAAATGCTTGTAAATACATTGATCATAGACAAAGATGTACTTCAAACCTACGTTGAGGCATTTAGGGATGAATTTTCCAAAAGATGCAAGGACTTTGAAGCTTGGAAACCTATGTTCTCCTTTCTAATCAAACTAGATTTAATAGACCTATCAAGAATTCCATTCGATGTCAATTTTTTAGTAGATAAAAGTTGATAATTTTGAAATGGAGGTTATTGAAGTAATATCTTTAGAATTATGGAGAGCAAAATTTATACGAAATTGCGAAAATATCCGGAAGACAACTCTAACAATAAATGTGCAGCTATTTTTTTAAATTGCTGAATGCCATCGCCAGAGCGATTTAATCCATTTAGAACAAGCGTTGTGAAAACGAAACATTAAATTTTTTTAAAAATTTATAAACATTGTTCTGGTTATTTTTCAGTTCAATTAGGATTTTAATGTTACTTTTCATACTTTAGTTGTTGATTGTAAATTAATTTTATTTTCAATTAGCAAGATTTCACACCTAGATCAGAAGACGTTATATTTTCGTGTTTTGAAGAAAAAGAATTGAAATTTACGATCTTTACAACGTGTTAATAGTTTAAATAAAATTAGCATGAACTCTTCTTTCCGCTTTGGTTATACGCATGTATGTGAACAATTTTTTTTTCATATGAAATATATTTTGAGTCCACAAAGAAGCTATTTAACCCATTGAACATTCAGAATCATGAGTCAATTTGAAAAGTCATAAATTATTCTCCTCAATTGCGATATTTAGTCGAGGGATGTTTAGACAAGGTTCTTATTAAAACTTTAATTTTGTATCTAACGATATTGAAGGAATACTTATATTTTATATACAGTAAAATCCAACGTACAACGCGCACCTTCTTTCAAGCTGTATTTGATGAATACCGGTTTCGTGTGTGTGGTGTTATCAAATAATATTCTGGAGCCCTAGAATGTCTTTCCTGGATTTATTGATAACAATAACTTTCAACAATAAACTTTACAATCTTTAACAAATTAAACCATTACATTAATTAGACTGAAACTATCAAGATAAAAATGCTAGTAAGCAACGGCAATCTAGTACGCCGAAGCCAAGAAGAAAACATCAGCACATCTAGTTATGCTGAAGCCAAGTTCAAGATTCCAACTGAGACAGAATCGGTTACATATAGTTTCTATCGATATAGACCACGTGGGTTCTGAGCGGTGTGTCAACTAAGCTCCACCTACTCAGACCACCCGGATTCTAATTTACAACAGTATTTTTTAATTTTAAGGTACATTCGCCGAATAACACGAAAAACCTGAAATGTAAGAGTGTGTAATGCTCTTACATTTTGGAGTCATTTATTCGAGGTATTTTCCCAAGATTTTGAAGAAATAGTATGCTTCTAGAACTGCAACCCTTTAAATTCATAAAGAATGTCATTTCTTTTAAATAAACAATGTTTCGATCTATGTAAAAGCCTAATTTTTTTATGCTCATTTATTTTAATTTTTAAAGCTATAATTTTTATACCCGGCGTATAACCAAGGCTTTCTAAATAAGAAGGCTTCGCCAGTCAGAGAGCTAGCTCATGTCACATGTCCAAAGGAGGGAATGATATTTTGTTTTGGCGGGACCCACGATTACTACTAACGCTTCCATCTTGTATGGTGATAAAGTTAATATCTGTTCCGAAGTGTTTTTTCAGGATAACTTTACTGTTTTTTCAGGAAGTTCAGGATAACTTTACCATTCAGGATTACTCCTTTATATACCATAAAGAAAGGTACGATATTTATATTATTGTGTAACTTTACTGTTGTGTTATTATTGAATTTGTTCTTTTCTTCTTGAGGACATGGTATCATAAATTGATGCTTATGTGCCAACATTCTTAATTATTTGTAAATTAAGATATTTTGTTTTATATGAGAAGTTAGAGTTTAATGTTATATTTTTTTATTCTGTCAAATCTTAGTTATCTTAAAACTTTTTTCATAACTTACCTAAAGCTGGACACATTTTATAAAAAATGCCTCGTTATTGTTGTGTACCAAATTGTACCTCTAATAAACCAGGGCAGCCCTACGTTTCAGTGTTTCGTTTCCCAAAAGATGAACAGTTGTTACAAACTTGGAAAAAGAAAATTCCAAGGGATTTTAAAAACACTAACAATAGTGTAGTGTGCATTAAACATTTCCCTGGATCTTTCATTGTAAGAAAAGATAAAATTACAGACAAGACTGGTACTGTTATTGAAATACCTAGAGTGTATCCAAAATTATCAGAGAATGCATATCCTTGCATTTTCCCTGGTTGTCCATCCTATTTGAATGAAACAATTAAAGAACGCTCAGTGACAATTCAACGAAAGGAAAAATGAAACAATTAGACGAACAACTGTTGACTAATTTTATTAAGAAAGACGAAATTACCAGTTTGAATATTTAAAAGAAAATCTGTTAATGGGAGAAAATCCTATATCGGATTTCTTATCTAAAAATAATGTTCTAAAACATGATTGTGAAAGTTGCATAACATTTCTTTTTATTAATTGTGAAAATTGTCCTTCTATTTTAAAATCCCTGAAAATAAATACAGATCTCTCCATAGTTATATTTAATAATTATCGTCAATTAAATATACCTTCTATTGGAAAAATTCTTAATAATCCTCCTAGATTAACATATTTCAGTGAATTGCTAAATATTCTTAATTCTTTGAGGAAATCTGTTCTATTAATTCTATTCCTGATCATGTTATGGCTATTCAATCTTGGGAGAAGTAAATTGAAAATTGTAATGCTGAAAATTTTGAGGCGGCAAATTTTATTTTAGAGCAAATGAAATTATTAAATACAAATAAACATGGCCGTAAGTATAACAGTAATTTAATAGTTTTTTCTTTCTGCGTGTACATTAAATCTACTGCATGCTATTCCTATGTAAGGGATAAGGGGAATATAATTCTTCCAAGTTTGAGACAGTTACAGAGAGTTGCATCTGGATTAAATGTTACTCCAGGTTTGTCAACTTTGGCGAATGAAAATTATCTACGAGGTAGATGTAAAGAACTCAAAGACCACGAGAAACACGTAATATTACAAATTGATGAAATTTTCATCAAATCAGCGATTACATATAAGTGTAATAAAATTGTAGGACTTACAGAGAGAGAAAGGAGATGCAGCTACTACAATTCAATGTTTTTTATACTCTTCTTTATTGAGTAAAAATAAAGAAATAGTATCATTGAACCCTGTAAAGAACATGAATGCTGAAGATTTGCATTCTATGACTTTAGAAGTTTTGTCACTAATGGAAAAGGTAGGTTTTTCAGTTGTTTGTATTATAAGTGATAATAACAGAGTAAATAGAAATTGTTTTTCTAAATTGTGTAATGGTACCATAAAGAGTGTTATTCAGAATCCAGCTAATAATACAAAAAAATTGCATCTTATTTTTGATTCAGTACATCTTATCAAATCTATACGAAATAATTGGTTGAATCAGAAAGATGTTGATTCTTCTTTAATGTATCCTGATCCTTCAGAATTTTCTCAAATCCGAAAAGCATCTTTTTCATCATTATTTAAAATTTATAACGAAGAAATGAACAATATTGTTAAATTAGCTCCTAAATTATGTTTAAAAGCTTTGAAACCAACAAATTTTGAAAAACAAAATGTTAAATTAGTTTTAAAAGTTTTTGAAGAAAGCAATGTGACTGCACTTAATATATTACAAGATAAATTATAGGCTACCCAGAAATGTTTAGGGACACTGCAATATTCATCAAACATATTTTATATTTCTGGCAAATAATGAATATTAAAAATCCAACTAAGGGTCAAAATCTTAGATTGAAAAACAGTGTTCCTTTTTCGTCAATAGATGATGATAGATTCACTTTTTTTTTCAAAATTTGTTCAGTGGCTGGACTGCTGGAAAAATTTAAAACAAAATAAACGAGAAGGTTGTTTCAGCGAGGAAACATTTTTTGCTTTGAGACATACAGTAAATACCATTCCAGAACTAATAAAGTATCTTTTGATGGAGCAGAATTTCAAATATGTTTTAACTGGAAAGTCCCAAACTGATAATTTAGAAGCTAGATTTGGGCAATACAGACAAATGTCCGGATCAAATTATCATGTTACTGTGCAAGAAATTTTGCAAGCTGAAAAGAAGTTGCGCATTAAAAGTGTGTTAACTTTGCACTCGGATAAATATGGTACTATTTCACTAAAAAATTTAATTTCTAATCATTCAGGTGAGATATTTAATGTTAAAGTAGATATTAAGGATTTCAAAGAAATATTAAACACTACAAATAAATTAGATGATATTTCAATAGAGGAGTATCAAGTTTTAATGTACATAGCGGGTTATTGCGTGCACAATATAAAATTCGAATGCTCCGATTGCAAATATACATTTGTTTTAGACAAACAGATTAATTTCGACTCAGAAACTGTCGAAGAGACAAAATATTTGAGACTTCTGGATAGAGGAGGTTTAAAAATGCCCACAGATATTGTTATGAAAGTCATTTCAACGCAATATTTCATTTTTAATTCGCTAATATCGAAAACATTTGAATCAAAGTTTCTTAAAGTTGATTGCCAGTTATCTTGCTTTACAAGCATAACACAAGCATATCTGGAATTACACGAGTTGTGGAATGTCTTGCATTCGTTTCATTCACCTTGTGTGAATTGTAACATACCTGCATTTTCATATTTTAAAAAAATATTCATTACATTCGGGAATATATGTTTAAATAATTATTCAAAAAAGCGCAGTGAAGAAATTTTAACTGTCAAGGATAACCGAAAAATAAAGAAATTTAAGGCCAATTAAATTATTTTATATTTTTCTGCTTTATTTAAATCTTCAATTATCGATTCGAATATTATTCATTGTGCATGCATATCCTAGTAATTAATTTTTTTTTATACTTTATACATTTTATGAACATGTTTAATTGTTTACATTATTTGAAGAAAAATTCCATTTATTTACGTTATTTGTTTAAATTATTTTCATAAAGATTTTAGCATTCAAAGTATGTAAAATGTTATTTTTTTTAATTTCAAAACTTTTGTTTGATTTTTAGTTGTTTTTACCGTAGCATATATTTAATTTTAATGCATAAAAATAATGTAATTAATAGTTTTAATGTCATCACAATTGCAAAAGATTCCAAATTTGAACCTTATCAGTATGTTGCCTCATTAATGATATATTCCATGAAAAGTTTCTTTTTTCCAAGATTATTTATAGGTAAGTGTATTTACTAGTGTATATATATATTTTTAGTGTATAATCTAAAATCTATATTTGCTATATAATTACTATGATGTCTTAAACTGTTTGCGTCATTTCTATATTTGTATATATTTTTGCATACAGTTTTTTATATAATAATATGCCTCTAATGCTTTACTTTTCATATTTTCTTTGCAAGTAAATGTTTCTTTTTTATATTTTAATTCATTGAAATTATTTTATATTTTTGAATATTGAATGAATGAATTATTTTAATATATATTTTTAATATATAATCCAGAATCTCTATTTTTGCTTTATACTTACTGTGGTGTCTAAAACTGTTTGTCATTTCTATATTTGTATATATTTTTGCATGCATTTTTTTATAATGTGCTTCTAATGGTTTACTTTTCATATTTTCTTTACAAGTAAATGTTTCTTTATATATTTTTTTTGCTTGAAATTATTTTATTTTTGAGTATTGAATGAATTAATTATTTTAATTAATATATATTTTTAACATATAATCCAGAATCTATTTTTGCTTTATAATTACTGTGGTGTCTAAAACTGTTTGTCATTTCTATATTTGTATATATTTTTGCATGCATTTTTTCATAATATGCCTCTAATGGTTTTTTACTTTTCATATTTTCTTTACAAGTAAATGTTTCTTTTTATGTTTTATTTGATTGAAATTATTTTCTTTGCAAGTAAAGTTTTTTTTATTTTATCTGGTAGAAATTATTTTACATTGAGTCAGTTTTTTTCCCTTAGATTTTTCTTCTACTGTTATGAGCCTTTCACGAGTGATATTTGTCCCTTTTCCGGGAAAATATTAGACATCATTCTAGCGTTTTAATACATAACTTTCATCGGAAAATATTCCAAGTGAGAACTAAAAAAATCAATAAAATGTGGAAATATTAGTCTATGACCTGAAAAGAAATAAATGTCCTAAGCTTTATATTCCTCACAAAGCGAGTGCGCTTAGAAAAGTCGTCCCTCCTTTCGTGACGTCATATAATGGCTGTCACAGCCTGATGTCTTCAAGATAGCCTTGG